>OZ004601.1:40347518-40825904 GCA_963924605.1 Malthinus seriepunctatus
GATCGTTGATATTTACAGAGACATATCGAGAGATAGAGAGGGAGAGATAGATATGAGATAGAAAAGTAGAGAGAAAAAGATATAGAGATAAGAAGATAGATAAAGAGACAGATATGGAGACTGTTTAAATGAGATATTCAGATAGTAAAATTGAGGGAGATAGGATATAGAGAGAAGAAGACAGATAAAGAGACTGTTGAAATGAGACACTATATAAAAAAATGAGAGGCGATAGATATAGAGATAAAAAGACTGTTGAAATGAGATATTTTGATAATTTAAACAATTAAATAAACAATTTAAATTAAACAATTGAGAGAGATAGAGAGAGATAAAAAGACAGATAGAGAAATAAGAAGACAGTTAGAGAGACTGTTAAATGAGATATTAAGATAGGAAAATGGAAAGAGATAGAGAGAGATAAGGAGATTGTTGAAATGAGAGAAAAACATAGTAAAATAGAGGAAGTTTAGAGATAGATACAGGGATAAGGAGATAGATACAGAAACTGATAAAATGTGATAAAAACATAGTGAAGTAGAGGGAGTTTGGAGATAGATACAGAGATAATGAGATAGATACAGAGATAAGGAGATAGATAAAGAGACTGATGAAATAAGATAAATACATAGTAAAATAGAGGGAGTTAGAGATTGATGCAGAGAGAGAGATAAAGAGACAGAAACAGAGATAAAGAGACAGAAACAGAGATAAAGAGAAAGACAAAGAATGGGGAGAAGATAGAGAAGAAAGATATAAGAGAGAGAGATAAAGAGACAGAAACAGAGATAAAGAGACAGAAACAGAGATAAAGAGACAGAAACAGAGATAAAGAGAAAGACAAAGAATGGGGAGAAGATAGAGAAAGAAAGATATTATACAGAGATAAGGAGATAGATAAAGAGACTGATGGAATAAGAGAAAAACATAGTAAAATAGACGGAGTTAGAGATTGATACAGAGATACAGAGAGAAAGATAAAGAGACAGAAAAAGAGATAAAGTGACAGAAACAGAGATAAAGAGAGAGAAACAGGGATAAAGAGATAGAGAGATTGAGAAATAAAAGTCCCCTGCACTTTTTCCCTGGGCTTCTTTCTCTCTCTATATTCTTCCCATTCTTTGTCTTTCTCTTTATCTCTGTTTCTGTCTCTTTATCTCTGTTTCTGTCTCTTTATCTCTGTTTCTGTCTCTTTATCTCTCTCTCTTATATCTTTCTTTCTCTATCTTCTCCCCATTCTTTGTTTTCTCTTTATCTCTGTTTCTGTCTCTTTATCTCTGTTTCTGTCTCTTTATCTCTGTTTCTGTCTCTTTATCTCTCTCTCTGCATCAATCTCTAACTCCCTCTATTTTACTATGTATTTCTCTTATTTCATCAGTCTCTTTATCTATCTCCTTATCTCTGTATCTATCTCATTATCTCTGTATCTATCTCTAAAGTCCCTCTATTTCACTATGTTTTTATCACATTTTATCAGTTTCTGTATGTATCTCCTTATCTCTGTATCTATCTCCAAACTCCCTCTACTTCACTATGTTTTTATCACATTTTATCAGTTTCTGTATCTATCTCCTTATCCCTGTATCTATCTCTAAACTTCCTCTATTTTACTATGTTTTTCTCTCATTTCAACAATCTCCTTATCTCTCTCTATCTCTTTCCATTTTCCTATCTTAATATCTCATTTAACAGTCTCTCTAACTGTCTTCTTATTTCTCTATCTGTCTTTTTATCTCTCTCTATCTCTCTCAATTGTTTAATTTAAATTGTTTATTTAATTGTTTAAATTATCAAAATATCTCATTTCAACAGTCTTTTTATCTCTATATCTATCGCCTCTCATTTTTTTATATTAGTGTCTCATTTCAACAGTCTCTTTATCTGTCTTCTTCTCTCTATATCCTATCTCCCTCAATTTTACTATCTGAATATCTCATTTAAACAGTCTCCATATCTGTCTCTTTATCTATCTTCTTATCTCTATATCTTTTTCTCTCTACTTTTCTATCTCATATCTATCTCTCCCTCTCTATCTCTCGATATATGTCTCTGTAAATATCAACGATCTTCTCATCTGCCATACTCATCTGTTAATTTACCGTCTTCTTTTCTCACCTGTCAATCTCCTCTCTCTCTGTTATCTCATCTGTCGAGTAAAGAAGAACTCTTGTGTTACAGAGTTATCCAGCTGGACTTTATTGTCTTATGTACTAAGACTTTGTTTGCCTTTTTTTATACTTTTAAAATCCAAATAGTACTGGTCTAATTTCTTTTAATTGGGTTTTAAGAACTAAAGAGACCGTGGATAATAATTAAAGACTTGGATTTTAACGTGTAAGTCAATCAAGAGAGTAAAGGAGTAGGAAAGGGAATATCTTTTTCAAGGTAATTGAAAAAGAAGAAGATTATTGAGAGAAATTCTTTAAGGGTGCTGTTATCTCAAAAAAGTCAAGATCTACATAAGTTTACTGTTTATTAAAATGAAAAAATACACAAGAATATCTTCTATTACCTATAATATAGATATTTAATATAATTATGTGCACAAGAAAATTATAATAATATACTATTAATTAATTTTACAAATTCAAAAGTAATTACTTATTTGTAAACAACTTATTATTATAGGAATAATATTATTATAGTAAATCACCAAAGCGAGATTCAAGAGACATAAAAGTCCCTTTAACGATTCAGTCTTGTGTCCTAATCGATGTATGCAGCAGAAATTAAAAATGTAAAAATAGCTATACCATTAAAAAAAAGATTAAAGGTTGCAGCCCAGGGCATGGGCTGCAACAAGTCCACCCCTCGTTAGATTTGGAAAGAAATAACTGTAACAAATAAAGCTTGAGGAGTCATCGCTTGAGGAGTTCGGCTCATCAAGCGGTGGCCCACAAGACATAATACATAATTAAAACAATAAGTAATTACAAAATATTAATTAATATTAAAACTGGTAATGGCTGCTTATCGGGTAGCTGCTAGGTAGGTAGCGTCGCTTCAACCCTGCACCTTGTCCGAGAGAGTACGAGAGGTGGCACCCCCGTCCACCACTG
Organism: Malthinus seriepunctatus; assembly: GCA_963924605.1. Taxonomy (NCBI): domain Eukaryota; kingdom Metazoa; phylum Arthropoda; class Insecta; order Coleoptera; family Cantharidae; genus Malthinus; species Malthinus seriepunctatus. Next base: position 40,350,578 of record OZ004601.1, read on the forward strand.
GGGGTTGTCCTCGAAATTGTCGGTTGTTGCTCCTCCTCCTTAGTCTCTAATGCGCATGCGCGTGGACTCCGTGTAGGAGTGCGCATGTGCGTTGGCGCCGGGCGGGGAGGGGTAGGGGGGAGGGGACCGCCGACCCCCCTCCCACCTACCCCTCCCCGCCCGGCGCCAACGCACACCCACATTCCAACATGGAGTCCACGCCCATCGCCACATTAAAGACTACGGAAGAGGAACAACCTCCGACCAATTCGAGGACAACTCGCAGTGGTCTTAGAGGTTGCTTCCCCTCGCGCTCTCTTTAACGTGGAGAAGAGCTGTTGGAAGCAACTTACCTAGCTGCTACGTCATCCGTAGCGATGACCAGTATAGAGGGGTAGCTACCCTCCTAAGCAAGCAATGAATTTAAATTGAAAAAAATTAATTTAAAAAAAACTAATCGAGAGGTGTAGCTACCCTTCTACTACTATACTTAAATACAACCCAAAATAAATTAAAAATAAATTAATCCTCATGTTGGGTCCAAAACCAGAAGACACTGTCGGCTTGATAAAAATAAGCATCTTTCCGAATCAAAGGTGGAATGTAATCTGAAACTAATCGAGATGTTAGTCTGATGTACCCATTTTGGACACAAGCTGAATCGTTAAAAGGACTTTTGCTTCTTAAAGTTTCGTAGTTATCGCTCAATCATTACTTCCAATTAATTAAAAGTAACTTCAACTTGGTCCATTAAGTTTTCTTGTAATCCTCTCGATGTTAGGCAAAATAAAGCACTGTTAGTCACAAGACCATCTTTCAAAGTCGAAGATTTGAACGGAAAAACTGAAATAAGAAACGTTTTAGTATGTAATAGGCATTGTGTCGATACAGGAGTCAACCAATGATTATTTTTAATTAAGTAATTAATTTTTAATTAGAAAAATTAACTAATTAAAAATACAAGGTGTAAGCAAAGTGCTTCAATAAAGTTCTAGGAGGGTGAGTTCCTTACTTAAAATTAGCTACTTACTTTAATTTTAATAGTTATCGCCCAATGATTATTTCCAATTTTTTAACCAATAATTAAAAATATTTTGATTCAAAATATCCTGAAAGCGCTGTGAGATAATCAACTTAGATAAAGTAACTTCAACTTGGTCCATTAGGTTTTCTAAAAATCCTCTTGATGTGAACCAAAAGACACTGTCGACGATAGAACGGAAACTGAAATAAGATATGTTTTAGTATATGTTTCGATTAAGTAATTAATTTTTATTTTTCAATATAAATTAATTAAAAATACATGCAGCATGCAGCATAGCAAAAAGCAAACAACTTCTAGGGTGTCTTGTCTATTTAAAATTAATTAAAATTACTTACTTAAATTTTAGTAATTTTCGCCCAATGATTATTTCGAATTAATTAACTTTTAGTAACTAATAATTCAACATATTTTGATCCAAAATAGCTCGAAAGTAAATAAACTTCGGTAAAATAACTTCAACTTGGTCCATTAAGTTTTCTTGTAATCCTCTCGCTTTTCGGCATAATGAAGAACTGTTAGTTACAAGACCATCTTTCATGAACGGAAACTGAAATAAGAAACATTTTACTATGTGTGAGGCATAGTCAACCAATGATTATTTTCAATTAAGTAATGAATTTTTAAGTTGCAAAATAAATTAAATAAACATATGATTTTTTCACCAAGTTTCACTTTAAATATTTACAAGGAACTAGAAGAAGGAAAGCATTTTCGGGAATATTTATTGCTGTTTAGTAAATTAATTTAATTAGTTAAGGGAAGTTATCTAAATTTTTTTGAAGAAATAAAGTATCGGAGTAAGTACTATGGATTTACATAATAATTTAAATTAGTTAAATGTTTAATTGTTATGAGATATTTTACATAGAAAGAAGTTTATTAACTAATAAGCCTACTAAATGTATGTGCAAAATAGGTCTTTCTCTTATACTTTAGATATCCTTAAAAAGACGAAAAGTACTTACATTAATCGTTGTTAATTTTCTTGTAATCCTCGGTCCATTGGTCTTTGGAATTATTCTGGTATAGAGAGCACTTAACGAACGATCTTTCCAGTTCAAAAGTTGAATGAAATCTGAAACAAATTACAAAATGTTTACTATGATAGACAGTGAATCATCACAAATTCGATGTTCTTATCTATTTTTAATTTTTTTACTTTCACGAAATTTATTCTTATGCTTATCGCCACATTATATAAAAATACAAGGTGTAAGCAAAGTGCTTCAATAAAGTTCTAGGAGGGTGAGTTCCTTACTTAAAATTAGCTACTTACTTTAATTTTAATAGTTATCGCCCAATGATTATTTCCAATTTTTTAACCAATAATTAAAAATATTTTGATTCAAAATATCCTGAAAGCGCTGTGAGATAATCAACTTAGATAAAGTAACTTCAACTTGGTCCATTAGGTTTTCTAAAAATCCTCTTGATGTGAACCAAAAGACACTGTCGACGATAGAACGGAAACTGAAATAAGATATGTTTTAGTATATGTTTCGATTAAGTAATTAATTTTTATTTTTCAATATAAATTAATTAAAAATACATGCAGCATGCAGCATAGCAAAAAGCAAACAACTTCTAGGGTGTCTTCTCTATTTAAAATTAATTAAAATTACTTACTTAAATTTTAGTAATTTTCGCCCAATGATTATTTCGAATTAATTAACTTTTAGTAACTAATAATTCAACATATTTTGATCCAAAATAGCTCGAAAGTAAATAAACTTCGGTAAAATAACTTCAACTTGGTCCATTAAGTTTTCTTGTAATCCTCTCGCTTTTCGGCATAATGAAGAACTGTTAGTTACAAGACCATCTTTCATGAACAGAAACTGAAATAAGAAACATTTTACTATGTGTGAGGCATAGTCAACCAATGATTATTTTCAATTAAGTAATGAATTTTTAAGTTGCAAAATAAATTAAATAAACATATGATTTTTTCACCAAGTTTCACTTTAAATATTTACAAGGAACTAGAAGAAGGAAAGCATTTTCGGGAATATTTATTGCTGTTTAGTAAATTAATTTAATTAGTTAAGGGAAGTTATCTAAATTTTTTTGAAGAAATAAAGTATCGGAGTAAGTACTATGGATTTACATAATAATTTAAATTAGTTAAATGTTTAATTGTTATGAGATATTTTACATAGAAAGAAGTTTATTAACTAATAAGCCTACTAAATGTATGTGCAAAATAGGTCTTTCTCTTATACTTTAGATATCCTTAAAAAGACGAAAAGTACTTACATTAATCGTTGTTAATTTTCTTGTAATCCTCGGTCCATTGGTCTTTGGAATTATTCTGGTATAGAGAGCACTTAACGAACGATCTTTCCAGTTCAAAAGTTGAATGAAATCTGAAACAAATTACAAAATGTTTACTATGATAGACAGTGAATCATCACAAATTCGATGTTCTTATCTATTTTTAATTTTTTTACTTTCACGAAATTTATTCTTATGCTTATCGCCACATTATACAGGATGTTGAAGAGAATAGAATTTCAAACATCAGATTACTATGTGTTTACATGATAATTTAAATTAGTTTAATAAGTCTATATGTATTTGGTTTAATGCTAATTGTTAAGAGATATTTTACATTGTAAGAAGTTTTACCTAAAGCCTATTTTGAAATTAGGGCAAAACTCAACTTAATTAATCAACTCTAAAATATTACTTGCCAAAAATTTCTTACAAATACACCCTTAAAAATAATTAAATAATGCTATTGGTTTGGATGGGAATTTGGATGAATTGGGAACATTAATAATTAATTGTATTTTTTGTTAAAATTAATTTAATGAAAGTAATCCTAGTCTTTTTCTTATTTTAGAGAGTTAATGAATGACCGTGTAGTGTATTAAGGTTGATTGAACTTAATGTGTTAACAAAGTATTATATTTAAATGCAATGTAAGCATTGCAAGTTCAAGCAACCACTTGGTTATTAGATAAGGTAGTCTAAGTTTGTAAGTAGTAATAAGAAGATGTTTTAAGAAGATATTTGTATCATCAATAAACTATAATCATTAAAGTTATTAAAATGAATTAAGGTGTTTTAGTTAGAACATCACAACCGACTTAATTACCGGATAATTGCCCTAATTACCTACATATAAATTACTGATTATTTTGACTCGACCCTTATGTTTATGTAAATTAATGGCTACGTGTTGAAAGCACTACCTAATTAAAAATATTTTTTAATTTTTATAACAATTCAAAACAGTGAATTAAAACGCTTTAAATTTATTTAATAATTAGTTAGCTAGACAAAAGATATAAATATCATAAATCCTACTTACAAAATTTTTTCACTCTTTTTATTGGGAATGCACCTGGCAGCTTTCTTTACATAATTCCAACTCTGGAATTGTTATCCGTGTCTCTGTTCATTTTCTGTTAATCCCTAGGTTCTGTTGTTAAACGCACTGGCACTTCAGGAACGATCCTTTCGACTCAGAAGTTCAAACGAAACTAAAACAAATTACGAAGTTTTACTATAAATGACGCAGAGTGAATCATCAAATACTTTATCAATTGTTGTGCCTTTGTAAATTTATACTTCAGATTTACACAACAATTATTATGTAACGAAATATGTATTTTTATACTTGTAAAAGTTAATTATTTATTGTTACTCAAAACTTGGCAGGATAAAAAAATAATGTTCTAATTTAAAATGACTGTTATTTTATTAATTCCCTAAATAGTAATTCATTTAATTTTGTTTATAAATAATCTTCAGAAATGTAATTTAAATTTCTGCCTAACACAGAGGCCATCCTTTGCTTTGATACTCGCATATTATTGGTTGATATTTCTTTAGTGGTAGGGAATTGGTAGGACAAAGTTAATATAAGTGCGAGTTTCGCCATAAGTTCAGATTCTTATCAGTAACACAGATCAGCAAATTTTAGAAAAATAAGGGTTACTCTTGTTGAAAATCAACTTTCAATTTTCGAATATTTTTTAATTGGAAGTTGTTCTTTACATTAAAATAAGTATTTCTACCAAGTATTAATTAATTTACTTCAATATTATGGTTAGAAATTTAAGTATTGTGATCAATAATTATTTTTAATTAATAGAATAAAGCTATGTTATTAATACATATTATTTTAATAACAAATAATTTTTTATTTTAAATTTTAATACCTAATTAATTAAGTTTGTGTGTAGATATGTAGTATTTAAGTTATATTTGTAAAATTATCTATACTTGTAATTATTTAATAATTAATTATAATAAAGGTATAAATTTAGTTATGTAATTGTTTTACTGCAACTGAAGGATATTAATTTCTTATAATATAGTTTTTCTGAACCGAGATAATTTATAACACAACATTTTTTTATAGACGAAGATATTTGTTATGAAGTTTTTTATACACTTTGATTTTTTTAAACATTTTTTATGAGCTGAGATTTTTATGCATCCTTTTTGATTAAAAATTTGTTATATATAAATCTCGAAATTTTGAGAAAACGGTTCATAAAATTAGAAATTGTTCCCAATAACAAAGGTTACTGTTTTAAATTTTGAGGAACCAACAACCCTAAACTAATTATGCTATTGCCTCTTTAATTTTTCATAACTAAAAATTTTGGGAAGCGGCCTTAAAATTGGCAATTTTGAGTATACTCAAAATATATACTTTTTTATAAAATAAACGGTTTTATATGCGGTTTATTATCATATTATTACCCAGACGTTTTTCTACAAAAAATTTAATCATTTATATAAGTACTAGAAGTTTATGTAACGTGCACCACCTCCTGGGAGTTAAGAAATATAAACAAAAGTTATAACATAAATAAAACGCAAAAGATTAATTTATACCATCTTTAATTAATAAAGGAATTTAAATTATTTTTTTACATAAAACGATATTAATAAACACAATATTAATAAAGTTGAAAATTTTCACAAGAGTAACCCTTATTTTTCTAAAATTTGCTGATCTGTGTTACTGATAAGAATCTTAACTTATGGCGAAACTCGGACTTATATTAACTTTTTCCCACTCATTACCTACCACTAAAGAAATATCAACCAATAATATGCGAGTATTAAAGCAAACAACTGCCTATGTGTTAGGCGGAAATTTCAATCACATTAGCATTATTTAATTTATTAGTGTTTATAAACAAAATTAAATTAATTAATTATTTAAGCAATTAAAATAACAGTAAGTAATCTGATTTGATCTTTTTAAGTTTAATTTTTCAAATTTATTGTACCTATAATGTTTATGTTAAATAAACTTTAGGTGCCCCACAATTCATTTTAACGTATAAAAATTAGAACTATAAATATACAAAAAGATGTTTACAAATTTGAGTATGACCAGGAAACTGAATAAATATAATTATTGTTCTTTACATCATTTCAAAGTTCAAATACAAAAACAGAATTTTGATTAGTGGTTGTTTTCTTACCCTAAAGTTCAATAACCGGTTATGACTAATATTTACAAGAAGTTACATAAGAAAATTAATTAATAATTAAAAGATTCTCTATACCTTAATAATATTTCTGCTATTCCTTGCTTTGCATATTATATCCAATGATAAAACAATACACTACTCAGTACTCACTAAGGTCTTAGGACTAGATCTAAACAGTTCGACTTACATTGACAAACTGAGGCTCAAACAGCAAATAATTAGGTAACAATGACTATTGATGTTTCATATTACATTTTGAAATGTTATTTTATTTTAGTTTATTTTAAATGTAAACATGTATTAGTCATCGACAAATAAATTTAACTGTGACATTCACATAGTTTCTTATCCTTAGCAAATTTTTCCACTTACAATAAGAAATATTTTTCGTATAATGGAGTAATGCCTATCTTTTTAAAAATTAAATAAAAAAATTACATTCAATTTCTTTGAACTTATTGTAATGTTTGTATTAACATCATTTTACATTTTTAATAATTAATGGTAGCTACTAGTTATTATTTACTAATAATATCTCACTCCACTATCTCACATCAGTAAAAAAACATGGAAGAGTGACCTAATCCGACGAGTTGTTTTCTTGAACAATTATCGTGCTTCCTACTACTAATCTGATATTTAGCTGCTCTGGCAGTTGTTTGTACCTGAAAGCACAAAATTAATTAATTTTCTGATTACTGTTTACCAAATTAAACAAACATTAGCAGATGGACACATACAATATAGAAGAAATTTAATAACATTTCAATAACATGAATCAAAAATTACAGTATGAATTTGACCAGGATCAAACTCTTATAAAACTATTCAAATATGAAAAATAATTATTAACAAAATGAATTATTAAAAATATACTACTTTTTCTTCTTCTAACAAAGTTGAGGCTTTTGGCCTCTCATCTCCATTTTATATGTTTTCTAAGTCTTCCATTTAATTATGTTTCTTCAAGCTTATATTTAGCTCCATTCGTTTGCTATTGTTCCATTTTCCATTCCATGTAGGTGTTCTCTCCAATTAGTTTTTCTTGGAATAGAAATTGCTCTGGCAGTCGTTTGCATCTAAAAGCACAAAATAAATTCATTTTGAAATTACTATAAGAATTAATCAAATTTAAAATATAATTAAGCTATTATAGTGACTACTGATCAAGCAAATAAAATATACCTACAATAAACTATTAGTTTAGACACTACAGGTAAACAAGTCGAAAATAAAATTCCAACAATTCCGATACACATGAATAGACCAAGATCAACTTTAATTAAGACTCGCACGTATCGACTAGCAACACCTGATAATTCAAAACAAAGATATTATTTAGTGCCACAAGTCAAATAGTGCTTTCAACTTCTACAACTGTTTAAAACATTTCAAGAATAATGATAAATAATAACGAGTAATTCTTCGTCACGTCGACAGTGGAATAAATAAATGAGGAATGTAACTTTAGTACTATTTCAATACGAAATAAATAAAAATACTTTAAATAGCGAGCTAAACAAAAATCACAAAATAACACTTAAACTAAAACTTCCGCATAAACTACATTTAAGCAATTTAACGTCATCAAACGAGGACTATGTAATCCATCAGTTTGATAATAATCTAACTCCGGATTATGAGAAGTAGCAGGATCGGGATCGCCCCAATCGTACAAACCGGGTGAATTTGCCAGTCTATGCGTAAGTCGATGAGCTATCGAAAATCCCCCGCTTCCTTCCAGTTGAGTACTATAGAGAACTATTATAATCACTTGTCTATGTAAGAGTGGAACAGAATCTACAGTTTTTAAAGTGCCACGTGTCGAAACTACGTTGTAACTTTCGTGGCAGTCGCACTTTACGCGAATCCACTTATTTTCTTGTCGATTTTCAACCATTACAACTAAACCCGCCCAACCTTTGGTTAAGTAATATGCAGTCATTCCCTCGCTCCCTTCGTGCCTTTGTCCACGAGCCAGCGTTAAAGATATTATAGCATCCGCTAGAATTTGAATCGGCGGAGAGAAACACTATTAGTACGGAGTCTACGCAACATAAAACTATGGAACGCTGCACTTCTGGTTAACGGCATGAAACTCGGTACATAGTTTACTGAAACCATATCGAGTAATTTTGTCCGATGAGACCAAAAAAATATTCGATGGGGGCCGCAGGACACCTCTTTTAATGCAAATTGTACACGGCGAATACCTCAAGTACTTGGAATTTACAGTTAATGAAATGAAACTCGAAACATAGTTTACTGGAACTATATTGGCAAATTTGGTCCGATGAGACCAGAGATATCTTCGAAGGAGGTGCTACACACCCCCTTTTTCTCAAAAAGGGGTACTCGACCTACTTTTTCGCGAAAAGTATCTTTGCCGTATATTTTGAGTGTATTGAATCAATCTGTCCCAATAACTGATTCATCTGAACATTCCCATAAGCACATAACCGCCATTTTTTCCTCTGGGTCTGTAAGAGCGCTCTTTCAAAAATTTTAGAAGAGGTCGAGTTAAATTATATTTGACTTTTCGTTAACGGAATAAAACTGGTTGCATACTTTATTGGAACTATAATGAAGTAATTTTCACCGATAAAAACAAAAGAAAATCTAGGGGGTCGTTGCACACTCCCTTTAATACTGGCGATGCTAGGCGAATACCTTAGGTACATTGCACTTTTGGTTAATGAAATGAGACTCGGCACATAGTTTACTGGGACCATATAGTACAATGTTGTCCGATGAGACCAAAGAAATATACGAGGGGGGGGGGGGGTGCTGCACACATCCTTTTTTATCAATCTTAAATTGGCCGTATTTTATCGTAAAAAGTAACTTCGCCGTATATTTCGAGGGTGCAGAATTCATAAGTGACAACGACGAATCCATCTGAATATCTGCATCCGTGTAAACACGCCGTTTTTTCCTCTAATTCTGTAGGAACACTCTTTTAAAGGTTTTTAAAGAGGTCGGGTAAAATGATACTAGACTTTTTGTTAATGGAATGAAATTTGGTACATCATTTACTGGAACCATGCTGACAAATTTTGTCCGATGAGACCAACAACAATTTGATGGAGGTCGCTGTACGCCCCCTTTAATGCGAAGTATACACGACGAATACCTCAGGTACTGTGAACTTGTGGTTAATGGAATGAAACTCGAAACATAATTTACTGGGACTATATTGACAAATTTTGTCTGTTGAGACCAAAGATAAACTCTAGGAAGGAGCACTACACACACCTTTTTTTTATAAATCTTAGGTTGGTCGTCTTTTTTCGTGAAAGATATCGCCGTATATTTCGAAGGTGCTGATTCAATCTGTGGCAGATTGAAAAATAATTAATGCAGACGACAAATCCATCTGAACATCACCATACGTCGGCCAAAATTAAGGCTGCGACTCTAAGAAAATCTGTAAGCAAAACACCGTAAAATCGTAACGTAGTTGCTTAGGATACGGTCGTTAACAAGCCTACTGGAAAGTTGTTATATTTTACCCGACTTTTTTCAAAATCTTTTAAAGAGCGTTCCTATACTGATAGAGGAAAAAATGACGTGTTTACACACAAGGAGATGTTCAGATGGATTTGTCGTTGTTACAGATTGAATCAACACCCTCGAAATATACGGCAAGGATACTATTAACTAGAAAATACGGCCAATCTAAGATTGATAAAAAAGGGTGTGTGCAGCACACCCCCACAAATATTTCTTTAGTCTCATCGGACAAAATTTGTTAAAATAGTCCCAGTAAATTATATTTCGAGTTTCATTCCATTAACCACAAGTTCACAGTACCTGAGGTATTCGTCGTGTATACTCTGCTTTAAAGGGGGCCCCCATCGAATTTTTGTTGGTCTCATCGGACAGAATTTGTCAATATGGTTCCAGTAAACGATGTACCAAATTTTATTCCATTAACAAAAAGTCTAGTATCATTTTACCCGACCTCTTTAAAAACCTTTAAAAGAGTGTTCCTACAGAACTAGAGGAAAAAAAGGCGTGTTTACACGGATGCAGATATTCAGATGGATTCGTCGTTGTCACATATGAATTCTGCACCCACAAAATATACGGCAAAGTTACTTTTCACGAGAAAATACGGCCAATCTAAGATTCATAAAAAAGGGTGTGTGCAGCACCCCCCCTCGAATATTTCTTTGGTCTCATCGGACAAGATTGTACTATATGGTCCAAGTAAACTATGTGCCGAGTCTCATTTCATTAACCAAAAGCGCAATGGACCTGAGGTATTCGCCTAGCATCGTCCGTATTAAAGGGGGTGTGCAGCGACCCCCTAGACTTTCGTTTAATTTTATCGGTGAAAATTACTTCATTATAGTTCCAATAAAGTATGCAACCAGTTTTATTCCGTTAACGAAAAGTCAAATATAATTTAACAAGACCTCTTCTAAAATTTTTGAAAGAGCGCTCTTACAGACCCAGAGGAAAAAATGGCGGTTATGTGCTTATGGGAATGTTCAGATGGATCAGTTATTGGGACAGATTGATTCAATACACTCAAAATATACGGCAAAGATACTTTTCGCGAAAAAGTAGGTCGAGTACCCCTTTATGAGAAAAAGGGGGTGTGTAGCACCCCCTTCGAAGATATTTCTGGTCTCATCGGACCAAATTTGCCAATATAGTTCCAGTAAACTATGTTTCGAGTTTCATTTCATTAACTGTAAATTCAAAGTACCTGAGGTATTCGCCGTGTACAATTTGCATTAAAAGAGGTGTCCTGCGGCCCCCATCGAATATTTTTTTGGTCTCATCGGACAAAATTACTCGATATGGTTTCAGTAAACTATGTACCGAGTTTCATGCTATTAACCAAAAGTGCAGCATCATTTTGCCTAGACTCCGCACTATATTGGGACACCTTGTACAATATGTAAGTAACCTTGGATAAGCTTCAGCGTCTTCGAGTCCAGTATGCCAATGATTGAACACTAGCGGCACCAAAATATATTCTGCAGGCTCGAGCATTTTGTTACAACCGACAAATCCGCGAACTTGTCTTCTACTGTGCTCGAGCAAACTTCCAATATTGGGCGAATTGCTTCGAGCTTTAAACATAACGACACACAAATCCAATTGTGATCTTTGAGATTTTTCAGACTTCCTTTGACCCTCCTAAAAAATTTAATTTGAGCTCAAAATAATTCAAATTTAATTTTTTACTTGAAAGAGTGTAAAATCCACTTCTGTAGGCTCTAAGACAGTCGGTAGGATGCAAGATAAGTGCAGTTGAGACGGTAAAGGTGGTAGAGTACCGGGCAGTCTAATTTCGTTCCATCCATTTCTAGCTTTACAAATGTCGATGCAATCAAAATATTTCAAAACGTCATTAAACGATATCCAAAACGTCCCATCTTGTGCACCATCTGGCATTAAGTCGGCCTTCAAATCAGGATCCCATTTGTCAGAATTATCGGACCAATCACCAGTCCACACATAATGTCCTGTCGATTAAATCTGATTTTAATTTGAACTTTTATTTAGGCAATGCTCACTCCATGGATTTCTGAGTTGTAACAAGCAATGTTCTTCGACGTTTCTCACATCGAGTAAAGAGTAAGCGTGTCTAGGTCTCAAACCACGATTTTGATACTCTTGTTGGTCCACCTTCATGTTACCACCACCACAGGAAGCGCCCATGAGAAAGAGAGCTTGACGAGACGATAAAAATCTAAAAAAGACCGGATGTGGCCATATGAGAAACGTTTTCCATCCGTCAAATCTTGGAATTTATTTTTTAATTTAAAAAAGTAAGCAGAATGTTTAGACAAGAACTGTCTAAAATACTAATCTCATTTTTTTCTAAATTTCGCATAAATTGAAGTTCAAAATATACATTATTTTATATGTTCAGAATGCTAATTTTACGACCTTTCAAAACATTAAAAAATATACAGGATGTTCCATTTAAATTAAGAAATTTGATTCCATTTCCGGTTAAACCGGAAGTCAAAATATAAAGTGTTTGGTATCGTGTAATAGCTAATTTCACCAGCTTTCAAAATATTTAAAAATATACAAGGTGTTCCTAAAAATTTTGATATTTTTGTAACTTCCGGTTTAACCGGAAGCGTTTTGTTAACTGAAAATACTGTCAAATAATAGATATTCATGGAATATTTATATCAATTTTCAAGTTTCTATTTCTATTACAAAATAAATTAGAGATTTTTGAAGTTTTAACATTCAAAAAATCATTACTCCAAAACGGCTTGAGCGATTTTGATAAAATTTTATATTTCAATAGAGAATTACGTTTTGTGTAACATATCCAAAAAAAGAAATAATATGACAGAGGAAATTTTGAGAAAATCCATTTCAAAATTTGGACCTACTTTGGCCCCTTAAAGGTAGGCAATTTTAAAACAATTTTGAAAATCGACTTTTTTAGGACGAAAGCCCTATATTTTGGCTGTATAATGCCATTTTGAAATTTTTATAATATTAATTACCGGCCAAGTTATGACGGAGAAACCACAAAATGGGACAATCGTTCTATTGGCCGCCATTTTAAATAAAAAAAACTTTAATAAAAGTTTATTGAATTTTAATAAAAAAAAATGTTTAAAATTTTCTTTAATGTATTTCATATAAGTTTAATTAAATTTTCATAAACTTGACTTGACATAATCCTGTGGTAGAAATTGCATAAGAATCGCACCACTAGAACTACCCCTTCTGGGGGTGGCGCTAACTTTAAACCCCTAAAATACTAGTTGTTGCTAATAAAAATATTAAATTCGTTTGATTAATTTTATGGGGAATTTTAAAATAAACATTTTGTGTCTCTTAAATTTTTCTTGTAAAACGAATGGTTCTTTAGAAAATTAATTATTAATTGAAAATTAATAATAATAATGATTCTGTGAGTCTGTAACAAATTACTCAATATACCTTTGAAAATCACCGACAAACTTCTACAGCGGGTTTTTGGGATCAAAATAGGATATTTGTCTCTCTTGACATAATATCCAAAAAGGCACTCCTAAAATGTTATTAAGTGATTTGTTTACATTTTAACCTCCCCACTTTTGAAAGCCTTTAACTGTTTAGGGGTGCGTTTTTAGATATAATTTCAAGAGAAACAAATGCCTTATTTGATCCCAGGAATTTACTGTAGAAGTTTGTCGGTGATTATCAAAAGTATTTTGATTCATTTGTTATCCACTGTTACTTATCATCTCGATTATCATTATTTATTTTCAACTTTTCTCAAGAACGGTTGGTTTTAATAGAAAAATGTAAGAGACACAAAATGTTTATTTTAAAATTCCCCATAAAATTAATTAAATGAATTTAATATTTTCATTAGCAAAAACTAGTATTTTAGGAGTTTAAAGTTAGCGGCACCCCCTGAAGGGGCAGTTGTAGTGGTGCAATTTTTTTGAAATATCTACCACATGAGCACTCTTATAAGTTATGTGGACTGTATAAAAATTATAAAAATATTTGCAGTACTTTTGGAGATAAAGCGATTTTTCAAAATTTTTAACACAACTTCGAGATTGTATAACTTGGTATAGGATTATTTTTCTAAGAATGCGTTTTTGACACTTACCGGAACAAACCTAAAGTTAGTTAGAAATGTGAAAAGACAATGCAATTGGAGACTATTTTAATTTGGCATCCCTGTACAGAGTTGTCACATTACAATTTAATTTGTTTGAAATTCAATGTTTTTAGCTTGATTTGTTTGTATGTGGCAACCCTGCTCTGTCATTATGAAACTATAAAAACGCATTTAAAAAAAATCCTATAGGGGGATATTCTGGGGCTAAATTTCAAGAAGGTCAAAAGTCCTATTTTGGTCCCAGGAACTCACTGTAAGCGTTTGTCGGTGTTACTCAGGGCAGTGGCGGCGCTAGGTTTTTGTGGCCCCTGGGTACACATTGATGAAAAGAGGCCAAATTTTTTATAGCGCCGCAGGCTAAAAATTTTCATGCCTCAAGGTCAACAGCATTTAAATCACAATTTAGCACCGAGCTCAATTTCAGAAGAAACTATTTCTTTGAACTAATTGCAAAAAGAAAAATATATCTAACGGTTTAAAACTACACATTTTTTATTACTATATTACCTTTGATAAATATAACAGATATGCCGACGGTCCTTCTAAGTTAAAGCAAAACTTAAGGCTTTCGATGACTGATTAAACGCGACTATCCGCATTTGATTGGTGCAAATAATATCCCTTGATATGTTTTCTCTGTCTTATATTAGCGCGACAATTACCCTTGATATGCTTTCTCTCTCTCACAAAGTAGTTCACAATTGGCCTCAGTTTTGTTGAACAAAGTAATATTTTTTTTTCACTTCTTATTTTAAACTTATAAAAATAATCTTATATTTCGGATAGGAGAGCCTCAAAAATTTTTTGTTATGGTTCTCCTTTTCAATATCATATTACGCTCTACGACAGCAATTAATTTATTTTTTGTTCTACAGCAAGACAAATAACTTTCTTTCTCTTCTTTCTTCTTCTGGTTTTTAGAGGCCACTTGAACCATAGCGAGAATGAGGTGGGTAAGAAGGCCCATCTCGCCCTCCCCTGGCGCCGCCACTGACTCAGGGACACTCTGTATATCAAGAAAAGGCTTCGCGTTTTAAATATGGATATCTCGGTTAATATTTGTGCTAAAGATGCGTAGTTTTCACCAATGTTTTTTTAGCATTTTTCTATGAGTGAGGTGTGCTAAGAAGGTTGCCTATTTATTAGGCGTAATATTTGCAAAATTCAAAATTTAAATTAAAACTAAAGTTGCACGCGCAACTTGAATCGCATTGAATCGACTCAGCTCGGATCAGCCCGGCTCGGCACAGTCAGTGTCTTTGCTATACACTAAAATGTGTTAGCACCCGCGCATTGAATCGACTCGGTTCAGATCAGCTCGGCACGGCCAATTCAATATCTTTGCTATACACTAAAATGTAATGCCGTCCGCGCATTGAATCAGCTCGGCTCGGCTCAGACCTTTCGGTAGAACATGTAGTTCTACCCTCAGATTGAATCGACTTGGTTCAGATCAGCTCGGCACGGCCAAGTCAATATCTTTACTATACACTAAAATGTAATGCCGTCCGCGCATTGA
Organism: Malthinus seriepunctatus; assembly: GCA_963924605.1. Taxonomy (NCBI): domain Eukaryota; kingdom Metazoa; phylum Arthropoda; class Insecta; order Coleoptera; family Cantharidae; genus Malthinus; species Malthinus seriepunctatus. Next base: position 40,366,192 of record OZ004601.1, read on the forward strand.
ATCAGCTCGGCTCGGCTCAGACCTTTCGGTTCAGCCCGGCTCGGTCGCGATATTCTCGCTAGGGCAACTTTTCTGAAAGGTCCGAAAGCCAGGAGCTTATTTTAACACATTTTTAAATTGAAATAGGGCTTGTTATCATGTTAATTGAAATGTTAATTGAAGGTATACGCAAATATGATTTTTTTGTACAATCAATCTAGTGCGTTCTACCATGATAATATACGGAAAGAAAACGCATGGGAGGAGATGTCGAAGAATCTCGGTTTGTGTGCTAAGTATAGTATTTATAGTAGGTTTCGGGGTATTTTTTATGATTAAGATTACATAACATACATACATAATTACTTAGTTCATTCAGTACAAATTTTTTATGAATTCTTCTTCAGGACTGGCCTACAATCTACAATAATGTTTTATATTACGATAAAAAATGTAGCTTATCCCCCAAAAACGATCATATAATAAAATTCGTGTCTGGAAATTACTTCAAAAGGTTCAAAAGATATAAGTTTATAAAAGTCAAAAATGCACTCCGAAAACAATTAAATATAGTCAAATTTTTAAAAGACTACCGACACGTGACTTTTAAAATATTAAATAAATAATTAATTTAATTATAAATTTTCTAAATAAATATTTAATAATAATTAACAACAAATGTATTAACTAAATTAAATAATTAAACTCACTAAATAAGTCGTTTTCATCTTTATTTATACGTATAAAGGTGGTCACGTGTCGGTAGTCTTTAAAAAATTCGAGTATACCTTTATTACTCTATGATTTTTGACCAGTAATGTGTGTCATTACTCACTAGTTGCAAATCATTGATTGGAAAACAATTATAGTTCCGTTATTTGTCTATATATCAAAACGAAATTTGCTGTGAGTTATAGTCATATAAATTGCAATTTGTTTAACTACTTTTAAAAATCCTTCCACTTCCGATTTCGCCGGAAATGAAGTAAACTTTTGATTTTTAAATGCAACACCATATATATTTTTATATTTTTGAATTCTACATTAAAAAATTTTGAAATTAAAAAATAATTATTTAAAATAAATAAAAAAAAAAATTTCAAAAAATACCCGCGTATTCAATGTATACTTGGTTTATAATATGTATTTGCGGTCGTGGATAAAGTATAGTATCCTATACTAATAATATACTACGAGCGGGCGCCCCCGTCGAAATTCGACGAAGTAGTTGTAAAGATGAATGAATGTGTTAGAAAAATGAAATTTTCAAATATTATTATAATGCACTCTTATTTCCTACACCGATGATTGTTTGTTAATTTATTATTTTAAAAAAATTTATGAAATTGGTAATTTGAAGAAAATAATTAGTGCTGACATAATATCTGGGGGTCGACAGCTTCAATTTAAAAGAAATAGCGGTCACCCCCGTCGAAATCGACGAAGTGTTTGAAGATATGAATGAGCTATGACTATTTTTTTTTAAAAATAAGAAAACTAACCTTAAAGATAACTAAACCAAAGAGGGCAACATAAAAAAACCGTCTCAAAAATCCAAAATTCACAAAAGCACGAAACGTAATTAAAAATGCACGCACCAACCCGACCATATCGCGTATTAGAAACGTACTGGTCGAATAAAAGTATTGAAAATTTTATCACCACGACCAAATGTATAATGTGTGCCTTATCGTATAAAACCAAATACTGTCTACATTTATTCTCATTTATAATTTTTAAAATTGGATTATTTTAAATTATAAAATTGATTATTTGATTATGTATATTATAAAATATAAAACAATGTATGAAATTAATAATTTTGAGAAAAAAATTAGTGGTGACATATCTGTGGGTCGAGAGCTTCAATTTAAAAAAAAAATCATCAAAATCGGTCCAGTAGAAGTACGCTAAAATTAGCGGAAAAGAAAAGACTTCGCGTTTTAAATATATGGATTATTTAAGTTCAATTTGTGAAGACAGATAAGATACGAGTGGATAATGTTACAATATAAGTTTAAAATATTTCACGAATTACTATACGTATAGTGTAAGGTCAGGATTTGTAAATTAATAGTGATAAATCTCAACTTTAATATCTGAGGATTTTAAATTTTTATATCCTGCAAAAAAATACTACTGCAACCAAAAATTTGGTAAACAACACCTTCATTCATATAAAATTGTAATACATTTAAAATTACTAGGTAGTACATGGGTGTTAACTAAACATTCGTGCAAAAAAGTCCACTCACTTGTTTCAACTTTAGACTTTTAATGCATTTTTTAGAAAGTAGACATGAGATTAAAAATGGAAACTATAGGTTTGTTCCCACACAGCTCGAACTAGTTCGTAACTGGGCGGAGTGTGCGCAAATTGAAATTTGTATTGCCAACTTCAATGTGCGCTTGCGCTGTTCAGTTCTGAACCGTTCTGAACTGGTTCGACTGTTTGTAGGAACAAACCTATAGTTTCACGACTGGCCAAAAATGCCGTTCTTGGGCCACTGTACGATAGTGAAAAATATACTTTTTTTAATAGATTTCGAGTCGCTGAGAACGAATATGGCATTAGAATTTCTGAAAAGTGTTGGGAACATTCTTATTTTTGACATAGAAATGAGCTGATCCGATCTGGACTGATCCGAACCGAGCCGTTTCAATACGCGGACCCTGACCGCGTCGTGCTGTGCCGAGTCGGGCTGATCCAAGCCGAGTCGATTCAATGCGCGTGCAGCCTAAATAATTAATGGATTAAAAACTAAATATTGTTTAATGATATCACAAGATATTATTATTTGCAACATTGAATTGGAGAGTTTTCTATTGAAATAGCAATTCCATAAATTAAGTTTAATAATTCACTATTCCTTGAAGACGATCTGCATATACACTGTATGTTAGTATCTTCACAGACAATATAATCCATGGATTTATGTTTTGTTATACCGGCTTTTGTTTTAATGCTAGAGCAGCTGCTTGATCCTCAATTTTTATTAGCAAGTTTGCTTATTTGAGTACGAAATTTAAAAATAAATACTAAAGTAATATACATTTTTGAAATCAGCAAAAAAGGTTCTATAAAATAGTGCTAAAACAAAAGATTGCGCCTATTTAAAAAACTAAAGTTGATGAGGTTCCAGAAAACCGAAATGTTTTACATCAAATGTGTTTTCGGAATCGGGTGAAGAATACAAAATGGCTGTAGAGAAGTTTGGTCAGATTTTCAAAATTTTTGATAATAAGGAAAATAAAGTTAAAAAACGAAAAGTCAACTTTTTGGTTTTTTGTCAATAGTTCAAAAACAAAAGCAGCTAGGGCACTTTTCTTTTTAGATTATTAGTCGGCATAAAATTGACTGACCAGCGGCTGCTGACTAAGGTCAAACGAAGGCCTACCAGTGTGACAATAATCTTGAAAATTCGTATGTAGCTACTTTTATAAAAATCAACCTCCCCGGTATTTTCCTCTTTTGTATGTTTTTGTCTATTCTGCAGAGCAAGCATTTTAAGGTTTTTACGTTAGGCGTAACGTAATTTTCAAGATAATTGGCGAATTATCTTGAAAATTCGTAATTAATTACTGCCACTTTGGTAGTACTGATCTGAAAGAACAGTACATTTGTTACATTTTAAGAAAAAAATTATTGGAATATGACCAATTACTCAAGTCGAAGTGTAGAAGAAGTGCCTTGCGTTCAAAATCGGGTTGAGACATTTTATAGACAACCTAATAGTGATAGTCTCGATCGATTAAGAAAAATAATTGCTGTTAACTTTTCCCTAAAATTAGCCCAAGTTTTGGTTCATAAAAAACAGTTATAATGAAACGGTTGGATCATTATGGTCAGAATGGTATGGACATGGACAATAGCAAAACAGCTAAAAAGGTATTTGGGTGCATGCAAATAGAAAATGTGAGATCTAGATCACTAATTAGCGAAGATTTTGAATAGAAGGAACAGAGATTGAAGTGAAACTGAGTGCTTTGGCTTATTACAAAACTCTTCAAACTCAAAACTCAAAAAATCTGGTAGGTACTTATATGGAGTTGGAAAAGAAATGATTTAAAAAAAAATTTCTTGATTAATCTGATTTGTTGCTTGTTTCAGGGGGTACAAACAAATAATCAAATTTTAGAGGTAGCAATCGGGGAAGCAATACAAAACGAGAAAAACTGGAAATTAACACGAGTTTCTGTTTGTAGTTTCTTTCTTGATTACAGGCACGTAACTAGCTTCCTAGAACTAAACCCAGTGCCAAAACAATAAATTGTTAATTTAGAAATTTTTTTTTCTTTTTATTATTATTTTTTTTTTGTCTTTGGGACGCAGCCCATGCAGCCACTAAACTTATTTTATTGTTTTAATACTTTAATATATTGATATTAAATATGAATACATATATATTTATTATATAAAGGAAAAAGAACGGTGAGATTGAACTATATCTTAAAATTAGAAAACTTCATAAACTCGAACAGCAAATCAAACACTACTCTCTTATTTGTAGCCAGCAGTGAAACTATATTTGTTGGCAACTGCAATTCTAGAGATAACAACTTATTTACAAGGACCTGCGAATTATGGGTGTTGTTTATGCATGAGAAAAAGATATGATTTAGGTCTCCAACTTCCAAACCACAGCTACAAATTGGAGAGTTGACCATGCCTAAGCGATGTAGATGACTAGGAAATCGGCCGTGTCCAAATTTCAGTCTCGCAATAGCTGCGGTGTAATTTTTAGACATTAATGCATTCTCCTGCCAGGAATGCAGAGGTATTTCGGGGTGTATTAACGCATATTGTGTCATTTTATTTTTGTAAGTAAGTTTCCAATGTTGTTCCCATTGCAATGTAAATTGGGACCTAAAGTAAGGAATTAAGTCACTATGTGGAACGAGCTCGGAATGCAGATTATTTTCCTGAATTGAATTTTTGGCAAGGATATCTACATAATCATTATTTTTAATACCAGAATGGGCCTTTACCCAGATAAAGACAATTGCGACTTTGCTCGATTCAAGTAGAAATAACATAAAGAATGTTTTCAATTAGCGGATTTTTATGTTTATTTGAACAATTCTTTAAGGATAATAAAACACTTCTCGAGTCTGATAAAATTATCGCCGAAGAGCACCCTAACGCTTTAATTGTTTAATTTAAATTTATTTGAGAATGAGTGAGTGGCGTCATAGAAGGCACACCCACATCCATCCGGTGATTTGGAGCCGTCAGTATAGATTTTAACAGACTTTGCCCACGGCTCTAGATCCATATTCAATAATTGAGTATTGTTGTAGAAATTATTTAAAGGTATGAACCATTGGGTAAATACCTACTTGCCTTTATTTGTTCATATACCTATTTGTTACAAAATTTATTTATTATCTCTATGAGATAGCTTGTAAATAATCTGGGATATCTATTAAAAAAAAAAAAAAAACTAGCTTCCTAAAATCAGATAGACACCTGGTGGCCACAAATTTTTTTGGGTGGGCCAAATACATAATATGTACCCCATAAAAGTGTGTTCACACTACATGATTTCTCATAGGAGAAGTCATATGACTTCGTTTGACCTTAGTCAGCAGCCGCTGGTCAGTCAATTTTATGCCGACTAATAATCTAAAAAGAAAAGTGCACTAGCTGCTTTTGTTTTTGAACTATTGACAAAAAACCAAAAAGTTGACTTTTCGTTTTTTGACTTTATTTTCCTTATTATCAAAAATTTTGAAAATCTGACCAAACTTCTCTACAACCATTTTGTATTCTTCACCCGATTCCGAAAACACATTTGATGTAAAACATTTCGGTTTTCTGGAACCTCATCAACTTTAGTTTTTTAAATAGGCGCAATCTTTTGTTTTAGCACTATTTTATAGAACCTTTTTTGCTGATTTCAAAAATGTATATTACTTTAGTATTTATTTTTAAATTTCGTACTCAAATAAGCAAACTTGTTAATAAAAATTGAGGATCAAGCAGCTGCTCTAGCATTAAAACAAAAGCCGGTATAACAAAACATAAATCCATGGATTATATTGTCTGTGAAGATACTAACATACAGTGTATATGCAGATCGTCTTCAAGGAATAGTGAATTATTAAACTTAATTTATGGAATTGCTATTTCAATAGAAAACTCTCCAATTCAATGTTGCAAATAATAATATCTTGTGATATCATTAAACAATATTTAGTTTTTAATCCATTAATTATTTAGGCTGCACGCGCATTGAATCGACTCGGCTTGGATCAGCCCGACTCGGCACAGCACGACGCGGTCAGGGTCCGCGTATTGAAACGGCTCGGTTCGGATCAGTCCAGATCGGATCAGCTCATTTCTATGTCAAAAATAAGAATGTTCCCAACACTTTTCAGAAATTCTAATGCCATATTCGTTCTCAGCGACTCGAAATCTATTAAAAAAAGTATATTTTTCACTATCGTACAGTGGCCCAAGAACGGCATTTTTGGCCAGTCGTGAAACTATAGTTTCCATTTTTAATCTCATGTCTAATTTCTAAAAAATGCATTAAAAGTCTAAAGTTGAAACAAGTGAGTGGACTTTTTTGCACGAATGTTTAGTTAACACCCATGTACTACCTAGTAATTCTAAAATCAGATAGACACTTGGTGGCCACAAATTTTTTTGGGTGGGCCAAATACATAATATGTACCCCACAAAAAGGTGTTCACACTACATGATTTCTCATAGGAGAAGTCATATGACATAGCAAAATAATAACCAAAAATAATAGGGAATTTTCAGAATAAAACTGTTAGTTATTTACCATACTTGGGGTAAATAACCAAATATGGTTGAATAACCACCAGTTTTATTCTGAAAATTCCCTATTATTTTGCTATGACTGAGCTTATTATTTTGCTATGATTTCTCATAGGAGAAGTCATGAAATCATGTAGTGTGAACACACTTTAAACGATGAAATATTTTGTGTAGAATTCAGATTACACTGTAAATATCTGAATTTTTGCTTATTATTTTCATAATAAGAGGTGAGCCAGCAAAATTTTAGGTGGGCCTGGACCCACCCTGGCCCTCCAGTAGTTACGTGCCTGATTGATTAACGAAAAAAAAAATTAATTTTTTAAAACGATTTATTTAATAAAATAAAATGGGAAGCTAATAATTATCTTTAGGTGAATAGTACAGTTGTTAATTTTAGATGAGAAGACTAATAATTGTACTAAATGTGAGCAATGATTAATTATATTTTGTTTGGTCAAATTAGGATTACACACAGAAATGTTTACTGAAATAAACATCAATCGATCGTGAAGTTAAATTTGATCGTGACTTAGAAGGCATTTATTACTTAAAGGTTACTATAATAACTAACTGCTCATTCCTTTATAATTGATTTTGTTATAAAAGATATTCCCAACAAAAACAACATGTACTAAAAGTTAACAATAGTAGCCCCAACCAAATTACAATCCAACTTGTGAACTTTAGCAATAGCACTTTGTTAATCTTAACAATTTCCATTGCAATTCTGGCCTTTGTTAGGTATGCGTGTGAGTGTTGTGAAAGGTCGCTTGTTCATTGGGAAACTTTGTTGGTGAGAGTAAATTGTTTAGGTTCATCTCGAGATCTTCCACTGAAGCGACTTCTTTAGTCTTCCTTGTAGATCCTCCTACAACTGTGGTTTACATTTGCTTCGCATGTGATTTACTCTTCTACTTTCGCCGATGTGTGTGCGTTATTACTACTTTAATCGATGGTAAGTTTTTTTTATTTTTTTATTTTTTATTTACGCACTTTTTATAATTAATTTTTTAAAATTTTTAAATTGTAAAAAATTAAGCATTTAGAAACTGTAAGGTTCCTACCTAATTTATATGCGCTTACCATAGAATTTTTGTGTTTTAAATGAAAACATTTTCTCACGAGAGTATGTAGTTTCAAATTTAAATAAAATAAGCAACTTTTCGTAAATAGTTATTCAAAAAAAATGTACCTAAATATAAAAATAGTTTGTCACTTGAGAGAGTTTTAATTATCCATTAAAAGAAGTTTAAGAGCCCAAATTAATTTTCACTAAAACTGAATGAGGGTCGAAAGAGGCGAAAATTTCATTTGGAAGAAACTTGTTGATAAATTATATAATTCTTTATACTTACTAATTAAAAATTAATATTTGGATTTATTCAATAATTGATGATGAGTTAATTAGTTGTATATTAAAATTCATACTTTTAAGATGATGAATGTCCTTTAATTGATTTTTAAGACATGTAACATTTAATTGGTTGAAAGTAGTAAGGAGATACATGTGAAAAAAATTGATGTTGTAATTTTAATAATAGCGACAAATTAATCATTAGAGCCTTTTTTATAAGCTATTTTTTACATAAAAGCTTTTTCTGAAAGACTAATAAGTTAAAATAATTTATTATTTGTTGTAAAAGTGAAATTTTTTCACTCGGGAGAGATTATAAATTTATTATAAGATTTGAAACTGTTCAATTAAAAGTTAAGGAAATAATTTATTAATTGATTGCTTTTCAATTTATCGTAGTTACTCATAAATTAATAAATGAATAATTAATTAATTGCTCGAGTTAAATACATTTAATAAGTAGTAAAAAGCACTAAACATGTTTAAATAACAATCTACCGGTTTGAAAACCTTTTTAATTGTAGCTCGTCTTCACCATTTCACATTTTTGCAACCCCCCTAAGTACTCGGCAATCAAATTAAGATTGCTTCGAGAAGGGTGTTTATACGAAGGTTGTCTAAACTAATGGCTATGGAAACTATGTACGATGTGTTTACATTCCTTTAATGTAGTTTCCCTCCATCTATCGCACATTTATTCAAATTTGTGGAAACTGTTCAATTTCCAGTTCTGATGGTCAGGATCGGATCTAGGATCTTCAGGGCCCAGGGCTATTGAAGTCCAACGGGGCCTCATTTTTTCTAAAATTAAGAATCTTTAAATTGAGGTTAAAAATTCATTTTTGCTTTATAATAATTTAATTTTTGTGGGCTCTTTGACAATAGGGGGACCGGGGCTTAAGTCCTATTAGTTACATATTACATATGAATGTAAATCCGCCCTTGCTGATTGTTTCTTTAAATGTCGTAAACAAATTATAATCTCCTCTGTGTGTAATTTCCACTGAGTACGGAAGGTGCTCCAATATTCTCTAGCGTCAGTCAACTATACAGTATGTACATCTACGTCGAAGACCGCGGGACACGATGACACCATGTTAAGTAACAGGTCCAGGACAATTACCGATAAATGGAAACGAGCAATTTCATACAACACAATCGGAAAAAGGTTTCGGATTAGGCTGCTCTTGTCTTAATTCCGGACACTATTTTATTATGGTGCTCCAAAAACAATTGAATATAATTTGTGTTAGGAGTTCGTCACAAGTCACAATCCAACATGATTTTAGCTCTGATGGACCCAGCAAACGATGCATGACATTTGTTTACTAGACTTTCAATCAGGCGCGGACTAGCAAGGGGCGCTGAGCGCTACAGCGTCCCGGCCTCTGAAGTTATGGCAAATCTGAGCCTTCTCTCGAAATTAATAATTAAAAAATCTCGGCATTTCCAGATTTATACAGGGTGGGTCATTTAAAAAATGTTAAAATTTTACATTACGGGCTCCTAGAAATATCTGCACCTTTGAAAGAGTCCGTGCTTGCGCTTTAATTTTCACTTGGTGGACTATTCTTAAAGCTCGTGTGATGCTGGCCATTTATATGATTAAACAATATCTTTATTCAGCTTTTATACCTTGTTTCTAAATCTAGTGCTTAGTCTATTATACGACTCTTTAATATTTCATTTCTGATGTGTCATTTACCAAACAGGTAATAGCTGATGGGTTTACAGACAAGGGTGGACGCTTCAATGTGGCCATAGTCTCATCTAAAACAGTGTTTTATTTAATTTGTCGGTGCGATATTAAGTACGGTGCTATGGGATATGTCAGGTGCGGTGCCCCAACGTGGCAACACGCCCAAATGGAACATACGTCGATAATGTGAGCATATATAGTCTCAAATGAGCCCTAAACTTTTGTTAAAAATAAAGAATGAGGGGGGGTAGTTAAATAAATACAATACAATATTTCATAGCGGTTAGTTCAAAATAAGTTTTATTAATAAAAAATTTGAATGTGGAGGAAGATGACAACGGGGCCGAGTCTCCATTAGATGAGGGCTCGCGTGCTTCTCGTCTCATACCCGTAGTTACGCCTCTGATTATTATTATTTTATGTCAATAAAAGTGTGCAGTCAGTCAATCTCTTCAATAAAAACTGTCTCCTTTTAGAAAATCTACTTATATGAGGAAAGAGGAAAATTCTAAATAATGAAAAATCTTAATTTATTTCCAAACTTCCATTACGCATTTCATTTTTAAACAAAAATTATTTGACGTGTTGTATAACTTATTTTAATAAAAAGGAGCAAAAAGCGACATTAACTTCACATTATAACTTTTAAAAATGTTTAAAAAAACTAGATTTTTTGTTCCTGTATAATTCTAAAGCTTTTGGAACCTACCTAAGTTGTGTACTATTACAACGTTTAACATAATTGCATGTATTAGACTATGATTACTAACTATTTAGTACATCAGGTTTAAATGAAAAAGTTCCTTAAAAATATTGTGCTTTTTAAAACATTTAAAAAGTGTCATTCCTGAGTTTATGGATTTCCTTCACTCTTGAATTTTTAATCCAATTTTTTATACACGGTGGTTCTGAAATAGCAGGTTAAAATATGAGATTCCACTAAGCTTGTCATAAGAAAAATCTTCCTATAAATGTTAAAACAGTAAAACGATGCTTTATTTTTGTTTTCGGTGCTATGCTAAGCGCGGTGCTAAGGGCAGTTCTAGGTACGATGCGCCGACATGACCACGCACTTACTCTCAATTATCGTAAGAGCCCTTTTACTTCACCTACTACTTAATCTATAATCTATACCAGTACTGTGTTGATATTTGTTCTTTCATCAGATCATCAGAGTCCTATCTTAAATCCAAGTATAGCAATTTTTATAAAAATAACAAATTAATAAAGTTTCAATTCTCGCCTGCAATACAATTTTATTATAAAAACGTGATTTGGCTTCTAATCTATAATTACACCCAACTTTTAAAACCAATACTCAGTACTTATAATTTTCTCATTTAAAATGTTCATTTGTTACCTACTTTTGTTACTAAATTATGTTTGAATGTTACTTAAAACAGATAATTTTCGTAATTTTTCAGTAGCACATTTAAATGTTACTTAATTAAATTTCAAATAAGGTTTTTTTGTAAGATAATTATCGAGTTATATTCGGAATAATTATTACAATAACACTGTATTGTTATATCGTTTAATATTTTTGCACAAGGCGATTTGAAGACAATTAAAAAATTCGGCGGTAAAACAAGATATTGCTTTATTGTTTATATGTATCTATAGAAAATTTAAGTACCATTTCTAAAGAAGGTAATTAAGCTTTTGTAATTGGAAATGGTATCAAAAAATGAATTAAATTCAGTTAACATACCGTTGCTTAACTACAAGTACAAAGAACAAGTCACTACTCTTCCTGTTGTTTATGGCTTATTAAAAGATTAGCACAACACTCAGTATTTCACTTTTTCTTTTGAATTAGTTCGGAAATAAATCACTCTCGAGTTACGTATTATTATTATTTAAGTCCCATTTTGGATTCGGAACAAGTTAAATTATAAAACACAATTTTCGTTAGAACAACTATATAATATTCTAAACTCTTCAATTATGCAAAACTATTTTTTAAGGGAGGTTTTGGAAAGATTTAGAAGTTAAAGGTCATTATTTTTTAAATATTTAGAAACATACGAGAGCCAGTACGGTAATAATTATTAGTGTAAGTTAAGATTTTGAAATAGAAGGCTAACTAATTACGAAAATATTGTAAGAGAAATAGTTAGTTGTATGTGATCTACAAATGTCAGTGATGAAGCAAAGACGAATCAATCTGTTCCACATTTTAATATATATACCGGCAATAAAATGTCAATTTAGCGTAAAGCTTATCCTTTATTTAACAACTATATGGTTATTAAAACTATAAAAATAAATTATTATTAATTATTTTTTTAATATGTAGAATAAATTTTCCAGATCACCTAATAATCAAGAAAAGTTAATCTATAACCGTGTAGTAAGCCTAGTTCTTCTCTCATTTTATGTACGAGAAGCATTGAAAAATGTGTGAAATTTTTATTTTATTCTTTTCCGTTAGTAATTGTTAATTTAAAATTAGGTCAATTATTATTTTATTTTTTACCTATTAAAGGGGGGCTTAAATTTATTAAAAAATATATTTTGATTAACAGAAAACAAAATTAGTTTCTATTTATTGGATTTTCTCACCAAACCTTTAGGCTAATTTCAATTTACTGTAATTAATTAGTATTTGGAAATATGGCAATTACTTTAATTTTTAAAATTAATCGTCTTAATTTATTTATGCAATTTAATAGGTTAATGTGTTTACAAAATTTTTAAAATATTTGATTTTGAGTCACACACTTTTACTGTCACTCTTCAAATTATACAGCGTGGTATAGGAAGTAATGAGACATGATCATTACTTCTAAAATACCGATTTTGTTTATTTCATGCTTTTGAGAAGAACTTTTCCTAATTTTAGCTTCTTTTAATTCTAAGCCTATAAGTAATTAAGTAATGCAATAATTACCTTATGAAAGTACCTTTCCAACGAAATGCCATACGTTATATGGTGGCATTTGAAAATAGTCATCGCCCTGTATATAAATTTATTTCAAATAAATATTGTGAGTGTAAAACAAAAATGTAAAAGTGTTTGTAATTTGTAATTAATTAAGAATGTTCTAAGTGAAACCATAATGCAAATTTACATGTAATTGTTTAATCTTGGAGTCACATGTTTTCTTCTGTTCTACATAATTATTATTGTATTGTAAGATTTATTTTCTCTTTACAGTCAATATTTGGCTAAATATTAACAGATTCTTCAAGATTCTATTTCCTGCTAATTTAATTTAAAAATATCTGCTTGCTTGTATGTTTGTCATCAATTTAAGTCTTAATGTCGATCTGTCTGCTGCTCAGTCTATCTTCCTGTTCTGTTATCTTTATAAATGTCTTTATCTAAAAAAACGAAAAATTAGGGTGTCCCTGAAAAGACTGTACAAAAAGCTACTACATATTCCTGAAACCAAAATAGACCGATTGAGCCAAACTCTACTAAAAAGTGCTTTATTAAGCCGTTGAAATTTTTGTCTGATACTTTTACCTACAACAGGCCTTAAACGGCCGTGGAGATTGGAGTCAAAATTAAGTCTCAAATTCCGTGTCTCATCAGTAATAAATAAAACTACATAATCATGATCAAAGTAGGCGATAACGGATTGATTAAAAAAAAACTGTGTTGGCCTGTAAGGACTATAAAGTTTGGAATGAACGAATTATAAATATTAAGCAGTGCGATCCCCCAAAAAGCATCTTTAAAACATATCAGTAAAGCACTTCGCCGGTCGGCACAGATGGTTTTCTTAGATATCTCCAAAAATATCTTGAAGTTAGTATTGTGAGAACGCTCAATACTAACGCTGAGAACAATACTCCAAGTCCATAAAACAAATGCTGGCCTCTATCTCACCGACAACTGTTCAAGAGCCCAACCATACTCAGGTGTCGATTGGTTTCTAAGCCTTACAGAACTGCGACCAGTTTTGATCTTTTGTTCATAACCCAATTCGTAATTATGTTCTCAGGAATTCCATCTTGCCAGCGAAGCTTAGAATGTTCCTGAGAAATTTGTTTTTCACTTCTTCAGGCGTCAAATGAGCCCGCCCTAAGTGTTTTAGCCTAAGCTGAGTCAGTGCATCGCAATTTCAGAGAATGTGTTCGGCGAATTCGATCTCCGATGCACAGAGTCTACATATGTCATTATCCTCCAGTCCCAGTTTCTTGAGGTGGTACCTCACGGTGCAGTGTTCAGTAAATAGACCCGTAATGAGTTTGATTTCGTTCTTTGATAATAGAAGAAGCTTTTTAGCATTCGTGGTCGAGTACTCAATGAATTTCTTCGACTGCCTTTGTCCTGGTGTGCTGTTCCAGTGAGAATTCTTGTTCTCAGGTTCCCATTTTTTGATCTCCGCCCTTCTATGTGTTCTAGATAGTCTACAGAATGGCTCGGGTCCAATCGGAAGGGCTTTCGAGCCTGTTCTAGCTAATTCATCAGCTCTTCCTTCAATTCCCTCGTGACCTGGCTCCCAATGAAAGGCAACTTTGTTGTTCCTTGCCAGAGTTTTGAGGGATTGTCTGCATTGTCAAGTGCAAAACTATTGGCTTTGAGTGCCTTTACCGCAGCTTGGCTATCAGACATTATGTAGACTTTTTTCCTTTAAATTATTTCGTAGGCATTCTCGGGTACATAGATCTATTGCAAGGCATCATGATCCTGCCATCCACTATCTATAGTCCACATCTCTTTTCGTTTATATGGTATTGGTATCAATGAGGTGCGATTATTGAATTTTGTCTGAAACCACAATGTGTCTGGATAGCACATAGGTGTAACCAGTAAGTCCATCCGTCAAGCTTAACGTTACCATCCGATGCAAGGGATCAATTTCATTAGTATGAAAAGCAAATTAAAACAATTTTTCAGTATTTTCACCTTTTACCTTCTCCATTCAGAAGATCTGAGACTGTTTCTTCTACTATTCTATTCCATCTAGATCTCGCACGGCCAGTCATGCCTTTTACATAGTTCTTTCTTTAATTCCATCATTGTTAGATCCTGTTTTCGCAAGTTTTTCTTCCACTATATAAATCCACATAGGCGGATTTAGAATTTGTGAGGTCCGGGGTTAATTAAATTTTTGGAACCCTTCCGATTTTTTACAAAATGTATAACAGTTTTTATCGCGTTTTCGCAATAATTATAGTTTGTACTTCTATTCAAAATCGGTTTTCAGTGTTGCACCAGCCCAGAGTGAATCCTTCTAATCGTTTGACATGGTTGGGCTCAAAGCTTCAGCTGAACTGTGAAATTATATTGATTTCCTCCATATCTCACTCCGTCTGTCTATGTTTACGGGCCCCATAACTCTCATACACTGAACTCAAGACTTCAACTGGTATAAGAATTCGGATTTTTTCTAAAACTACGTGTGGGAGAAAATTTTAAGTTGTGAATTAATTTATATGCGAGGTTAAATTGTTAGGTACCTAATGAAAACAAATAAATAATTCACACGATTTAAAGTTAAATCTAAGGTCATTTTATCTATTAATTTTTTTTTGATTTCATACAATTATCGAATCGTAAAGAGTACCACTTAAATCAGTTTTTTGTATTCATAGAAAGTTTATTATTCCAAACAATTGTTGTTAAATTATATGCAAGTTTTCATGTTTTTTCTATTATTTTAAAATTATAAAATAAAATTTGTTTATATAAAAAGCGAAGGGATTATCACGAGTTCACGACTTTTAAAATACCTGATGGTCAAGAGATTGGTACTGTGTGAAACTTAAAAGATCAACCAACATCATTTTCCTTGACCTAACGACTTAACGTATATAGAATAAATAGGACATATAGGCATATTAGTAATAATTGATGCTCTTTGCGCAAAAAACTCTTATAGGTATCTATTAAATAAAATCGTTAGTTTTGCTAAACACCTCGCTTTTAACATTATTTATAAATTTTTCTTCAAAAACCCAGCAATTCATAATGCAATTGACTCTTTATTTCGATTGTATTTTATTCATTTGTATTTTTAATTTATATAATTAATAACTTTTGTTAGTGGGAATAATTACTAAGTGCGTAGTTTCATTGTTTTTTTTAACAAAGTATGTGTTCTTTTTCACAATTTCACACATTAAGCTTGAGTTCTACTTTTCAACTTTTACATAGCACCTTAACTAAAATGGATTAAGTACTTTTCGTATCATCAGTTCATCACCAAACACGTGTAAGCATCAATATACTTTTTTATTTTCCGTTAAAATTCCTTCCCAAGGAAGTCCAACCCTGTTGAAGCAATAAGAATTTAAACGATTGAACGTTACTAGATTAGAAGAAAATTCCTTTCGAATATACTAAGTTTTAATTTGTAGTATGTATTCACCGGTTTTGGAAGTGGTGATCCACCTGTCCGGTAAGGAACGGTTAAAGCTTGATTCTCATGCACCCGCTATCCGACGATACGACGATCCGCTGCTATTCGTCAAATTATTTGAGATCAATAAATTAACGTGGCAGGACATAATTCTATCAATACCAAGACTCTCGGCCACGGTAATAGGTATATATGTATGCAGACGGACGTTCTAAGTTGAAGCAAAACTTGAACACTAGCTGCGAAAGAGAAAGCACATTAAGAGGATTAATATATAGGTTAACCCGGTTAACTAACGCATTTTTGTAATAACTTATCATCTTTTAATGAAATAAATCATTATATTGATGCGAATAATATCCCTTAATGTGCTTTCTCTGTTTTATATTAGCGCGACAATATCCCTTAATATGTTTTCTCTGTCTTATAAAGTCGTTTACAAGTGGCTTCATTTCGCTACGAGTGGTAAGATAGCCCGTCGGCATACCTTTTGTATTTATTACCGTGCTTTCGGCTCATCAGATCGTCGGATAATGGATGTATGCGAATCAGGCTTAAGGCCTTTGTTTTGAATACGTTCGTTAATTTTTGTCAATGATGTTAAAGAATATAGCAAGTTCCTTTAGTGTTTATTTCCAATTCAAAATTCCACCCCAAGATGGGATTCAGGGCCGTAGCCAGACTGTGTTATCAGGGCAGGCTCAAACAATTTAAAGGGAGGATAAAAAGCTAAAATCAAAGTTTTCTTTCTTCTGGGTTTGTATAAATCCGTTGACCACTGTAATCTCTTCTATTGAAGTTTTTTGTCCAAAGTTTGCATAAATTTGACTTTCTCTAAATCAATTTTTTTTCTTCAGCACCAATTAGGAACTTTAGCATGCTCTGTCTAGAACAAGCTTAAAATTTTCTTGGCTACTCTTGGCTACGGTTCTAATGGAATTCGAACCCAACAGCTCCACAATGTAGAATTATTGTAATCCAGTATTGATTTAACCTATCAACTAAGCGAATTAAAGTAAATATCCCACGTTCGTTTCAACGTAAATTCGAGCCAAAAATTAAATCTCAAGCGTGCGAAAGCTTCTGGCATCTTCTTTATTCCTCCTGTAAATCTTGTATAACACGTTGCTGTAGCTATTCTACATCGTTAGTCAGTCAACTTATGATTATGACTTATGACTTATGGCCGTTTGCACCACTTACAGATAAACTGACATATAGTTTATCTGGCGGATAAGTTTTCAAAAACTTAGTTTATTTACCACATAAACTAAAATCTGCGCAAACGGCTATAAGTAGGAAGTATACCTTTGTAGAAAATTTATCCGTCATTTATTTGATTTTATCGTACAGTTAGATGGAGATGCAACGGTTTTCGACAACTTATCAGTCAGATAAACTATCTGTAAGCGGTGCACACAGCTATAAAATAGCTTCAAAAAATTCAATTCAAGTCAGGTTTAAGCGAGGTAGTCACGAGACGGGGGCTTTCATGTCCAATCCAATGTTAACAATAAACTTCGTTGAGAACAGTTACATTTCTCGATATTTAGCAAGAATATGGTCATTTAAAATTTTAAATCAAGGTTAAATGTATTTGTAAAAAAAGTTAAAGCAGCATATAACCCCTTCTCTATTGTTGTTCTTCTGTATTGTTGACACTGTTTAGTCGGTTTGTACAGGCCAAATCGTAGCGTCTGGGCAGCGTTCAGATGGCCTGTACAGGCAAGCCTGTGTGTGTGAACGAGCCTTTAAGCAATAAGTTTGTTGTTAGAGGAGGTTTTCTAAATTAATTTTTAACTGTTCTTTAGAAGCCAACCGAAAAACCCACTTATTCGTTCGACCCTTTCTCTAAGGGTTGTAGCTCCCTTGGGAAGAACTTTTTGTTTTCTTGATGTTAGTACTAACTTATTGATTTTAGAGTTTAGGACGATTTTCCGTAAATCTGAGAATAAAAGTGGATAATACTCTTTTTATAGTCCAAAACAGTTGAAGGGATGATGAGTTTATAAATTTTTCTTTCTAACTTTTGGACTAGTTTTAATTTTGAATTTTTTACGCACTACAAGTGCGTTGAACTACCTATAATTGAGCTGCAACCTGGATGTTTCTTCTACTCTGTCAATTGACATAATTATTTCATACAACACAATGTAAGTATGTACGAATCATAATTTTTATATTCATGTCCGACATGTAAATAAACGTCCTTGTGTAATTTCAGCATATTATAGTATGTAGTAGAGTAACTTCAACCTTGATTTGTGTAAGACATAAGAGAAGAATATTTTTGCATTATATTTAACGTTGCATAAAGAATCACCTTTCGTGCCCTATAAATGAGAATTGCAAATACTCTTCTGTTACTAATATCCGTATTCCGTGTGACTGAAGAAACGACCTGTCACCTTTGCACTTTCACTCTTATCAGTGCGGTTAGTTTAAGTATAGCTTACATTTCTATTACAACTTAATTGCTTTATTGATCAACAATTTCATGTTTCGTGATTTTCAATTTAAACCTTTTCCCATTATAATCTCCACTTTTCAACTATTAACTGTCATATTATTAGTACTCAACTACCTTTTATGTATATTATAAAGTAATTACAAGTTATAACCATTATCATTACAGGAAGCAAATTACTTAAAAACGCTAATTGAGAATTTTGGTAGCTAATTTGAATTATCTCATTAGTTTTTTAAGATGCCATAAGACGCACGAATTTCTTTAAGGTCACGACATTTTTTGAACTTAATAAAAATTTATTAATTTAATTTCTAAATAATTAGATTAAATGATTTACCTTGGATTTAATGAGGCCAATATTTTATAAAAAATTAAACAAAGATCATTAATTTCATCCAACTAATGTGAAACTTTTATGATATTTAAATAATAATTGTTGGCATTTTTCAAATTTCCTATATCTTCGATAATGTCAATTGTTTTAATAAGATTAATGATTTAACAATTGAAAAAGGTAACATCTAAAAAGAAAGTTCAAGTAGGAGATTGTATTGAATTTAATGTTCTAGTTAATTTCGAAATATATACATATAGCGAGTAGGTACTATGTAATTGAATGAAGATCTTAACAACTCTTTCAAATGATTGTCAGTACGTATAATTAATTTAATGCGAGTTGCGTAAGAAAATATAAGTCATAATTAACCATAATCTTGTATGCGTTATAAAGGAAAAAATTATAGCAAATTATCAATTTTATAAGATTTACGTATTTATGTATTAAGACGAAAATTGAACAAATCAAAATATTTTTTGGCTAGTAGTGAAAATGGTAATACAATGCTAAAATTATTAAACTTTTTTACTACTTTGATGGTCGAGATTAGACCAAAAATTAAACTTGAGTCAGAGAACGTGTCAAAGTTTATAAACTGTGGCGAAGAACCATTTAACTTTTAAATCGTACGCCAAATCTTACCTTCATCATTTCCTGAAAGGTTTTTTTAAATTTATAGATATTTTTAAATAAATTAAAAATGCCTAAGATAACATTCAACAATATGAATGCTCACATACTAAGTCATAATTAACCATAGTTTTGTATGCGTTATAAAGAAAATAATTATAGCAAAATTATAAATTTTATAAGATTTACCTATTTATGCACGAAAATTGAACAAATTAAAAATTTTATCGATAGTGGTGAAAATGGTAATGTAATGCTAAAATTATACCTTCAATTTTTTTACTACTTTGATCGTCGAGATTAGACGAAAAATTAAATTTGAGTCAGAGAACGTGTCAAGAGGTTTATTAACTGTGGCGAAGAACCATTTAACTTTAAAATCGTACACGAAATCTTTCCTTCGTCATTTCCTGAAAGGTTTTTTTAAATTTATAGATATTTTTAAATAAATTAAAAATGCCTAAGATAACATTCAACAATATGAATGCTCACATACTAAGTCATAATTAACCATAGTTTTGTATGCGTTATAAAGAAAATAATTCTAGCAAAATTATCAATTTTATAAGATTTACCTATATTTATGCTTTAAGACGAAAATTGAACAAATTAAAAATTTTATCGATAGTGGTGAAAATGGTAATGTAATGCTAAAATTATACCTTCAATTTTTTTTACTGCTTTGATCGTCGAGATTAGACGAAAAATTAAATTTGAGCCAGAGAACGTGTCAAGAGGTTTATTAACTGTGGCGAAGAACCATTTAACTTTAAAATCGTACACCAAATCTTACCGTCGTCATTTCCTGAAACGTATTTTTTTAAATTTATAGATATTTTTAAATAAATTAAAAATCCCTAAGATAACATTCAACAATGTTCACATAAATAACCAAAATACTTTAACACCATTTGTCAACTGACATACTTTCCTCTATAGATATTTAGCTTTGTATGCAAATTTTGGCAAAACAATAATTTTTTTGATGAAACAATATGAGTGATTTATGGCAATTTTTAACTTTCGGGTCGACCCTTGTATAATAACTACAAATGAGCTTACCATAGATTAATTTACGTGATGTAAAAATTTAACAAATTGCATCCTATTGTTTAAAGTAATGAAAAAATTGGTGAAAGGATTTTAGAAGAAATTAAGTGGCAGAATGTGATTTAAATGATAAATTAGAATTATCAATCTGTTTAACGTAACGTTTTTGCATTCACTATTACCTTAATTGGACGTTACGAGTTAGATAATTACATATTAAATTTTGTACTACAGTTTTAGTGTAGCTTCTTCAATTCCAGTAGTCGAGAATACTTTGTATTGCAGGTAATACTCTGTAATTAGACGATTTAAGGTACCACTTGTTAGAAATGCTAAGTGAAGTTGTTATTATAGCTTACAGTAGGTAGTAATAAAATATAAATACCCAATTATAAAGTGTTCAAAAAAGTTTAAGAAGTAGCTAAGTAGCTCATTTTTTAATAGTACAAATTAAATCAAATTTGAACATTTAACCTAATCATACGCAATCCAGGCCTTTAAAGCCCGTTATCGTACTTTCGGATGCACCTTGCATTCCTTATTTATAAAATTTGATATTTGAATTGTCTCACCATCTGGCTATTTTCCTTTTATCTATACAGAGTGTGTCCGCAGATGGACCTAACTATACTTGTAAACTTCTTTATTTTTCATTTTTAGACAAAAAGTTATTCTTTATAAAGAGTTTTGATCAGGGGCGTAACTACGGGGGTGCGGTGGGTGCAAAATACACGGGCCCCCGTCCAAGAGGGCCCCCCTACCGTTGTCACGCTCTCCCAAATTTAGTTTTTTTTTTTAAATCAATTTTGGCTGCCGTTATACCCAAAGGGTTTTAGACAATTTGTTTTCATTGGTAAATACTTGGTTAAATTAAACGAGTGGAAAATTAATTTATCATAAATGTTTATTTCGCGACGTTTCGACTGCTGAGTCATTATCACATTGGGTTAAAATAATTCTTGATAATTCTTTCTACATACATTAACAATACATAGACATTTAAAATTAATACGGGATATCATGATACGTGACACGACGTCTGGCGGATTTTTTTGTACTATGACATTGCACAACATTTCACGTATTATCCGTTCACTATTTATTTACGCTATGGTTGGCCATGTTAGGGTGACAGATTCCACCCGGTATAAATTAGAAAAAAATCAGTTAGGTTAAGTATTGTAGAGCAGCGGCTATTTATTCAATGGTATTAAGCTAGGTTCATAGCTCTCAAAATTTGACAGATGCTCTGCTCCGATTGGCCAACGTACCAACGGAAACATATCAGTGGAGAGTTATGAACCTACCTTTAATAGTTGTCTGTCATTTGTTGATATTGTTACAAACTGTCAGTCAACTTAATAGGGACTTTTTATTTTGGCAAACTAAAAAACAAAAGTTCATGGCCAACCATAGCGCAAATAAATAGTGAATGGATTATATGTTTTGACGTTTGGCGCATGTTTGTGTAGTTTTTTTGAAAGCAATAAGTTCTTCGATATGAATTTTAATAAAAATAATAGTTTTTGTTCAGTGTCTCAACGTAAATCATGGATTAAGAGAAATCCCAACTTAAATGTGTGACTTGATTGTGCGATGTCTTAGTTCACGGTTTTATTTTGAGGGCGCTGCGATCTTAACCTGAGATCCCTATAGTATATTAAAAAAATAAATTTCCGATACATGCAAAAAATAACCATCCCAGTATACAGATATGAAGTTTAACTGCTAAAATTGAAATTTGCAGGAATAATTATTGTCCATTAAGGTGGCCCTTATTTTAGGTGTTGTGGAATTTTACCCCCCCCCCCTAAAAAGTTTCGAAATGTAGAGAAAAAAACGTGTAAAATTTCAGCTCGATATCTCCACGTTTAGTGGTGCCTCACGAGCATCTATTTTTTCCATATAAATAACATGCGAAACTTGAAAGTTTCTGGGTTTTGAATTTTTTTTAAAGTCGAAGTACTTGAAAAATTAGTTTGAGTTTATAAATTTGTAGCCTTTTTAGAAGTCTAAAAAACACGATTTAACAACAATGTGTTTTGAGGCTCTTGAAAAAATTAACTTGCAGGTCAGAGAAAATTTTCGTAGTAAGAAATATACTAGACTACGATGGCTCTCAACTAATGGTTGAGATATCGAGCTGAAAATTTTACACGATTTTTTTCTATCCATTTCGAAACTTCTTGGAGGGGGTGGAGCGGTTAAAATTCTACAACACTCAAAATAAGAGCCACCCTATTGTTCATACTTCAAATTTTTGAACCTAACATTATATGTCATTGTTGGGTCATAAAACCAGCGGCTCACAGCGATTCAACTTTAATTTTATTTCTTCTTTGGAATTTTAAGATTTTTCTTATTCCTAAATCTATAAACTGGATTACAATATTGGAATGATGTGTCAAATTATAGTAATGATGGCAGTCTCGATAGCGCTTTTGCAAAACTAGTTGCAATTAAGATGTTTTACAATTTCAAGATTGGCAAGTTTAGAAATAATGGATTATTAGAGAATTATGCTCTTATAATTGACAAATTATAAGAAAATTATTTTAATAGTAAGTTTAGGGAAATTCCACAGTACTATGAACACTAATTACTTCGTTTTACTTACGTCAGTTCGGTGTCCTCGATATCTTCTTCTTATGTAACGAATACAAGAAATATTAAATTGTACAATTTATATGTTAAATCTTAACTCTTTATATTAATATTCACAATTTTTATGACTTTTAATACGTATTGTGTTAAAGAAATCTTTTTTATTAAAATAACAATACTTTTCAGTCTCAAATTATCATACATCTCAAGTCTCGACTCTCGACTCCTTTTTTTAGCTTGACAGTGAAAAATTTTATTTTATTATAAAACGTTATTTTAAATAAATTACTTGCCGGCATTTATTTCAACCACGTTTTCTTTTTTCCCATCACAAAATGTTGTAATTTCTGAACACCATTAGACGTAATTCTGATTAATAGATGAATGATTTTGAATTTTTTAGAAAATACTCTTTAAAAAAGAGGATGTAACATTTCAGGACTTTAATTCAGAGCCACTATTGGGTGGCTGATAAATTAGCTCAATGATAACACTGAATCAGTATCACGGCGCTGAATCGTCCTTCCCAGACCATTCTGAAATACTTTAGATTAGAACGAATTAGATGCACGTTAATTTGGAGTTTGCAAATGCATTGCCTGTTAAAGAAGTATTAGATAAGTTAGGAAAAAACTATGCAATTGATCAATTATTATTGTACAACATCAGGTGGATTATTAGAAACAATTCTCCTTATATTAAAATCAAGATAGAATTATTTTCATAACGTTTGCACGACGGTTGATTTGAGAAGACCATCTCTATTGTTAAATTTATTATCACAGAAAATTACTAAGTTTATTGAACTATGATTTGCTAGAATTATGAATTATTTCATGACCTTTTCGTTTATATAATTCTTAACGTACTACGTAATCCAGCAAGCATCTAAATTAATTAACCGGCACCAAATCAAATTTACGGTTTGAACTAATTTTGATTAGAAAGATTATTTTGATGCTCATTCGCATTATATAACATCGATAATTAATCTCTGCTCTCTGAGTGAGCTTAGAGATGGGTTTTTTGAAATGCGCCCTTTGAGATTTATGGAACTTTCTTATTTTATGGGGAATTTTTGTGTTTGTTGTACCTATTACGATATAAAGGGAAAGTATTTAGCGATATTGAATTTGTACAAATGGCAAATCTAGAGGTCAAGAGCGCAGAGAAAGTCGATAAACAATAAATTACACGACTATTGTTTTACCAAAAATTAAATGACATCATTTTTGTAGGTACCGAACATGTTAACCATCCTAATAGTCTTTAATTACAGAAGATTCTAATCATCAAGGGAAGAATATAAGACAATTAGTAATAAAGCTCAAAGATAATAAATTAAAAACAATTTTGATATTTATGTAAATTAATGTTACACCAAGGTTAAAATTATTTTGTTACCTCACTTATGTGTATGATTTTATAATTGCAATAGAAAGTTTAGGAAATATTTATATTTAATGTGCTTTAACATCAAACTATCAAGTAAATTATAAATAACTTAAGTTAATCTTAATTAATATATCATTTCACGAAGATGTTTAAATTTGGTGTACCAGGTAATGTCATAACCTTGTTCTATATTCAGAGTTCTTCATTTTATACAAAAGTATAAACTTCCAAGTATAATCTTCCACTTCCAGTGTTAGAGACTCGAGTCAACACCGGATACCGTACACTTAGATCTTGAGGAAAATGAGAAAATGACTTCTAAGCATATTTTGTTGAAATCTAGAAATTGTGTAATTTAAGTGTGGCTAACCAAAATAAGTTATCGTTGGCACGACAAATGCTTTTGTTGTAGACACGCAAAAGTTTTCCTAGTTTTTTACTCATCTACCAGAACTCTTACTCAAAAATAATTGAATAAGTAAAGGAAATAATAAAGTTCTAAAACTTTTACGAGTATGTTAAGTTGAAATGGAGGGGAATGAAATTCAATTTTATAAATACCAATACTTTTATACCGGGTGTTGAATGGCTTACATTATACCTAGGAAAATAGCACATAAAATCACATTTTATAAATTCCTGTTTCCCTAATTGCCTTAGAGCAAAAATGAAGGAGACAAAAATTATGCAGAATTAAAAATTAGAAATGATAAAGATATTACGTTTCATCATGCTTTATAGACTATGGGCGGATAACAGAAAAAACGAGGTGATCGTATTCAGGCCCACATTTTGAGAATACCTAAGCTATTTAGGTAGCCAGCGAACACGAAAATGTGCTTGGTTTCCAAAAGCACTGACTTAAAAATTTGGATTCTGGTCGAAAATTTGAATTTTGGGTTATAATTAAAAACAAACGAAGATAGCAGAACTTTGATTTTACCATTATTTAGTTTCGAGAATGTGCCAGGGAGTTTTCTCTAATTCAGAGACTTATCGAGTTCGTCTATGGGAATGTTCAATTCAGGGGGTCAGAAGCCAGGGGATCTAAGTAGAGAAATTTGAAAAATCGAGTTAAGTTCAGAAACTGAAAATAGACATAACATTTCACTTGGTAGCAAAGAGATTCAAGTAGATTTTAATACTACAACTGCTGTCAGTATAAATTCAAATAAAAATGTATTTATATTAAAATAATTACTTTTTTGTACGGTAAGTCATTTGAAGCTATTTACTGCATATGTTTTCACGTAGGTAAGTTGACTTTACTAGTTGCTAGGATATAATGCGCGACGGTAAGTGTTTTTACTGTTCTAGAACGGTAAAACGTTTTGCTGTCGACTTTTTATATAGCAAAGCTACTTAATTTCATAAAAAAATACAAATTTTTTTAGTAAAAAATTTATTTATAATAAAAGAAATCTATTATTTCTTTGTCTCTGATCATACAAAAACGTTATAAGCATGTCGAACGTTAAGGATTACCGGTCTCAGACAATAATTGGAGGCTTCGATTCTCTCAGCCTCCAAACAATTGTCTTTGACCGGTAATCCATCCTTACCGTTCTTCATACTTAATATACTATAAAGTTATATAATTTTCTCAGAAGTGTTATTTTTCTACTTAGATCCCTTTGCTTCTAATACCTTCAATTTGGGTCACTTTTTAAGAACACCTGAAAAGTGAAAACACTGAAAGGGTAAAAGCAGTTTTATGCTCGACTGACCCAACGTTAGGAGAAAACCGGGAGATTAAAAAATAATCGAAGCCTAGAAGACTGGTTGATTCAATGAATGAAGAAGCCAATAAGACGGAAATTATAACTATACCTGTAACTTAGATCAAAACGTCCTGTAGACTTTAAAGGTCAAACGGTGGCAATTTGAGTTTCGTGCCCTAAATAACTTTCGATTAGTACTCGTAGCTTGTAAAATACTCAATTTCAAACTTTCAGCCACACCAATTGGATGCTGTTTATTCGAAAGTTTTTTTTATTATCATTGTATTTTTTGAACTTTCCTAAATGTACCCCCAGAAAAGGTCTTCTATGTTATTGCTAAATTTGGTGTTTACCCAGTCATATTTGATAGTCACATTTCATCGGTCATACTAATATCTTCAAAAGTTACCCTCAGGTAGCAGTTACTTGAAATTGTCTCACTTGTGCGTCGTTTGTGTTTACTTACTGAAATTGTGCCATGAGTCTTTGATTAATTGCATTTCGTAATTAATCTGGTCACATCATTTACTTATTACTTGCACTGTGCAATAAGTTTTTTATTAATTGCATTTTGCAATTAACCAGGTAAGTAGGTACCAAATTACCTATTTCCATTCTACTTTTGTTTTGAGTTTTGTTCACTTGTATAATCAATTACACAGTGTGTTAACGAAAATGTGTTACAACGTTTTATATCTATGGTTTGTAGAGATGGGAAAATATTTGATCCTTTTGGCCAGTAAGCCCCATGGTAAACCCCCAACGCAGGTTGTTTAACAGCCTTTCTGGCGTCTACCAATTACAGCATCAGTCGATCGATTTTCCAGGATTTTTTTTAATGATCAGTCCTCGGACTACTCGCCTTTCAAAATATGTACTGAAGATAAAGTTTTTTCGTTTTTTGACAGAAAAGCAAAGTCTTCTGTTTATGTACCTATGCCGTATACCGAAGTATTATAGAGCCAGCTTATAGATATTTATAAAAATCTGATCGTGAAATTCCAAGCTCAGTTTCTGATCTTGCAAAAGAGGTCAATTTTAGAACTTTATATATGTTGTATGTGTGAGATGACTTCTATCTGAGATGCAGAAAATCTGTAATAAATTTTTTTAATAGTTTGGGTATATTAGTTTCGATAGAAGGCATTTAGGATAACTACCCTAGCGACTTTGACGCTTTCTATCTCAGAAGGGTAAAGTCGTAGATGTCCGCACCTCTGGAGACTTTTGTTCAGGAAGCCAAAATCTATAACTTACCAAAATTTCATCCAAATTGATCTAAACCATTTTGTATTAAAAGTGCGGAGTCCTTTATCGTCCTGCCGCCATAATATAACGAATTTAAATACTTTTATCAACTCCCTAACAGGGTTGAATTTCCTATTAGGCAACATAGGCACTTAAGTACCTATGATCAAAAAATATATACCCTTTGTAACTTACGAAGCTTCACATTTACGAAGTTATAACGATATTAGTTACTAAAATTATCGCTACTTTGTTTCGGCTGTCCCTTGCAGTTTGTACTTGCGTCTGTTGCACCTCTGTCTGGAACGACCCTGTCCTCATTCAGAACGTCTCAGGGCCCTGTCAAACCTTAATCTGGCGCTGTACCATCTTCATATAACTTGCAATTAACTCGTCTTTTAGTAATTAAAACAATAATTTGAGTCTTTATTCGGTGAAAGGTTTCTAGTTGTTTTTTGACAATTATTTTATTATAATTACCCGAGATGTTTATCACAAGGAAATTGTGACCAAATTTAATTTTCAAATTTACAACGTATAATGAATGGTTCATAATAAACTTTCTTTATATGATTGTGTAGGTCGCATTTTGCTTTCATGTACATTTATGTAAAATACCTGTATAGAAAAAAATGTGTAAATATCATTTAATGCACTTATCGGCCAATTAATGTGAGGTATTATTTGACTTTCTCTTCAAATTCACATAGACCACAATGTTCAAATCTTTAGATGAATGGTTGAGTTTATGTAATATATTTACATATGGTGTTTTAAAAATAAGACTGTAAATTATGGCTTTAGGGGATATCAATTTTGTGTAATTGATTTGATTATAGAGTACGAACCGAAGTAATTTTAGGCACCTATAGCGTTTCATGTACGTAAGTACAAAGAAATTCAAAATATGAAGCTAAACGGGCAAGTGTACTTGTGCTCTGATTCCTAAGCATTGCCATATAGTGCACTTAACGAGGAATCGAATCCAGTACCTTTGCGATGTAAGGCTGCTATCGGTGAACCAGTGACCTCATTTATAAACGGCAGTGCCGAAATGCTTTACAAGATTAAAAAACGACTTTTTAATTGATCTAAAAACTGCTATTAAATCAAGTGATGAGTTTCAACACATAAGGTCAATTTTAAAAACGATTAGTTATTAGGAATTTCACCTGAGGAAATTCGTGAATACTCTTGGATTGGTTATTTGGCACGTTTTGTATATTATAAGTTGATAAATGTGACAACTAAGGATTCGTTATTTATCACAAAGGGCTTAATATTAAATTAGTTTTTTTATCTATTGCGCAAAATAATTTAATTAAAATGCGAAAATTAATTTAGAGTGATTCAGCAAAATATTTCTATAGGGCTACGAGATTACTAACTTCGATAATCAATAATAATGGATTATTTCTGAAAATTTTTTTGTCGCCACCGGTGTCAAAATTTAGGACTTTCTAACATGCACCGCTTTTGGAGAAGCGTATTGTAGAGCTGTCACTTACATGTAATCGATTAATTTCATAACCGATTATCGATTTAAAAGCCTATATGAGACCTTTGAGAAATATTTTAAAACAATTCTTTTCTTATAGTTTAGTTAATTTAATAGCACTTTTTCTACACTAGTTATACAATCAATTATATTTAATAACTATATAATGACTAATGATGTACTTCTTCAAAAATAAACACATATTTATTAAATTGCTTACGAAAAAATGGGCATTTTGCAATTTATTATAGCTTATTCTTTTACGATCGCATAGTTTCTCACGCAATGAGGAATTGGGTCGTATGATGAATTTTTGCATAAACTTTTGATGAACTATTATTTAATTTAGAGAAATCAAAAATTACGCTAATTAATAAAACAATTATTATTAAGTACATTTTGAACTTAATTATTTGATTAATTATCGTAAAAGGTCCTCAACGCGTCTTTTCTCGATTATATTTCTAAAATGCCGTAATATTTTATTCATAATTATTTTCTTGTTACAGAATAATTTGAACAATGGAGAGGTATCATATTTACAAATTAGGTAAGTGCACTTTATTAAAGTTAATTGCTTTTGTCAAATACTTTCATTTTGCTTTTCCGTACTCAAAGTAAGGCAAGCCATGGTTCCATTTTCATCTAAATTTGAAATTGCAAACACACAGACTTATTTTTATTAATTCATCAATTCTACTTTTACCTGGTTAGCTTATAGCTGCGTTTGGAATTTTAATCCTTTTAACGTCCAAACTAGCATCTTCTGTAGCTAAAGACATATTTTACCACAGAAATTCAAAATTTTGGGTTACAAAATTGATACATAACTTCCATCGCTAATTAAGGATATCGCTATAGCTATCGAAAAAGTTATGAACAAATACAGAGGTTTAGTTCCGATGTATCAAAATTGGAATGTAAAAGAAATGATAATTAACTAATCTTTCATGTAAAACAAATGATAATTAACTAATCTGTAATTCAAATTCAAGAATTTTTAAAGTTTAGTGTCAAAATGCAGCTGATCATGATAATACAAAGTTTTCTAGATTAAAGCGATAAAAAAAATTACAAATCTTTAGAAGACTAGAATTTTCCCGACAAATTTCAAGAAGGCAAATTCCTCTTTTACTCGGTTCGGGGCCTTGGGGGAAAATCAGACTTTTCAAGGCATGCTTAGGGTATGACCGACCCCAATGTTAAATTTAATAGTCCTAAGTCCGGTTTGCATCACTTCTCCTAAAATTTAGCTTATAGTTAATTTACGCGTGGATCATATCCATATCCCTGGAATAAAAATACCAAACACTAGGTTATAGTTAAAGTGAAAGGAAAGTGGTGCAAACGGACCTTAGATGCCTAAAAATGCTTCAATAATTTCTGTTGCGTATCTTCTTATATACGTAACACAAGTTAATGAAGCACTTCTACACTTCTAGGCATCTAAAAAACTTGAAATTTGACTTAAGAGGGCGGTTTCTAACAAATGGGCGGGAAAGTTGATATTTAGACATTCCGCTCGTAACTGTTAGCGCGTTAATATCCAGTTGATAACACTAATAGTCATAATTCCTGATAGGGGAGGTTCAAAGAAGGCAATGACAATATTTGTATAAGAAATAAGGGCCTAATTAGTGAGAAAAGTTCAACTGAACTTTTGGTGTAATTAAAAAAAAAATAAAGGACATCAGGTAAAAGCAACTTCCTTTATTTTTTAAAACTCCACCAAGTTCAGTTTTCTCACTAATTAGGCCCTTATTTCCTATACAAATACTGTCATTGCCTTCTTTGAACTTCAGCCTCTCAGGAATTATGACTATTAGTACTATATCATCGGATATTAAAGACGCTAACGCTTACGAGCGGAATGCCTAAATATCAACTTTCCCGCCCATTCGTTAGAAACGAGGGCGATTCATAGAAAAATCAAAATTTCCAGACTTCCATTTTTTATTATTTTTGTTAGAATTTCAAGAAATTCAGACTTTTCTAGAAATTTGAACACCCCCTTATGCTAGATCCCCGTAATGTTTTTCAGGAAAGACCATACTACAGATTTTTAGAGTTACCCTACCAAATTTAATGTTCTAGATGTCTAAAAATATTTGATTAAATATAAATGAATGAAGCATTTCTAGATATCTTAATAATTTGAAATTTGCCGTAGGGGAGGCCGGGGACAATTGAAATACGGTACAATTGAAACAGTCGTCATAATGAGCGGAATTCGCGGTTAAATTAGTGCAAAAATGTGTCGGTAGATGCGTATCTACATGCTCTTTAGACTGGCAAAAGTTATCGCTCTCAGGGGTGTGCAACACGGGTGGACACTCCACTCATATATTATTTTTTGAATATATCTGCAGATGGTAAACTTTTTTGCATCTTTTTCTACACGCTTAATAGTAGGTAATTCAAAATTTTCAGCTACTTATGTTGATTCTTGAGACCTTGCCCTTGTTTGGCTCTAAATATTATTCATATTTTTCTTTCATCGAATTTTCAGAAAAATTATTTTTCGAAAACATTTCTAGATATTCTTTAAAGGTTTCAGGACACATTTGCTCAATGTTGGATGATACACACCCCTAGTCTTAGTTTAAACATTTTTTAATCTTTTTCTACATTCCCAATATTGGCTAATTTGCAGACACATTATGTTGATTTTCGATGTTACAACCTTAAGATAATGTATAATTAACGATCTCTAGAAAAATAGGAACTTTCCGAATTCCCAAATTTTAAGAAAACTCAGACTTTCTAGAAATACAAACGCCTCCGTTCTCCTCGATACACCGTACGATTGAATAAAAAATACCCCCTCCTTTACCAGGAAAGAGTCATTTAGCTGATAATATGGATCGCAATGGACGAGTAAATACAGCGATTTCCAGTCAATTTCTCCAATAGAAATGCTTGCAGATACTCCCACTTATAAGGAAAAACCATGACAGCCAATGATAATGTAAACGCGACGAAATTAATGAGTCATTCATAGTTTTCCAAAATGTCGTTTCCGTCGCATTTTCTCTTATAGGCAACTGTTGCTAACCCTCCTTCCGAATTTATTTATTCAATGCATACTGGCCATACCATTGAATAAATAGATTCGGAAGGAAGGTTAGCAACTGCTGCCTGTAATAGAAAATGCGCTGGAAATGCCATTTTAGAAAACCATTGATAACTCATTTCTATTGGAGAAATTGACCGAAAATCGCTATTTATTCAATGGGTCATATTCTAGTGATATTTAGTATTTAGGGAATGCTTTACCTTGATACCCAATTTAATTTGCAGTTCTTGATGTAACGCAATATTTGTAGCTTTTCAATGTTTTTCCTCAACTTTGAAATTTCAATTTCTCCAGCTTGGTCTGAGATGTTGGTTCTAGGGTTTTCTTGCACCGATACCGGTCTCTCATTTGTTTATAAGAAACTGATAGTAGAAGACGAAGGGAAATACTTTTATCCCATGTCGTAACAGTTTGGAAGGAAATTGCAACTAGTTACATCATGTTAACTAACTAGCATTCATACTTTTTTTAAATGTGGATTTACTAACTGTTCAAATTGGGTCATTTAATTTGTAAATCGTTAAGGGTGAGAAATTAAATTTTGTCTACTAACGCTACTAGACTAATTACTAAGTACAAATTAATACTAGATTAATGTCCATGCAGAACTCAAGAAAGGGATGTAGATAACATTTAACTTTTTACTAGATTGAAGATTGTTATTTTTTCAACATTTTCCTTCGTAAAAGGGGTTTTCACTTGCTGGAAAGCATTGCAATAATTTTTAATTTAGTAAAGATAACGAATGAAGCTTCCTTTGTATAAATTTAAATATGAATGTCACTAAACGTTTGTATTATGTAACAATTACACTTAAAAGGCGTATTTATTAAAAAGTAAATTGTTTCGTCAATTATGTTCTTTAATAATTATATAAGCTTTTCACTAAGGAATTCATAAACAATTATTTAGAGATAAACAACAGGAGGTATTTATATAGAAATTATATAAAAATAACATTTAATTTACTTTATTTTACAATTTGAGGTCTTTCAGAATTAAACGTTATTCAGAGGAAAGTATAGGAAAAATGACTTTCCACTTCCACTCACCTAGTAAAAGTTTTCTACTTCTCTTACACAAGTCAAAGGCCAGATATCATTAATGATTTGTGAATTCATGTGCAGGTGTTCAGTCTGCACAAGCACACCTGAGCTCCCGTAGATCTTCAGAGGGCTGGATTATCTATAAAGCGCATGAAGCATCTGCTTCAGGGCCCGGTGTTGTGAAAGACCCGGAGGAAAGGAAAAAACTCAAAAACTTATAGGATATTGAACTCGAAAACGAGTCCTAGGTAAAAAATTATTTTTTATTAAAAAGCAAAGTGAAAGCTTATC
This sequence comes from Malthinus seriepunctatus, assembly GCA_963924605.1. Lineage (NCBI taxonomy): Eukaryota > Metazoa > Arthropoda > Insecta > Coleoptera > Cantharidae > Malthinus > Malthinus seriepunctatus. The sequence continues at coordinate 40,399,700 of OZ004601.1, forward strand.
AAATTCTCTACAAGAATGTTCCTATTTATTTTTTCTCTATTCTAAATAGTTTTCGAGATATTTGCCCGTAAAAATCGTTAGTGTATGAAAAAAAAATTTGCCTCGCATAAAATACTTAAAGGAAATTTAATGCACTTCAATTTATTTTCTGAAGACTTTTACTGCAAAACGAAGAGCTGGGGTGCTTGAGGCAAAAGTTTCACGAAAAACATGAGGCAAAATTTGTTTTCAGTCATTAACAATTTTTGCGGGCGATTATCTCGAAAACTAAAGAAATAGATTAGTAGGTACAAACAATCTTGTAGAAAATTTCATAAGCTTTCATTTTGGTAAAAATAGTTTTTTCCCTTGGATCCGCCATTTTTGAGATATAAGCGAAAACCCCCAAAATAGAACTTTACACTCCCTCCCTCTCTTAGCCATGTAACTATAGGACTGGGGACTTTTAGTATTTTAATTTTTTAGCTCTTAACTAATCTAAATACATTCCTGAAAAAAATTTTACCCTCTTCCATATTGTCTAGGTGTAATACCTTCGTGGACTAAAACTGGAGTATAAATTAACATTTGTTTTGTAGACTGTAGTGTATTTTTGGAAGAGCTCAAAAATAATTAGGGTTTCAGGCCCCAACGTTCGTTGATCTGGCCCTGATGGTGGCCTGCGTAGTTTTGGCCTCTATACCCACAGGACTGCTGTAGTAAAAGTCAGAGCGTGAGGTTACTTGAAAATGAACTGGTTTCAGATTCCAATTAATGGCCCCTTTCCTCTGTACGCCATAGTGTACAAAGTACAATATTCCACAGATTCAGGAAGATCTTATTTCGCCCCCCTTTTCTTAAGAAAAATCATCTCTATTTGTATATTCTTGTTCTTGTGGAGAACCGACATTGTGACAGGCTATCTTTATAAATTACTCAAAATATCCAGAGCAACATAATTATTATATTAAATTATTAGAGAAGCTTTTAATCAAGGCACTTTCAAAACACACATGTAACCATCATCTTCAGATCATTATAACAACCTAACTAAAGAGGAGACGTCAACTTGATAATATTTAGCTTCCCATCAATGATTCAGCTTCATTATCCAAAGTAAATTATAAATGACCATCATGAACATTTACAATTTTAGAAATCATTTTTTTCAATTAGTTTTGGTTAACAAAACAATTTTTTTAATCCCAAATCGATTTACAATAAACATTGATTAATTATCAAGAGAAGAAATGCTTTAGGTGCTATGAGAATAAATTAAGATACTTTCGACTGTTTAAATTTGCATGTAAAGTAGTTCTATAAAAATAATAAATTAGATACTTATAACAAAATACATAAATCAATAATTAAATTTCATCGATCATCGATGTAATGTTAAATAAGTTTAAATTCCAGTAGCTAATTTAATCGATTTTTGGACCACTTTTAAAAATTAAAGTACCTACTACATAATTTTTATTTAAACCAATAATTGTGTAATGTTATTGTTGTGCCGTAATTACTCGAGCATTTAAAAGTTGGAGCTTCTATTATAACAATTGGATTGGATCTTGTGAAATATCTTTCATTTGCTTGTGATAGGTGTTAAGGATGGATAGGTATTATTATACCGAACTCTGTTAAGTTATATCCGGTGATTAAAAAGAAACAATTCATGGTGAAAATTTCTTAATATCCTTCATCAAATTTTTTGGCTTTTAATTACTGCAAATTAATTTTTCAATAATTTATATTGTAAGTACTTTCTAAAATTTCAATTTGGTCTTCTGTTTTAGGATTAGCAATAATATTTTATGCTGTATATTGCGGAAGAGAAGCAGTAAGTGAAATTGACATACTAAATAATAACTTTTTTAACAAAAATTTTCATTAAAACAGGTTGCGAATGGTTTAAGGGCAGATGATGTCACACAGAGTGCAACAGATAATCGTGAAAGGAGGGATGCTGTAGATGACACCATCCATTTTCACCGTTGTAATAAATTATTACTTGACGTAATCTTTTCATAATTTTACCATTTTTAGCTGCCGATGGTGTACCTGGAGTTGACTTTCCAAATTTAGCTTATGTTCCTAAAACTAAATTTAATTGTCGAGACGTAGATGCCGGATATTACGCGGATTTAGAAACAGATTGCCAGGTAAATAATATAACACGGTAGCTAAATAATCGAAATATTTATTTTAGGTTTTCCACATTTGTGATGAAGGTAGGAAAATATCGTTTCTCTGTCCCAACGGTACAATTTTTCAACAAGCTGAGCTTATTTGCGATTGGTGGTTCAAAGTCAATTGCACCTCTTCACCATCACTTTACGAAACAAGCGCTGAAGTTTTACAAAGAGAAAACGCCAAGAGAAAAGAATCGCGTCGAATTTACAAAGGAACTAAACAAGGAGTTTTTTCAAATATAGACAATAGTAATTTAGAACGTTTTGCAACTCCGGCACATTTTGTAACACCTTCCTATCGTAAGTCGAAAGAAAATATATTCTCAACCAGCACAGAAAATTTATTTAAATCGAGTAACATACTACCGAGCTCATTTTCAAAATCAAAACCAAAGTCCAAAACCAGTTCTAATTATCGTCGAGATGAAGGGACTTTAAATACATCTAATGAAGGAAACAATTATTATAGAACACGAGGACAGTCCGGTCATGCTGCTTTTAACGTAAATCATCGAAACAAACCAGATCATCAAATTGTTTATGGCAGAACCAAGCAAACTAAAAATTCGGCCGAAACCCAAGAAGTGCAAGAAACTGGATCGTTTGTTCAGAATTTACAAAATAAAGTGTTTGGCTCTAATAAAAAAGAAGCTACAAGTGCATATCCTAATCATAGAACAACTTACTCTGAAATTAGAGATCCGTCAAATTATGTGGGCAAAGCTTACAGTAAACTTCCAGATAAACCATTTTACGGCTCCTCTGTTACACCACAATTATTGTCAACTATACCGGTTACCAAACAAAGTGGGTATACATTAACTACCGAAAGAAATACCTTTAAAATTGCAAAACAGCCGGTTAACTCAACAACCGTAAAAATAGTTCGTAAAGATCCCAAAAACGTCCCAGGAACAACAAAAGCACCTACTGCAGTTCTGTTGCAAATAGTCAGCACTAAAAGCGTAAAGAATGGAGTAGAAACAGTGTCAAAACCTACAACTAAACAAAAACCTAAAAATAACCGATTGCAAACCGATAGTCCACTTATTAACGTAAATGTGCTACCTCTTTCGGCGTTACCATCATTTGATGAAAATGGCAGACGCGGTAAATCTCCCAACTCGCGTATTGAAAATTCAAAATTGATACGAATATCGACAAATAATGGAAAAGAAGAAAACACTCTTTCTGTTAACTTCTCTACTAACAAGCAGCCATTTAAATTACCGGATAACCATAAACCGACGTTTAGCGATGACTTAAATATTTTCAACTTTAATGATAAATTTGTGGAAGAATTTAGACCAGCTAATCAACAAGTGTCACAAAAAGTTCTATTGCGGAGTCAAAATTCTAACCAAGAAACTGGTCCTTATATTTATGACAAACCAGACACAAGAGGATATGGTAACTCAAGTAAAAATGGGGTTGAAATAAACAATGAAAGTTATTCGTTTGCAACATCTAATCCAAATGAAATTAGGAACCGTTTCAATATTGGCAATAATGTTGAACTTAGTAAAAACAATGGTCACGCTAATAACGTGCAGTTTAATCTTAACAATAAAATTTATAATGTTACAACCGAACAATATCCAACGACAGATTCTATTCGATCAACAGTCAACATCAATAATAAGGACTACACCGTCTCAATTTCACCAAAAGTAACAACTGTTGCTCCAAACCCATTAGGGATATCTACAGATGAAACTATTCTCTACACTTCACCCACTACTATTTTCCAACCGCATCCATTTTCCCATAATAAAATTTCTACCACTTCAGAACTACCTCAATTGAAACAGTATCAAGTTTCTAGTGCTAGTCCATTTTCAACTCCTAACGAAAACAAAAACTTAATCAACACTCCAGCTCCAACCTTACCAACACCTTTCCTCAGTTCATCGCCTGAAGAAACAAACAATGCTATAAATGAAAATATCAACGGCATGATCAACATCTTAATGCAGGTGATCAATCAGAAAAACTTGAGCGATACCGATTTAAATTACGCAACCTCCCGCCCCGGATTAATAGTTCCACCTTCGGTAGGCCCCCAAACACTTCATTCTTTAGCAATTTATTTCGCCAACTCTTTAGACAACTTAACCCTCGCACGTGCTCTTGAGCAATCCACGGAATCTTCAAGCGATTCCAAACCGATCAATATTAACAGCGAAGATCTAATTAGATCTCTTTTAACGAAAATGACTGAGCAAAATTACAACGAGTTATTTGGCAAACCAACTGAAACAACTACAGAAATTGATAACGCAGAAAATGATTTGATAAGAGAAGATACAAAAAGCCCCGTTCAAGAACTTTCAGTGCGTAAACTAGCTAGAGTATTTACAGAAGCTCTTTCTTCATATTTAGAAGATCCAGAAATGTTTAAAAGGGTCATTCAAGAAGCGAGACCTACAGAGCCACCACCTTTACCTAATGAAGTCGAAACTGACGAAGACGAAGTTCTTAATTATTCAGATTCAGATTTAAAATTCGACCATCCACACTTATCGACGCGTCCAGTTCCATTGCAAGTTAATCCTACGTGGGGTTACATTTTATCATATAACAATAAGTCTAGGACAGAAAGTAGTTTGGATGTACAAAATTCCATAACGAACGAACAAGAAAATTTGCAAAGTTCAGACAGCCAGTCGTTCGTATCACAATTAAACAAGTTAGCCCAAGCTACGAAAAATGAGCAAAGTAATGCTCAAAATAGTCCAGAAGCTAATGCCTTAAGTATTGATAAAAAACCATTACCTAGAGATCATTGGACCACCTCATCGGATGTTACGAAACTTTGGCAAAACACACTTTTTATAAACCCGGCCGCTTTAAATCATAATTTCGGTACGACTAAAAGCGTGGAGTCGTTGGAACTTGACACTTCTAGCACAAAGTATTTTGGAGAGAGTTTAGAGGATAGTTCTGCAGAAAATGCGCTGTCTTCAAAAAGTGAAAGCGGAATAACTTCGTTTGATAATGCACTAGCTCCGCTGCCGACAAGTGAAGTAGAGATTAACTACGAATTACGAAGTCTTCCTAAATTGCAACTAAATATGACTCAAGTGCACGGAATTTTAGTCGATTTTATGCAATCAAACAGAACAAAAGGTTCAGAAAAGTTCCATAGACTTTTGGACAAACTTAATATTACCCAAGATGAATTCTTAGATAAAATGAAGGAAATTGAAGATAATCCTGTAACGCGCAGGTTAATATTGCTTTTAATTAGTGAATGCAATCAATCGGAACATACTAAAAATTTAATGCACGACGAATTGTTCGGTAAAAAGAATTCTAAACTGTTAAAAGAAGTGGAGTCTTCCAACGTCGGTACCACTACAAGAACTACACTTTCAAGTGATTTCGAAGACAGTAGTGAAGAGAGTACGGAACCTAATATTTTTAATCGGATAGTAAATCCATCTTTGAAAGACGGTAATGAAGATACAAGAGCTTTAGAACTGTTAAACTCTTTATATGTGATAGCGTCCAAATTTGGAAGATAACATGGAAATAATTTGTTTTTTTAGTCAAAGATAAAATGTGCTCAGTAGATCTAATTGATTATTGTAAAAAAAATTGCATTTCAAATTGGAGTGAATGTATAAATTGAGATGTTCATTTTAATTTTAAGAGAATTGCGTAACTAAAATGCACTATGTGCAAATAATGGATTAGTTCTGAAAGCACATCAATTTTACTGTTTCACAACATACTTTCAATACATTTATAACTTTGTATTTGTACATTTGGCTCTTTGTGTAATTATAAACATGTTTAGAATTAAGAATTTGTAAAATTAAGACCTGTTAGTTCCAATAAATTAATATTATGATTCTAATCATCACAACACTGTTACTGTGGTAAAAATTTTTTTAAGAACATATTCAATTTATTCTTTTATTGTGTGTTTTATATTTTAACTACTAATTATAATTACTCATTTGCAATAAATAATGTACCTATTATTTATATCTTTAGTGCTGTAAGCTGCTGTAGTTTTATATGACATTCCAATCTTACATAGCTCAAATTTTATTATTTCTGAAATTTAATAAAGTTTATAGTTTTTAAAGAAGTGCATTATTATTTTAATTACATAAATAGTTTACTGTATTAACCAAGAAAATTATAAAATATCCCCTTATGAGTTTTCAAATAATTACAAGATACATGAAGTTACTTATCACTTTTATGGTGAGAAACAGAACTAGACATCAGCAGAGAGTAGAACTGGATTATTCATGAAGCGCGTGCTTCAGTGCCCGGTGTTTTACTGTAAAACAAAGAGCTGAGGTGCTAGAGGCAAAAGTTTGAAGCAAAACGTGAGGCAATTTTTTATTTTATACATTAACGATTTTGGTGGGCGGGTATCTCAAGAATTATAAGGAATAGAAAAAGATGATTTTAAGCAATCTTGCAGAAAAATTTGCGGGAAAATTTTTCACGCATAAGGATTGTACAACATTTTTTGTACTCATGCACTGCTTCGAAAAAACGCACTCTGCAGTCGACCGGGAAACACGGTCTACTACACCGGGAAGCAAACTGTCAAAACCACACAATTTGCTTCCCGGTGTAGTAGACTGGGAAGCAGTGTTTGCCGGTCAACTACACAGTGCGTCAAACGTTACTTTCGAAACAGTGATTACAAAAGTAAATATTTGTTATGTGAACTGTAGTGTATTTTTGTAGGCCCAACGTTTTCTCATCCGGCCCTGGCAGAGAGTGTTTATGTCTAATCCGTTTAGGCTTTAAGGTAGGTGGATTGCCGATAATGTGCTCTTTAAGCCTAGTGTCCATATGCAAGTAAAAGTTGTGAAAGTTGCTGTCTGTGAGAGCAATTGCATACTGTGTTCAGCACCTAGAGTAAAATTGCTGCAAGCTAATGCTTTCGTCGCAAGCGCTCTCAGCTTGCCATGACATGCAAGTATACATGCGCGACTTGCCAATACCAAGTTGAGCAAGTGCAGGGCTGGACTGAGAAAAACTTTAGTACCGGGATAGTATCTGGATAGCTCAGACCAGGGTGAGGAAAGGGGCTATTCTTAGCGAAATAAATAAAATGCCCAATTTAATTCAGTATTCAGTACGTTAAACGTTAAAGCAAAGATCAAGATCATAATATACTAGTGTATAGTCTCTGGTTAAAGGTTAGAGCTTCAATAAGAAATACTTCTCTGAAGATTATTTTGAGTGGGGCTTGTGAAATAAATTTTGTTATACAAACTTATAGATAATTGAACTTTCTATTTTCATCTAAAATAATTTTTTCTCACGTCAGTACTTCAGAAGATCTCAATCTTCAAAATTCAACTCACAAACGCTTCAATGACAAATTCCGGCTTAAATTTAATTATGTTTTGTTATTATTTTGAATATGAGCCAAATAGTTTAATCTGTTGTACTGGTCTGTACTATTCTAACATTGGCCAGCCGTTATTGATAATGACTGCATGTTGGGTTTGGGTTCTATCGCAAGAGACGCGGACAGCATTGTATATTAAGAAAATTATTTTTCCTTTTTGCCTATTGGGGATATTTTCAATTGAAATTTTGCAATATTTTTTAGACTCTGTAACGTCATGGGCCACCGGAAAATTCCCGGTAGCCCGCCGGGCCAGTCCAGCTCTGAGCAAGTGCTATCGTAACAGTTCCAACAATTTTTCTGTAAATGAGCAAGTTTATTTACAGTACAGACGAAAAACCTGTTTGGACCAAAGCAGAAACTTTTCTATTAATAGAGAACGCCGAACTATATACAGAGCTATGGAGTGTTCCTAGTCAAGAATATAAAAACAGAATTAAAAACCAAGCCGCTTTGTTGAAATTGACACAATTGCTGCAATGGAACGAAAATGAGATTCAATGTAAACTGCATAATTTAAGGACTCAGATAAACAGGAATGGAGAAAAACACACAAAAAGAAAAGTGAATAAGAGACGGACGAAGTATACAAGAGCTCTTGGGAATATTTTAATAACGCCGTGCACAAGTTGAAGTACAAAGGCTACCTGCTAGAGTAAATTCTGTATAAAGAATTTGCTAAAAACTTCAATAGTATGTAAACAGCAACGCAAGCAGTGTATGCAAGAACTATCGCAATTAGCTGGCATGTGGATGTGGACACGAGCCTTTACAATGAGACTATTTGAATGACTCATTAAGCATTAAATAATAATTATCTACCAACTACCAGCGAAGAAATTGTAAAAATCTAACCTTTATTAGTTTACTGTTGTAAAGGTGAAACGGTGGACGGTGGAAATTCCTCAGCTAAATCCAAAAAGGCACCAAATTCGACCACAAAATTACGCGATAACCACACGAAGTATTAAATTGTACTGTACTAAAGAATTCAGTATTTTAGAATTCCAATTTAATTTTTATCAACTTTTATCACAAGGCATATTTATCGTAATTTAAATTCGAATATAATAAAATTTTCCTTATCAGATATTTTTTTAAATAAATTTAAAATAAATTGTTAGTTTGAGCTTGAGTCGATTTAAAATTTATGAGGCCCGGGGCAAACTTTAGGGCTCTTTTCGACTTTTTACGAAATTTACGAGGTCAGAAAAAATATGGTTAGAACCTCTATTCAAAATAGATTTTTTACGTTGCACCACTGAACTCAGAGTGGGTCCTTCTATGTTGTTTCAGTCCATATTTTCCCTTAAATTCGCTCAGTGGTGGAACTAGCATTACATTTTAGGGTGGGCCATTACCGTGCCAATCCGTGGAGATTATTCCTGAATACGACTATTTTCAACTCAATTTTCAACAAAATTTAAATCTTATACAGATCTGTCTGAAGATTAACAACAACATTTTTTAATTAAAAGAATTATTATTGCGTAATTACATGGCTTTAAATTAAATATAAAATAGTAATTTCATTCATACTTATAAATAAATTTTATTTATTGACTATACAATAACTAATATCTACAACTCCGTTGTCGTTTCAATTGGCGAATGATCTCCATAAGGAAATCCAATGTGAGAATAATCTTTTTTCTCTCTAAACATAACGTTGTCATTCGTTGGACTCGTACTCATTTCATCTTCATCAGAGGACCTTAAAGATTTTTAAAATTATAAACATCCGAGGAATTATTACTACAAATAACTTACCGATGATACATATGATCACGTTCCATTTTATTAAGTATATTATCACCCACACTAGAAGCTCGTGCTGTAATTGCAGATTCGCTACTTGACGGACTTCGTTGATCTAAACGCACTAAATTAGCAAAACATCAAATATTTTTAAAGCACTTACTATATTTCCTTAAATTGTTATCTTTCGATATGTAACTAACATTATCTAAACTAAAGGCATGATTTTTATTACTAAAATCTAAATGTAAGTCGTTGAATTCGTCAGGATCATCAACTGGTACACACATTTGTAAAACTTGAGTTTCGTATTCTTTGAGATTTGGTTCCACGTACACTGTGTCATATCGAGCAGGACTCGCTGGTACATGGTAAGAGCGTTGAACTTGATCTTTAAATGATTTATACCTCGACCAGGAGATGCAAATATAAATTATTCCCCCAATTCCAAAAATAACAATAATACAAGCTAAAGCAATAAGGGCATAAGGGAATAATTCTCCATTAAAAGCCGCTATTGTGGTTTTTTGAACTTTATGCACGACCAAAGGTTGGTGAATATTAAAAGCGGTGTGCTTGATTTGACCAGAAACATCAAAAGTGATATTATCCATTGACGATTTTTCAAAAATTGATCTAAAAATGGACGCTAGTAAAAAACTTTTAAAGCTGAGGAACTGAACTTACCGTTGTACTAAAGTATGATTAGTGGTGAGAATTGAATCCGTTTCTGGATCAATAAGGTAAAACCAAATGTCCGTAGCACTTTCGTCAATATCCAAAGTACCATTCGAGTTTATAAATTCTCGAGCATTTAGTTTTTCAACACCAACCAACAATCCAGTTTGTTCTTGAATAACATGACTTATGGCATCCACTTTTGATGCTACAACATCTGGTTTAGCATCCCCAATAACCAAAATCATCCTGTTTGTTTCTTGTATTAAATTAATAATCAAAGGTGTGGTGATTTCGTGAAAATCTTTGGTTCCATTAGGATTATCCCTCGTGGTTACTGTAAACTGAAAAGGTAAGTTATCCATGTCGATACTATTGAAACTTTTTTTAGTTTTAATAATTCCAGAAGATGAATCGATACTAAAATATTCTTTACTGTTATTTCCAGAAAGACCATAAGATAGTTTTCCATATTTTCCACTGTCTTTATCGTAAGCCTAAAATTTTACATTAGTATACAAGGCACTAATTCACAACAGTAAATTACTTTGATTTGAAGTACAGTGGTTGCTAATGGAGAAGTATGGGAAATTGCAGAATGATATTTGCTTAAATTTGAGTTCGTCGGATAAATAAAAAATGGTGTGTTATCGTTTATATCGATAACGTTGATTGTTGCTTGAGTTGTACTAAAGTCTCTATTGATAAAACCTTGCAAAGATATTAATTGGATTTCCAATTGGTACGATTCTTCCGTCTCATAGTCTAAACTTCCATTTAGGTACAGCGCACAATTACGATCTTCAGTTACATTAACTTTAAACTTATCTAGAGTTATAATAAATTAGTATTGTTTAGGGAAAATTTTAGAAAAACATACATTCTTTATTCCCTGAAGTAATATGACACTTAAGAGGAATATTATTTCCATGAGCTCTACTGTTGACTATGGTTAAACTCTTAATTAGGTGATCTTTTGTTGCATTTTCTAAAACTTGTACGTGATAGGAATTATCGGCAAATCGTAGTCCAACTTCGGGAGCAACAGTTGCAACATGTTGAATATACACTTCTACAGTTATTACAGAAGATAATTGAGGGTCTCCCAAATCGTAAGCTCTAACGTCAATCTAAAAAATTTGCATTAATATTTGGAAAAACTATACTATCGAATAGGTACCTGATACTCGGTATCAATTTCTTTTCTAAAATCATTAATAACTCTCAAAATTCCAGAATCTGGATCAATTTGAAAGAAATTTGCAGCTTTACCTCTTCCAATAACTTCATAGCGTACCTTATTACCAGGAGCGGTACCATCGGAATCGGTAGCAATCAAATTTGTTACAGAAGTACCGATAGATACATCATCATCCAAAGTTATCGGATGTGGAAGAATAGTGAAAACAGGAGGTATATCGTTACGATCCTAAAATTACATTTTGATTACAAAACCTATTTCTTCTGTAAAAAAATTATTACTTCGACTCGGATTATAACTTTTGAAGTGCTTCCCCAATCATTTGACATATTTTCTAAGGTTCCAATAATTAAAATATGTTCGTTTTCGCGTTCATAATCTAAACCACGAGTTGTAAAAATACTTCCCGACTTTTCGTCTATCCTAAATAAATCTGTAGGACCTTGCTGGATAACGTAAGTTATTTTTTTTATGCTGTCTGGGTCTTCGGCCTAAAATTTAATTACGTATTAAAAATGGAGTTCAGAACTACCAGAAAAATACTTACCAAAACTTCTGTAACAAAATGTTCGGGCATATTTTCAGGTATTAAAGCTTCATACAATGGTTGTTTGAATATTGGTAGCTCGTCTTCCGTATCGATCACAGTTACTGTCACTGTGGCTGTTGCTATTCTTGCATCTTGTGCCCCATCTTTAGCCGTGACAACAAATTGGTAGCTCTAAAAAAATAATTTTAAAACGAACAAAAGAAATAGTTAGATTATTTCACTTGTTGCTTTTCATAGTCTAAAGCTGTTGTTGTAGTAATTTCGCCAGTTTCGTTATCTATGCGAAAAGGCAATGAAGATGGGATGGAATATGTAACAACAGAATTGATGCCTTCGTCTTGATCTTTAGCGTGTACAAATCCAACGTCATTTTTTGTCGCACCTTCTTTAACGGTGAAAAAATATGGATCACCAACAAATTCTGGATTTTTATCATTAATATCTGTTACTTTGATATTTACAGTAACCGTGGTCGATAATTTTCCATTGTCTTCAGCTTTTATAATCTAAATAATTCATAAATTAATTCGGATGAAAGAGCGAAAAAAAAGACACGAAACATTTACATAAAATCCAAAAAAAGAGAAAGTCACATACCAATTGATATCGTGTGAGATCTTCCCTATCCAACTTTCTTATAACTGTAACTACTCCAGTTGTAGGACCAATAGCAAATTGTCTTAAATCATTCCCAGAAATAATTGAATACCTAACAGGATCGTTTTCTGGATCTGAAGCCTATCGAAACATACAATTAGAGTTGGACATTAATTTAACAAAAAAATGTATTGTACCGTAATTGTTGTTACGGTCGAATTAATAGTTGCTCCTTCACTAACTTCTATGTTATATACCGACTGGTCGAAAATAGGACTTCTTGTATTTGGCCCAGGTGTTACGGTAACTTCTATAATAACTTGACTATGCAAGCCACCCTTGTCGGTGGCTCTTACTGTAAGACTATACTGTTCACCAGCGTGCAACTTTCTGGTGGTTTCCAAAGCTCCAGTTCTACTATTGATGCTAAACTTATCATTACCATTGTTGGAAACATGATATATTGAATACGATATAATAGCATTTTCTCCCAAATCGTTATCAGTTGCGTGAACCATCATCACAGTACGTTTTTCATCTCCAGCTGCTACAGTTACAGGGGAAATTGAAGGCAAGATTGGAGCATTATCATTAACGTCGTTTAAATACACCGTTAGCGAAATTGGCGAACTTGCTGCTTTACCATTTCTCTCTCTAGCAACAACTTGGAATCTAAATTTACCCGGATTTGGAGGATCTCTATCTAAACTATTTTTATTCACAACTAAATAGTGATCTTTGTTGATTTGAAAATAAGGCGTCGTTAATTCGTACACATAATCTGGTCTCGATTCCTCGGGTCCCTGAGAAAAAAATTGTTACAAAACAGATTTTGTCGAATATTTTACTTACAAAATCTTTGTCATTTACTGTAAATTTTAAAGAGTGGCCTTGGGCATCTAAGACGGTTGTACCGATTGGAGAATTTTCATCTACAAATCCTTCGAGAGATGATACGAATATTTCGGGTGGATTTGAATCTACCGGTTTTACTGCAATGGTCAATTTTGCCGTTGTTGATCGTTTAATTTCAGATTTTTCTTGTGCCTAAAATAATAATTTTTAGATTTGTTAGAAATAAATCACTCGTCATTAATTCCAACCTTTATGATTATGTTGAATTGTTTTGTTGTAGATGTATCGACGGCTTTGATTTGATGAATTGCTCCAGTTTCTGGATCAATTTTGAAATATTGATCATACGAAGAAGGAATTCCGCTTACAAAACTGTATAAAATTGGAGAATTTATCGTATCCATGTCAACCGCTTGGATTTTTTCAGGGGAGATGTTAAGAATTCCATGCAACACTCCACTCGATACCTACACAGATGATATTAGTAAATATTTCAGTGAGTTGTGATATTAATTACCGAAGCCGAGTATTCTGGATTAATGCACGATCCATCGAGCAACATGCATCCTTTATAAATAAAAGCTGGATTTTGATCATCATCGTCTAAGATATTAACTGTTAAGGTTGTAGTAGAAGTAAGCCTTTCATTCAAATTTTTGGCACGATCCTAAAAATGATCATTTAGAACCAAATTTTCAAAAATGACGGGGTCTTACGGAAACAACTATGGTTACGTAGTATCTTTGGGTTTTTTCAAAATCTAAAGTTCTGTTAACTGTTACTTGTCCTTGATGGGGAAAATTTATGGCAAAATAGCCATATCCATCGGCACTATTTATACGAGCTCTTCCAATACCTTGCTCGTACCCTATTCCCTTGCTGCTTCCTTCTATTATGGCATATTCAACTAAACCATTTACTCCAATATCTTTGTCTTTGGCTAAGATATTTTGAAAAATTGTTGTACCGATTGGTGTGAGCTAAAAAATGATGTTCAAAATAAGATTCTATTTGTTATAGAATTACCTCACTTCTGATATGCTAGTCTCATATGGTGTGTTAATAAATTCTGGTGCATTATCGTTAACATCAGTCAGTCTTACAATCACAGGAAAGGTTCGTTTCTTACGACTTGCTTTTATAGTACATGTCAACTAAAAAAAGTTCGGGTTAGTAGCTGAAGAAGTAAGAAGAAGAAGTAAGAATATCGAACCTGAAATACAATATGGGATAAACTCTCTTTATCCCGATCTAAAGGAGATATTAAGCGCAATTCCTTATCTTCAAGATAAAAAATTGGTGACTTTTTGGGGAAGATTAAGTCGAGAAAAATGTCTACATTTGGTTCTCCTCCTATTGGTAACTCGATTGGAATTGTTTGTTGATCAATGGCTAAAATTTATTGATTGTAAAAAAATAGCAAAATTGTGAGCGAGTACTTACATGAATCTCGACTCTCTTCTATATCTAAAATTATGTTTGATTGGCCCTTTTCTACTTCGCATGGTCCTGGAATTTGTATAATTAAAAAAATTAATCATATTAAATGTATTTATTTAATTTATTTGATAAACAAATAATCTATTATGTATAATTTTATTAATAATGTTGTGCTAATCGATAATCAGTTTTTTATGCATTTGTATTAATTTACAAATAGTGAAGAATTCAGAAATTTGTTGCTCGGTGTTACTTTGTGTTAATTTGCATGTAAATGAGATGACTAATATAACGGGTGTCCATTTTGAAATATTACTACTATTTTTTTAGTACCGTTAAAATGAGAATTTTTGAAGATGTTTTTTCGGCTATTAAACCAATATTTTACATGTCAATAATAACAGCTACGATGTCTATTGTTAAAAACAAAAATGGAGGATTTGTAAGAACGCACGTCCAAATAATTCAAACTATTTTGTATTTAATTACATTTATAACATTGGCTTTTTTCACCATAAAATACGAAACATATACATCGAATGTATTCAAAAAATCAGGAATTATTAACTTTTGTAACCACATTTACGATTATGGAAGCAAAGTTGTAACAATTTTAGCTTTTATCGCAGGTCAAGTTTTCGTGAAAAATCAAATAAAGCTATTGGAAGATGTCAATGAAATTGATAGAACGTTCAGAAAATTGAAATTAAATAGATCGTTAATTAATTCCAATTATATCTTGTGGAAATACTCAGTTGTAGTATTTTTCATCATTTGGTTTATTTACGGAATTGTTTTAACAGGAGTCCAAGCTGTCCTTTCAGGTTTTCAATTATTCAGTTTTGTTACTGAAATTTTTTACTACAACGTTAATTATTGCACGAAGCTCCAATATTTTGCTTGGACTGTTGTGATAAGGGAAAGATTTAAAATGCTCAACAAAATGTTAAAAATGAAGATAGAACAATCCATGGTGGTTGATAAATATCCTATTAATGAATGCTTGTTTGCTGAAGATATTGAAGTTATTAAAGAAGAACATAAAAAGCTTACAAAAGTGGCTCGAGATATTAATAGGTGTTATTCTTTGGCATTATTGGTTTACACAGCTTTGAATTTTGTGGTTTTACTTGCTCACGCTTATAGTGTTATTTACATCATAACGTTCAATTACAGCAATGAAGATGAGAATCAGTACATATTGTCATATTCCTTAAAATTGTTGATATTTGCAATATTTGAGTTATTCTGCATAGTGCGTTATACTACACTAATGTGCTTTCAGGTAAGCAAGTAGATTTAGGGGTGTAAACCAAACATTAAAGTTGTAGTGCAGAAAATTCTAAGAACAAATTTTTTAACAGCATGTCGCTGTGATGAGCCGTTCAAAAGATATAACGTTTTCAAGGAAAAATGTGTGACGTCACACAGCCGAATCCGCTATCCATACATCGGTCGCACAGCAGCTAGTCTAGCAGAGTAGTTTCATGTAAACCAAATTAAGCCTGCTGCGTGCGACGGCTAATGTTGCAATATTAGTTACGCGCTTGCCGCTTGCATTCGGCTGTGTGACGTCACGGACTTGAAACATAGAAGCTTATATCTCGGTTAATATTTCTGCGAAAGATGCGCGGTTTTCACTGTTGTTCTTAAGATGTTTTCTACCATTTTTATATGAACAAAATTTTAAGTTTAAGGCCTCAAAGTATTTTAAAATTATTTCTTCATGAATTGTTGTAAAAGCTATGACGTACCTACTTGTCTAAAGAGGTAAAACCATGTAGATATAGTAACAAGCAAGCTTATTTTTCAAAAAACAAAGAATATGTTCTTGAAATCAGGGCCGGATTAAGCTATTTATAGGCCCTATACGCTGAAAGAAGAGCAGGAGCCCTTAGAGAAGGTGCGTCCTGGTTAACCGCAAAAACAGCTATATTTCAGGGTGTTTGGCATTTATAGTGTAATCTAGAGCCATCTGGTGATCTGATGCAGCAGAGATCACAGAACCCTAAGATATAGTATGATGAATGAGAACAATATGGTTACAAACACAACATACAAAAGTTTCGGGCCCAAAGTTTAGATAGAAATATAAGTTCATATACGTTGATTTCAGGTTTCAAAAAAATGGGTCTATTTGTTCCATACGTAAATCCGGCGCTGCTTATGTACTAAATATGCTCTTCATAGCCTTTACAATTAATTTTATTTTAAAATATTTTGCTACAAGGTTAGTACCTACTTAATAAATATCTTATCGAATCTTAAGGCCAATTATACAAAAGAAGTTCTGCATGGTATCAGAATTCATCCAGAGAAAGTTGAATCAAGGAATTTGGTAATGGTTTTTATTCTTGCTTTCCATTACATAAATTGTTGTTTATTTTTAGGTAATATCAACTTCTCTTCATTTAATGCACGATAAATTAGAAATAACTGCATGCAGAATTTTTAATGTCGATTTTTCGTTACTTCATTCGGTAATGTTCAAATGAAAATTAAATTTGTAAATTGTAAAATTTTGATTGTAGATTTGTGCGGCAGTTACTATTTATTTGGTGATAATGCTACAGTTTGATATTGATGCTAATAAAAAACCAAAATTAAAGGAAAACTAAACTAACTTACCTAATTTTCCACTTATCGAATGAAAAACGGAAAATAGCACCAGGCACGTATTAAGAATTTTTGTCTCCATTCAATCGACCTGAAACAAAAAGAAATAGATCATCAATACAATTATTATAATAAATAGAAGAATTGTGTGTAGTTTCAGCACAAAATAAAAATCTGCACTACAATTTATAAAAAGTTTTTTTCACTGAAAGTTTGTTAATATCTGTCAAGCAATTAATAATTTGCTACTTTACTGGGTGTTTACTGTTTAAGGTCCATATTTTTATATGTATTACCATTGTCTTAAGACGCAATATGATAAAAGTAAAAAATTGTAAAAGTTTGAAATTAATCATTATGCAGTAATTTCTCTTAATGGTCATTAATTCAATTGAAGCCTTTTTAACCGAGACATAACAATACTTATTAGTATAAAAAGTAATATTTTGTATTTAGCACATTTCTTTTAATAAGTAGGTCATGTATAAACAGAAGTTAAAGCAATAATGTAAGTATAGACTTTATTATCGTGATAAAAGTTACACAAACTATTATTACAACAAATTATTTTGAGGAAGTAATTTATTAAAAGAGGATATAAAAATTGCATTAATTAATTATTAAAATACAAAAGTGAAATCAATCATTTTACTTTAATACAAGAAAAATGCAAATTATGTTTTAATTAAGTCACAGCCACCAAAATAAGTAGTATCAAGAAGCTTCAAAATGTTTAAAATCAGGCTTTTCTTGTACGTCCATAATTTGTCCGTTAAATGTTCCAAAAAATCTATAGTACTTCCTTAACCTATAAAAAATATGCGTCTGATATACCTACGTTTGATGTTTGTGTAAAGCCTGCGCCACACACACACACAAATGCTTGCCTTCGGGTTTGGCCTGTGCAGGCGGCCTGCACAGGCCAAACCGGAGCGTCTGGACAGCGTTCAGGCTCCGGATGGTAAGTCTGTGATGTGGCGCGGCCTTTACTTTCATATATGTATCGACGTTTTATGAATGTTCAAACTTTTCCACAATGACGTTTATAAAACCTTCATATATCGTCCTATGAACAACATATGCACGTCCATAAACATTCATAGATTGTCTTATGGACAAAATATTGATGTATAGTCAATTAAAATGGAATTACTCGTACGTTCAATGGACATCCAATTTAGGTTTTCGTGTTACTTGAAAAGTAGTTATTTTCTGAAACACTTCACTTAATCCTTTCGTTATGGCATAAACCAAAAAGTTGAAAATTGATTTTTAAATCGCGTTTCGATAATGGTATCTATTTACCATCACTTCAAGAAGAAAGCAAGAAGAAAACTTTAAAATTTTAATCAAAATCGTAAATAGCCGTTTTTGAAAATATCTCAATATTCATTTTGAGTTCATAATCTAGAAGAGGAGGGTATAAAATAATAAGTGGAAAAAATCTTAAAAGAACGGCGGGTATTCAGTTTCAACGCTAATTGGTACATAATTTAGTTTGAAATTGAATAATTCCATAGTTTCTACCAACGATCTGGTTTTCTTTAGGTTTTAAGGTTAAAAAATGTTACTTCTACTAGTAATTTAATCTCAAATCACTTACATGAGAGGTAGATCAATTTCATAAATTTCTTCGAATGTAAGTACTTAGAAAGTAGAAGTTAATAGCCCTAATCGAATGTTAATCAATAAATGGATAACTGATATCAAACACAAAATTAGTGTTATAGCTTGTGATACTTACTTATTCTTAAATTAACATAACAAAAACTTTTTTTATACAAGTTGAAAGTAATTAACTTTTACTAAAATTACTTTTATTAAAATGTCAGATTATTTTTAGAAAATTCATTATTGATTTGTTATGGTAAAACTTTTTAGGTACTTTCCACCTTTTGTTCTTAATTGGCATAAAATTTGTAAAAGTATCTCTTAAATTCAATTATATAGATATAAGCTTCACAACCTAAAACCTCAGAAATAAAGGTCAAGAATATTCCAACTCATTGAAGAACTTTTAGAACGACTTCCATTCTGGAGACTTGATTATGTAGTTTTAACAGTTTTATTATCTAAAGATCGAGATGTAAGCTGGGTCGTAAAAGTGGTCCCCGAAACCCCACAGCTTTGGAGAGCCTAAATAAATTTCTGAAAATGGGCGTCTTTCCAAAAATATACCCATGCATATTTATGAATGCACGAAGGTTCATGTTCACAAGAAGCAAGTTTGGGCAAAAGTTATATTTAAAGAAACACCTAATTTTGAACACTTGTACGCTCTGAAACTATTCAATGAAACTCCGCACGATGTCTGATCAGACAAATCGGCAAACTCAGCCATTTATAAATCCAGAACTAAAATTAATGATCATGATAAAGGGCTGGAGTTTGACGTTATAAATCATGAACACTTTTATATACGTTGGGAATCTTATGGCATCACGGATAGCTACGTCCTTATGTAATTAACTTGTTTTTAGAAAATTACAGTCAATAAGTCGAGATGGTGGGAACACGAGTAGGTACTTACTTTTAAATCGTTAAATAAGAAACAAATTGGGGCTCCTTAGGGACCTACACCCTACACTCTAGCCTTTGGTATTCAAAATTATACTGCAGTGACACTTTAGCAACTAGAATACGTGCCTATATACGGATGACTAATATATACTTATCTCACATAGATTTATTGCCCAGAGGTGATTCTCTCTGCAAACATTGTAGTACAGGAATGTCTGACTGGTGTGATAGGAACATTTTGTTTATGGCTTCTGAATGGTGATTCAGTCAAAATTCGTCAGTAAAGCTTTTGAATTTGAATATTTGCAGGTATTGTCATTATCATGATCATGTTATGAATCTCTGTCTTAATCTGTGTTTAAATTCAACTGATGGAACTTCTGGATATACTTTGAGTATTTCGAAACCCTTATCTCACAGTAGATGGAAGCGCAGAAGTAGAAACAACCTCATTTATTTTTGCCGTAGCATCCGTTGGTATTATTTGCTCAGAAGACGAGTTGAAATCTCAGGTCAAATCTTCTGATAGTTAGTTCCAACTAGTTCCAACTAACAGTCGAACTGATTCAGAACTGAACTGAACAGAGTACGCGCACATTGAAGTTGCCAATACAAATTTCAATTAGCGCACACTCCGCCCAGTTACAAACTAGTTCGAGCTTTGTTGGAACTAACCTATACTCAGATAAACTTGAAATCTATGACCACATTAAACCACTGAGATTATTTCCATAATTTCAAAAACGATTAACTTTAGACCAGTGTAAAGTAAGAAGCGGTACGGTCGGTACGGAAGTAGCAATTGCTACTGGAGTTTCCATCTCCGAGGAGCCACGTTCAGAATTCTGTTGAGGGTATCCAAGTTAATCATCTTTTTGCCGAGGGTTCCTCTTTTAAAACGAAGTTTTAAATGTTCACTATCAACATCTTCTCGACAGAATTCGGTCGCATTCTTTAAATTTTAATTTTAATACCACAGAAGGTTTCAGGATTTTTCGAATTGCCTTTTTAATCTTTCTTTCAAATTGCAACAGATGGGGTACTTGAAAAGGTCATAAATTACTATGTATAAATAAAACAGACATTATTTGCAAGTATTTTGCAAATCTGTTATTGTACTTGAATTTATGACCTCTTCAAAAGTACCCTTTAAGTACATATTATAACGACAAAGATTAAAAAATCATTCAAAAAAAGCGAAGAATAAACAATATTGAATATACTTTTATAATACTGAATCAATACTGAATGAAGATAAACACTTAAATAATATAGTTGTGCTTGGAAGAAGTCAAGTAGGAATATCATCGTAAAGTAATGAAATTTTCTTTTCTATTGTGTATTAATAACCTCGTTCTGCGTTATGGGAACATTAAATGGCATTTCAATCATTAATTAACAAAAAAGAGAAAAAAAATACAAAAAGGAGTAAGTTGAATGTTTTTGTGGCTGTGCATATTCAATATTTATACATCATTCATGTTTTTTTCGCAAAACCAAATTAACATAACTTTAACTGTTATTCATAGTATATTATGTACAATCAAATACCGAATATGTTAATAAAAAAATTTAATTTATTGTAAACACAAATATTTACAATAAACTAAAATTTGTACATAATTTAAACATAAACAGTTTCCATAATATTGACCAATTTTAACACAGTCTACGTGTATTGCGACAATGCATATTAATTAACATGTGAGGCGACTTAAGTAAAAATAGTGGAAATAATAAATCCATTTGGGTCACTTAAAAAAATTATTTGTATTGTAATAACTATTATTACATTTTTTTGAAATTAAGTTATTGTCACTATAAAGAACAATTATTTAATTATTTATTAGAAGGTAGGTAGGTAGGACATATTAAAAAACTGCTATACCGTTATGTAAACAGCTAAACTGGGTTATGTATTCGTTTATCGGGTCATCGGAAGAAGAAGATGGTAGTATTTACAAAGGTAATTTTTTCTACAAAATTTACTTATAGAAAGTAACTTAAATATGAGTAGTTAAATTATTTTTAATTATTACACAGTATGAACATAGCTGGATGATCACTTAATTAAAGTGGTTTGTCTAGTTTCTAAATTAATTACTTATTAGAACTTAACACTACTATAAAAGTGTATAATTGACGGTATGGTTATTGAGAACATTTCGACTCAATTTATAATTTTGACTCCTTATTATCTTATTTTTGAATTTAAAATAATTTTTATTTTGTGGCTTTAGTGGGCAGATAATTGTGTGCTTCCTTTTATCGCCAAGTTGATTGAACCTCTTATAATAAATTTAAATTACTTTTACTGTGATAGTCGTACCTACATAGTATAAAAGAAAGAAATTTAAATATCCAGAAAATTGAAATTTCAAGAAAAACGTTTATCTACGCACTTGAAGTAATGAATGACCTTCTATTGTTAAACAGTCTTTTGTACATTTGTTCGTCACAGTAGAGTACCTCAAAATACAGATATATCAAAGTAAACTTATATCTAGAATACTAGAAGTGAGAATAGAATAGAATACTATTTTGCTAATATTTGTAAAACAGATTGAAATGGATGTGCCTTTAACATCTCAGCATGATCTATTTACAACGGTTTTCCAAAGTCGCATCCCAGTAACTGTAGAAGGAAGTAGCGGAAGTACTGTGTTATCAATTTTTGAAGGGTGAGACTGCCCAGTGCCCATAATTCCAAAAATTAATATTTTATACCTACAAATAAGGTCTTTATTCACTTTGGAATGAAGCTAATCGCTCAACATTTTGGCAAGGGACAACAAAGTTGCCCTTTATTTTGTGCCGGGTCACGAGGGAATTAAAAGAACGGAAATAGATGATGAATTAGCTAGAACAGGCTCAAACGTCCTCCCTATTAGACCCGAACCATTCTCTAGACTATCTAGAACATATAGAAGGGGGGTGATCCAAAAATAGGAAACTGGGAACAAAAATTCTCACTAAAACAACGCACAAGGACAAAGACAGTCGAAGAAATTCCTTGAGTACTTGACCACGAATGCGAAAAAGCTTGTTCTATTATAGTTCACTGGACACTGCCCAGTGAGGTACCATCTCAAAAAACTGGGACCGGGGATAGTGACATATGCAGACTCTGTGAATAGGAGATCGAATCCGTCGAACACATTCTCTGCAATTGCGATGCATTGGCTCGGCTTAGGCTCAAACACTTAGTGCGGGCTCAACTGACACCTGAAGAAGTGAAATGCAAACTTCTCAGAAACATTCTATGCTTTGCTGGCAAGATTGAATTCTTGAGAACATAACTACGAGTAGGATTATGAACAAAGTTCAACACTTGTCGCAGTTCTGTGAGGCTCAGAAGCCAATCGACAAACTTCCTGGACACACAATAGTCCAAGCCACTACAATAGTCTCGGTTGTTGGCAAACGTGTAATCTTCAAAAATTTGTCATTGAATTGGCTCTCTGATTATATCATTTGGGGTTGTCTTATGGAGAAGGTGTATGTTCATAAACCCAAGACCATTAGGCAAATTTAGAAAAACATTCGAGCCAAAATACAAAGCTAACTCCAAATACGTAAACAAAAATTATGGTAAATCTCTACAAGGAGCTCAACTTTTTCTTATTTAAATTAATAGCCTCAATATCAGACAAAATAATTGTACTACGATCTTTCAATCTACTTAAATGTTCACTATTATTATACCTATACCTACTTTTTTATTATTAATATGCAATTAAATTATAATTATTGTTGAAATTTTATTATCATAGGTTTAGTGAGTGGAACTAATTCAATTTGCATAAGTTACACTCTCAAAAAAAAATTTTTAACTCAAAGAATTTTCATTACTTTTATTGTAATTGTGGCTATTGTTTAATTTTGAGGTGTACATAATAATTAGATATAAATTAGCATAAAAGAGCTTTAAATGAGATTTTTTATTTACCGTATCTATGAAATCTACAAAATTAAACTGCTCGTTCTGTATAATTGATCAATAAATACGATTCTTTTTGAAAAGTTTGTTTCTTGGGAACAATTGTTGTAAGTAAATTGTTTTTAACAAAAGCGAGGTCTCACATGGGAAGGTTCTAAACTGACTGTTTATAAGATTTAAATATTAACAATTAGATTTAATTTTTCATAAACTTCGCGGTAAGGTGAATTAGAATAGGATTTAGAACCATGCGGAAAAAATATTTTGAAATACTTTATATACGTGATAGACTCTTTTTATTTAAGATATCTCTATTGAAAGTTTCTAATTAATTACGATTCCGATCTCTGAATCAGAATCAGATAGAGGTTAAGGGGATGGCTCTCTAGTAATCTCGTGCTAGTCTACTAGAGGAAAGAGGATCATTTTAAACATAGAGCATTTGGAAGACACTGACTGAAAATATCGATTCTACGATAATAACCATCGAAACAAAAAACCTTCAAGAAGTCTGTGGAATTCCTTTGAGATTCCCAATGAATAAATTCATAGATTTTCTTGGGATTTAAACCATAGTGACGGCAATTAATTATTAATTCGTTCATAGTCCAGTCAAATAAGGATTTAACCTCGGAATGAAAGTCAGAAAGCTAAATATTTGCATAAACCTATGTTTTGACGTTCTACAGACTTGCTCAAAAGTCTCATACAATTTCGTGTCCGCGTGTCAAGATATTCTTGAATCGTTTCTTTTTTGCAAATATCTCATTTTCTATGCATCATACGTCATTAGTCATTACAGATTATTACAAAAATTCTCTACAAATTTCATCTAATTCTATGTGTTAATAGTTCTACATATTGCTCTTCTGATAGCATTATATTAAACCAGGGAATTAGAATGCCTTAAGCCACATCAAGAAAAATATAGTAGAGCAGACTAGTTTTTCCTCTAGTGTACTTTTTATTATGTCTGTTAACCGATGAGCTTGGCCTATGTATAAAATTTAAAACCATCTTCTTCGTGGTAGGTATCAAAATTGGTGCATCAATGGTAAGTAAAAAAATATGAAGCATGGAATACATAGGAATATTTATAAGTAGTGCATAGCAAATAGCTATTGTGCATTCAGAATGGATAGCTATATAATTATTAAATACACTTACATTTATGTAATTAGCATGTAACATCAACTATACAGAACTCTTCAGTGTTATAACTTATAAGTACGCACGATTGTGTGTTTGTGTATGCATTTAGAATAGATAAAATTAATTGAAACTTAAATAAATTTATCTTCAGTGGTAACTGGGTAACAAATAACTTTATATCTAAAACAAATATAAATTAATTTGTTGTTACGCTAAATGAACAGGAGTTGAATGTTTTACAGATTACCGTTACTAATTTTAATTGTTATGATTGTGACTTTCGCCTCTATTTATAATAAAATAGAACTAAAATAATAGGGATGAAAAATGTTAATTTAACGGTATTTTGATAAATAATGTAATTTTTGAACTTTTTGAGAAAAACATGAAATGTAACAATAAGGTAATAAAACGGAAGTTTGACTGAAATACATTAAAACTGTACAGTTTATGTTATTTAGTTAGCAATTATAATAATATCCACATCTTATGCTAATAGTTAAATTTTTTTGCAAAGAAAGAAAAATTGTATTTTTTTTTGTTGTATAGGTACATTATTACTTTCTAAAAATAATCTAACCGCAAGTTAATTTGATGCCATTTTAAATATTTTATGTGAAAGTGCCTTAATTTTATGTTATTGGCTAAGGTTATTGTTATTAGACAAAATTTTCAGAAAACGTTCAAATATGAATTTTTAACCAAATAATTAACCATGAATGTTATTAGAAATTCTCAATTTGCAACAAGTACCTAATAAATTTAAATATCACCCCTTTCTCTTAAATTATACATTATGCAAAACCATTAAAATAAAATGGCACCAAGAACGTTTCTGGAATAACTCATAAATATTTAGAAAGGTTTTCGAAAAATCTATTGCGATCACTCACAAAATTTAGATTAAAATTTGGTAGTGGATTATAATTTCAAGGTTCACTGCTAGATTATGATGTAACAAACCAATATTAATTAATTTTGAAAAGTAGTGTTTAACGACATGAATCTTCTATCTTACCTTCAAGCGTTTTTTTATAATTTTATTTGTTTAAAAAAATTAATTTAATATATCAGAATAATTTCTTAAACAGTGAAAGGTTGCAGATTCAATTTAATAATGTTAAAAGTTATTTAGTAATTTTTTAATCTTAATAAATGTACCAATTGAGATGAGAACAATGAAAAATATTATATAACACTATATGCATTATAGTTTCCATTATTACTCGTATAATGAGCTTATTAGCAAATTGAGAAAAATTCTTGATTGGTACTACAACACTATACGGTGGCTAAGATCAAACAATTGGTTTCAGTTCCAGATTATGTACAACTAATTAGGAACTAATAGTGATAAGTACATTAAAAAAAGATTTTCTCAGCTATCGGAAAGACGGAAAGACCATGCAAGAATCTAAACTTACGGAATCGCTATGACATATGACAGGAAAGTGTGAAGTAATAAATTATTGCAATTTAACTTTTGTTCCACTATTAATTTCCATAATCTTTTTTAATTTGCAATTTTGTTCCGTCTTAGGTAATTTTAAAAATTACGTAACAAAATTACAAGCTTTATCAAGCTGTACTAAAAAGTACAAACGGTAAAATTAATTGAGCATTAATGTCTTAATACAACTCTGATATGACCATACCAGGACTTTTTTGTACGTAAACCTATTTTTAAGCATAAGTATTTAAATCAACAAATTAGTTCCCATTTCCGGTTGAACTGGAAGTACAGTCATATTTTTGGTCACTCTGTTACATACCGACGTCTTTTTTTAATTTTTGACCTTTAAATGTCTGACCTGACCTGACCTCTATTTACATGTAGAAACCTAATAGGAAGGAAGGAAAGATAGAAACAAATAGTTTGCTTGTGGGAGCATGTAAAGCCGTCAATCTTGGTATAATGATTGGCAATTGTTAACTAAAATTGGCTACAGCGAGCAAAAATGTAGAGTCTTATTAGAATAAAAGAGGAACAGAAAGAAAAAAGAGGCAATTTTTCATACCATCTAAATCACACCAGGTAATAAGTAGGTAATCACTAAATACTAATACAGTAGAGTCTCGATATAGTGAACACACTGTTTAGTGAACTATCCAATGCAGTGAACAAAAAATAAATACATTGAACTTCATATCTTTGCCTCAGAACAACAGTAAAACATATTGAATACATATTAAATTTATTTTATTCTTGAAATACTCAGAATGTAGCCACTAAATTTTGCCAAAATTTTGGTAACTTGTGATTATACTTCCGATAGTGTTTATTTAAAATTAACTGTTAATACAGAAAAGCAATTAAATTAACTTGTCCTACTGTTGCTCTTAGTATTTTTGATAATTTTTAAGATATCAGAGCAAATCAGCAACTTATCCTAGTGTTTCTCCAGAAATATCGACCACTTATAACCAAGACAGCGCCAAAAATGAACAGGTTATGTGAGAGCAACAGTAAGATATGTATATTTCGCTCTAAGGAACTTGAGTGGAACAATAAGATATATCCCTGTCTTAACCTACGGTTGCACTAAATGAATATGACAATTGTCACTTCTGCAACATCCTGTTATGGTGTTTGTAAAAAAATAATATGATATCATAAAGTATAACTTAGTATTCCATTTACCAAATGTAAGCGACCTGCGCAAGAAGCAAAATTGTGTACTACCTCATAAAAATGTGAGAACAATGTTTGGGCGTCTTTTTCTACAGCTTTCTCACTTGCTCTTCTGCGCATATGAGGTCGCTTACATTTGGCAATCCCTATACTTACATTGCCAAAAGTACAGATATCTCCATTTCGTCTTTTTCTTGGATGTCCTACTGTTATTTTGAGACGACGATATAGTAAATAAATTGATGCCTCGATAGAGTGAATGACTTGAATAAGGAAGATGACATTCTCATCAAAAGTTTAGAATTACGATTAAGTAACGACGATCCACAATGTGCACAGCCTGAACTGGCAGATTTGGTCAATTTAATCAGTCCGAATGTAAGAAGGTAAAAAGGTCAAGTACGTAAGTTTTTAGAATGTTATTAGCAGGCGTATGAAAGCAATGATATTTTTACCTGGAATGAGGCTGACCAACCTGAAAATGAGAAACATGAACACCTTTTAGAAGTGGACGATGAAGATAATGAGATACTGACTCAAGATTCTGTTGTGACTGATAAGCTAATTTCCACTGGTGTAGGATTGTAATCCTTTAATAATGTCTTGATTTGGGCTAAAAAAAATACAATGAAGTAAAGAAGACAAGCTCGTTCGAGTAGTAGAGCCGTGCACTAATTAGTTCACTATATCGAGACTCTACTGTACTTGCAAATATGATCAGGATGGTAATTTTACTAATCTGACTTTAATTAATCTTAAGTGGGTTGCAAAATATCTGCAAACGACCTCATAGATCTTAAGTAATTCCTATAAAGTAGACCAAAACCCAGAAAATTATATTTTGTTGAAATGTGTTTTCCTTCATTCTTTCTGTGTGTTAAACATAAAAATAAAAGAACCGTTTAGAATATGAATTGAGATCAGTATAATCATTCAAATCTTCTTGTAGAAACCAAAGATTAGAGGAACTTATGGTAGACATGAAGCCATTTCCATTAGTTACTAGCACCTATTATGACTATAAGATCATTTCTTTATTATGGTATGGTTGTGGTTTAGAAAAGTTTCTATTTTAACATTTTTTCTACGCTCTATAAACAAACTAATTTATAATAACACTTCCTTAAAGTTAAGTGTTAATTTTTTAACTGAACTATAATAAATCTACCCCTCGGTATAGGTCCAATCGTCCAATATAGGTTAAATTGTTGAAGAATTCTATGAAAATTTCTTCAATACTTTCATGTTATTTAATTGTGTAATTATTTACTTGTAAGTAATAAGTAAACTTGTAACACTATCATAATATTCAGTATCCGTATAGTTAAGTAGGATAAGTTCGTTTTTAAAAATTAATTTATGTACAAGTAGAACCGGTATATCGGTAGAAAAATCTAACAAAAGATCAAATTCTTCTTTGACATATATACGAATTTAAATTTGTCATAACATATTAATGAACTTTTAATTAAAGGAATAATTTTTAAAAACTTCTTGCATAAGGTGCATTTTTTAAAATTGTAAGAAAGGCGTGTGAAACTCAAAAAAGTCAATTTTTAATCGAAGCCATAACAGTTAACATTTAACACTTTAGTTGTGGGTTTACTTAAAGTACTTAAAGGTAAGTCGTCTTAAGTAATGCACAAAGATTCAGGTAATGCAACATATCAAATCGAGGTCAGTTAGTTAAAAGTGCATGTACTATAAAATATTACAAATCTTATTAATTATAATAACTATGACTTACAATTTAATAGTTCACGCATAGAAGAATCAATTATTTCATTCACATATTCTCAGTTTGATATTTAATTTTACCGTCTAAACATATCGAGAACTTCCATAAATAATAGGTCAAAATCACTAACACACAACAACAAAATCCTTTTAAATAAGAGTAGCCGAAAGATTCAACACTATCCAATAATTTAAACACGCGAATATTTTGAAATCGACATATTTTATGTAAGAAAATGCTAGAACAGCATTAAAGATATTTTAGAATGCACTGCCGCACCTGTGGGTTACTACTTACGGCCCACCTCAAGAAGCAAGATAGCGGTGCCTTCCAATTACCTTTCCTCAGGTGCGCTCAAATTCAGGTGTCGCTGTAAATAAGTAACTTTATACTTCTTTCGCGACAGTCTTATCAAACTGGTTGCCTAATCTAATGATTTTTTTATTGTTAGAACGTTTGAACAGCATGCTTGGCTGAGTCTTCAGAAAACTTGTCTTAAATTGGTCCTGTCCACCTGTTCTAACATAAAAATAAATAAACCATACAATACAATTATGAATGAAGTGACATTTTTTCTAGGCTATATTTCCTATCAGAGACCTAATTCTTAAAATCATGCCAATGACTAAATCTCTTGAGAAAATGGCACTTCTCAATACAATTCCCTAAGATTTCAAGAATTGAGTCCTAAAAGAAGATAATGGATAATTCCTCTTTTAATTGCAAAAATTGTTTTAAAGTTCAAATACTACAAACCCTTAAAACAAGAGAATAATCTTCAAACAAAATAAGTCATCTTCAAAATCCTGAAGTCAATTTTAATTTCAATGTTCCCTTCCAAGCACCAACTTTATAATGTAATTCTAAATATCGCCTTGTGAGTGCAAAACTGCACTACCTCCAAAATGGAAAACACGAAGATAAACTTCATTGCCATGTCAGCGTTGAGGCAATCCAACTTCAGCACAACCAGAACATCAGAAGAGGACTAAGCAATTTGAAATAGTCTAACTGATTGATAGTGGTGGTTTTTACTTGTTTGAAATGCATGATTAAAACAAAACAAAACACTAATATATTTAAAATATATATAATTTCCAAAAAATGTTACTACAATATCCGCGACATGTTTCGCCACACAGTGGCTTCTTCAGGCGGTGAACTAACTAAGTGGTAACTAACTTAGTTACCAACTAACTAAGTGGTAACTAACTTAGTTAGTTCACCGCCTGAAGAAGAAGAAGGTAACTAACTTAGTTACCAACTAACTAAGTGGTAACTAACTTAGTTAGTTCACCGCCTGAAGAAGCCACCATCTGAAGAAGATATTATAGTAACATTTTTTGGAAATTATACAGTGTCCGCAAAAAAGTCTGCACCACATGGGATTTTTTTTATTATGCATGTTTTTTTAGAATAGTTTTAGGCATCAATGTCTGCATGAAATAAAACCAAAAAGGCACCAAAAATATTAGTTATAGGATTATTTTTCTAAGATTGCGATTTTGAAGTTTCATAATGACAGCGCAGGGTTGCCACATACCAACAAATCAAGCTAAAAAACATTGAATTTCAAACAAATTAAATTGTAATGTGACAACTCTGTACAGGGATGCCAAATTAAAATAGTCCCTAACTGCATTGCCTTTTCACATATCTAACTAACTTTAGGTTTGCTCCGGTAAGTGCCAAAATCGCAATCTTAGAAAAATAATCCTATATGTATGTCATTTACGCAGCACTGACAAATCGTCTTTTAAAAGTTTCGATTGCCCAAAAATGCCCTTATTTTTCAAAACAGAGAAAAACAACATAAGGGAAAATTGTTTCTATTCACCTCAAGATACTAGATATAAAGTTTAAGAAAAAAATATTAACATTTTCATTTTTTGGTTTTCTTGAAAATTCTCACTGATTTATAATTTTCCGGAGTTCTTTTCTGTACATTTAAATTCTAGAGATCTACTTTGATCCAACGAGATCAAAATATTACGTTTTGTTCTGAATTTAATCTAATTTTGGAACATCAAAATATTTTAATCGAAAATGATGGACCATCTTGGACTATTTTCCCATCTCTGAATTCATCTTGGGAAATATTTTAACCGTAGAGGTCACATATTTTAGAAATATGAATTTTAATTAAAATAAGAACATTTTCATTTTTTGGTTTTCTTGAAAATTCTCACTGATTTATAATTTTCCGGAGTTCTTTTCTGTACATTTAAATTCTAGAGATCTACTTTGATATAACGAGATCAAAATATTACGTTTTGTTCTGAATTTAATCTAATTTTGGAACATCAAAATATTTTAATCGAAAATGATGGACCATCTTGGACTATTTTCCTATCTCTGAATTCATCTTGGGAAATATTTTAACCGTAGAGGTCACATATTTTAGAAATATATCGTCGAATTTTAATTAAAATATGAGGTAGACATTTTTAATGTTAGTTTTTCTAACGCTAGTGAGACAGATTGGGACAAATTAGGACACTGTTAAAGGAATACGATTTCCAATAAAACTTTTTTTTTTAATTTTATCTTTATTTTTGCTTTTTGATACTTACTTACCGTAATAATTCATAATATCATAATTATATTTTATATGTTTTTTTATTTAATTAAAGAAAATAAATATTCAAACCCAGAGACCAGAGAGTAGTATTTCTGATGAAAACCCTATTACAATTACACGTGTCCCAAACTGCCCAACCAACGTACCAAACTGCCCCACCGTGGGGTACTTTGGGACACATTTCATTTTTTTTAAACAGAAATTCTCACAAGTTAATGCAAATTCCTAATACTAACATACTATATCTTTTAGATAAAACATCAAAGTGTAACTTACCTATAAAAGAAATTAAATTTGAACATAACCACAGAAAATAAAACAGAAAAACTCTTAGCAGTCCCAATGTGCCTCGCTCTCCCCTATTGCAGAGTAGCTGCTTTTATATTTTGGAAAGCACCGGATAACTGCATTTATTGCGTCGACCACAGATTATAGATTTATATATTCAGAAATAGATGGCCGAGTCCCCACTCTAAATGGTAACCATGTTTTAGTTCTTACCACTATCGTTGTTGGCGCTGCCAACAAATTTGGTGCTTGGGGTGCTTGTAATAATAATAATAATTTTTGCTAAATTTAACTCGTTATTTTTCGTAAGTGATCGTATTATGACCACCTCTTCATTTTTTGAACTTCCTGTGAAAATTAAAATAAAATAACTGTTCATTTTATTGTAATATATTTATTAACTAGTTGCTACAAAAAGTAACGTAACAACTTGGTTTAACATTATTTACTACATTTCTACAAATTGGTCATTGCTCAACTTTGTTTTAAATTGGGTGTTTCCACAATCAACTAAATATCAACTTAAACTTGCCTTCAATTAGGTTTTCATCCGATTTCTCTACGATGCCAATGTATTAACCAAGTTAAACCGTTTTGAAAATAGTAACTCTTCTTTTACACTCCTCGTCGAACACATCATTTATCATGCACTAAAATTTGCTCTTATTAACTTCATGATTTGAACACCGTTTTTTATTCAAATTTTAAACTGTTCTTTTCAATTTAGATGCCATATCACTACATGGTTTCTGCTTTGGGGATCACTACTCAAACATTCACACAACTGACAAATTATTTTAAAATAAACTTCAATTTTTACATTATATCACATTCCTACTTGATCCCTATGTATTAAATACGCGGATCTCGATGCTGCCAGGGCCATACCGTGATGGTGGTAAGAACTACCTACCCCCCTACCGATGATGGTAACCTACGTCTCACCCTAGCTCCCGCATCTATTGTAGAATATATCTCAGTTATCTGTGGCGTCGACTTTACATTATCATTCGTTATCTGTCTTTCCTTTTAGTGGGAGTATAAGCAACCATTTCTATTGGAGAAATTGACCGGAAATCGCTATATTTAGACGAACTTTGCATTCACATACGATTATCTGGCATGCTCTTTCCTGGTAGTAAGTAACGGCTATTTATTCAATGGTTAATAGTTGGTCTGTCATTTTTTGGTACTGTCAAGAGCTGTCAGTCAACTTAAGGTAGTTGTTCCCCGACAGTCGGAGCAAAAAGTTAAAGTGAGAAAATAAAGGACAGTCAATAGAATCCATAATTCATAGTTGCAAAACTTTTTGATGTTTTTGTACCACTCCTAGCCAATCCCGTAAGAGCAGTAAAATGTTGCAACATTGTCGTGACATTGTCCGAGTTTGTATATTGTTAATAGTGATAGTTAATTAGTTATGTCAATGTGTTTAAAGTCTTTCAAGTTGTACGAAAATTTCAAACATATCAATACATAAAGGAAAATTCATGACCAACCATATCTCTAATAAATAGTGAATGGATTATAGTGTAGTCTTGCACTCACAAAGCGATATGTTGTACTATCACCTGCATATCTTTTGGCCACCCCGTCTATACGCCTAAGCACGAATTGTGGATTCAAAAATCAATAACAACCCCTTACTTAAACTGAGAGTTAACTTTATTTTGCCAATAAGTATAGTCCGTCTAGAAAGTAACCGGAATTTCATATTTTTTGTAAATTTGAATATTTATATTTCTTTTTTTGTAAACTTCAAGGACAGTACATATTTTTCAAGTTGTTCTTATAGTTGTCCATTGACACAATCGCATGAGAACCGCAAAATGTAAATATTGTTGATGGTAAACAGATCGAAACTTGAGATAATTATGTAGCAAGTAAAAAAAATAAAAATGGTAGAACTTTGTATGGAAAAAGGAGTTCCAACCGTAAAAAACTACAGGAATTACCTAAATTTGGAAAAAGTGTAGTCTAAGAAGTAATAAACAGAATAAAAAATGGTACGAGGATCAAGAATAGGTCAGTTTCAGAAAGGCCGGGTAAGATTTTCGAAAAAAATTTGAATTTTCTGCTTGCATTAGGACGCCAAACCCGCGCTTAGGGTTTCGAAAATTAACATACATGTTTAGAAATCAACGAGGAATACACGTGTGTCCAGAAACTGTCCACATATCACTGAAAAGACAAGTCTATATCAGCGTATCAGTCAGTTTTACAGGTCTGGGATACTACCACTCTGATTAGCATGCAGTTTCTACTCGGACTATAGTAAATCAACAAACTGTGTTGATGTTATGATTGTTGCACCCACAATTCGTGCTACGCGTATTGCCGGGGTAGCCAAAAGATATGCAGGTGATAGTACATTCTAAAGGCAGACAAGCAGAACACACGCACAGGCTTTTACTTCTGCTTGACCAAACTTCTGTACATTATTCAAATGGCGGCATGCATAAGGAAACCTGCATGATTATTTAGCAGCCTGTGCAATGTGCAGGCCACATGTTTGTATGTAGCAGACGTATAGGTAAAATAGGCCGGAAGGCCGCTGCTTTACATTATGCAATGCAATAGTAGAGGAGTTGGGCTTTGATCACTACACTAAGCATCCCTTATTCTGCATTATTTGATTTGATATCGATGTAGACTTTATTAATTAACGATTTTCTTGTTACAGAAAATAATACTTATCTACATTTAATTATTTTTATTAAAATTTCGGCGCGAAGAGGCACTACGACGTCTGTAATTATTAAGTGATGTCTCGGACTGAAGGGAAATAAAATTATTTTTATTAAAATTTGCAAATAACACTTTAGCTATAGTTAACCAGATGCAAAAGACAATGAAGCATCACGGGTGTAAACCACCAGGCAACAAAAATTAAATTTTCTACTAAAATTATTATTTTTAATTAAAAGACAAAACTTTCAACTTTAAGATTAAATTTATCTGTTCTAATCTCAAAATTAATAGTTCTAATCTTCTAATTCTGAAATTACATCATTAATAAAGTTTTCATAGATATCAAATAATGGTAAATAAACAAAGGTCATTATTTTTTGATTTTTTAAATGTAACAAATGCAGTAGTTGTCTCATCTTTTGTAGAAGCTCAAGCCAGCATTCGAAAAAAGCTAAACGTGCAAGCTTTCTACGTCTGCTACATACCAACATTCATGCAGGCCAAAACTGCCTAGGCAAGCCGGAGTATTAGCCTGTGCTGTGTTTCTGTTTTAACGCACAAGATTGAAGTTTTACTAATTTTCCTGTGAAAAGCTGTACCTCTACTGTAACTAATATACATATTAAAACAAGTATTTCCTTCTTTGAACCCTCTTTTCTGGTGCCTTTTGTTAAATTCAACATACATAAAAGGTTTTAAGTCATTAATTAAATAAAAGGGGTGTATTTCATGTATTATAGAATATGCGTATCAATAAAAATAACTAATACATAAGTAAACCATTTATTTTACGAACCGTAATTTTATATCTCGAACACAGGATAAAACCATGATTTTGAGTAATTTGCAGATGCCAACAACTGACAACACAAAAGAACAAAGTTAAAGTCTTTTCAATTTCGCGCACTTCATTATTATTTAATAGTTCTGAGTCAAATTTAAAAATAAAACACTCAAGATTTTAAAGAAGCAGAAGTTCATGGTTTGAACACTAGTGGGTGTATATTGGCGCACCCACTTTTATAACATTAAATACAATCCAGGCCGCCTACAATATCTAACTACTAAAGTAGCTAACTTAGTTTTAAAGAGAAATTACAACTGTTTTAAAAAAATCCATTTTGTTACATTTCGTTAATAACAAAGTATCAAACAGTCGCAAGAACTCATATACATTAATGGGGCCCGCTTACAAAGGCAACATATAAAAGAACATCCACCAATGTGAAATGCTAATCGATTTAGCACAAAATACCAACCAACATTAGAACCCATACCTAACAATCACTAGTAGTACGTAAGAAAAGACTACTTTTGTTTTTACATCACTAAACAATCGTTTCCTTCACATATTGTTGCAATTTTGTCGTGTCGCTTTCACACTTCTGTCACAAATTTAATCGAAAAATCATAATAAAATAACATGACAGAAATGGGAAATTATCAAGTTTTAAATTACATTTGACAACATTTATTTGTTCCAATAGTAATCTGGAATTGTCATTTTGAAGAAGTTTCATATGATATTCAAGTAAGAATAATTAAAAGTTTGCTAGTGTAATTTCTATGAATACACAATGCATTTTATCATTTACCTTTAAACAGGAATACATCGGTTTATACACACCTAATAAATTACCTATGACATAGGTTGAGTTTTACAACACGTAAGATTCGACATAATTTATAAATATTAAATTTAAATAAACACTTTAGTTGCAGATTATGCAATACTATCATATAGTTCAAAAAATATTGCACAACCAAAAAATATGTGCGCAATTAAAATAAATAATACAATAATTAATACAAAAAGTATAAACTAAATATTAATGTTTTAGTACTTAAAATACAAGATAAGTTTGCACTTCACTATTAACAAAAATTAATCCTTAATAACACTTGATTCTTCTTTTGTTGCATCTTTCGCTACTTCTGCAACTTGGCTTATAGCACCACTTGTGCTACTGCTTATAACAGCTTTACTCACAATATTAGTCGAGCTGTTAGCTATTGCAGAATTTGTAGTGGTATTATCGCTCAATTTTACGTCTTCCCCTTTGTCGCTTTGGGGATTAGTAGAAAGATTACTTCCTGTAACTACACAATTTATATTAATTTTACAACAAACACTCTATTAACGATAGTTACCTTGACTCGTGTAATAATTTCGAGCCGCCAATTTATTTCCTTGATTTTGTGTGCGATGTTTCGAGTTATTAGAATTTCCGCTGTTTGCTTGAATTGCACCGACAGCCGATTGAAAAGCTACAGGTCGTTGAATTGGTGTGGGATAGCGTTGCGTCTAAAATTGTATAATTTATTGTTTTACTAAATATTAATAAAACGTAATTATCGTAAAGGAAATACTAAGAGCACTTCAGAAGTTATATAATGGAGCTCTAAACATTAAATCATTATATAAAATAAAACTACAGGTTTGTGATACAACTTGTAAAACTTTTATTTATGTGTCATTAACAAAAGTTTGAGTACGCATAGAAAGTACATAATCCTAAAATAAAATTTGCAACAAAAAACCATTGTTTCACAAATAAACCTGTGTTAATTACTGTTATTAAACATTATAGTAATTAAAAATTGATTAATGTAGTCAACTAAAAAAAGAACTACAGTAAAACTAATTAAGACATAAATTTTTTTTTTAAAACAAAAATAGAAAAGCGATCTACACTATTTTTAATTTTAATTGAACAGGATCTCTGGTAGAAGTTTTCCATTCAATCACTACTATTGAGCATGCATAAGCTTCTATAGGGATGCTTTAAAGATGTACTTCTTTAGAAGTAGAAATATCGAAGGTCCTATAAGTTATAGTTTATGTAGAAAGTACGAATAAGCAACATGTATCTTTTGTGTCATTAGCAGCGTTTATAGCATCACATTCATCAATTTCTGAGACTTGGAAAATATTAAACGACACGAAGGTACACATAAAAATTGTTTTTAGATACATAGAGCAGGCGCCCAAGGTAGTTGAGTTTGCAAAACGTGAGGACCGCGTTCTGGCAACGAATTTGAGTTTGGGAGGTATCAATTTTCAATATTTTCGATGTTGCCGGACACTCTAATGGGGCAATGATTAATGGTTGCCAGTCAAAGTCTTAAGACTTTTTTAATAATAACAAAATAACAAGTTTGAAAGAATTTTGCGGAGTTTTACTTTAAATAGTAAAAGTGGTGGCAAAGAAGCATAATTTTGATAAAAAGGCACTTTTAATAGATTTATTTTAGACCAAAAAGAGCATACACTGAGAGAAACCCAGTCCTTGAATTAATTTTGACGAAACCTTTTTTATTGAGTTCTAAAAACCCTAAAGATCAAAGTTTATACCGTAAAAAAGAGTGCATTTTCACCATCATTTTTTTAGAGCACTTCTTGTGATTTTATTACTTTGAGTCACAAGCTCTTTTAAGCATCCTAAGAACTTGACATTTGGTGTTATTATACAACACACTCTAAGGACCCCTAGAACGATCGGAATTTCCATTAAAAAAAAACGGGGGTGTGCCCTCCTCTCCTTCAATCGGTCCCCCAGGTGGTTTTAAGAACTTGAAGTTTATTTTATAAATCTTTAGGGAATGATAATACACTGCACCAAATTTGAAATTTCGGGGATGCCTAGAAGTGCTTAATTAATGATCGATACCTACATAAATGTTAATAAGAATTTCATGCCTTTTTAAAAAATTTTTTTGCTAAACTTGTTTTTTAGTTACTAATTATCAAAAGTGTAAGCATTTGCACAGAAAATTTTAAAAGTTTTCTTTTATTCAGCTAATTCTTAAGATTTCTAAAATTGAATTCACAAGAAGTGGTCTAAAAAATGATGAGGCAAATGCACACTTTTTTACAATATAAACTTTGATCTTTAGGGTATTGAAGACTCAATAAAAAAACTTTTATCAAAATTCATTCAAGAAGTGAGTTTCTCTCAGTGTATTCTCTTTTTGGTCTGTTCAGATGTTTTATCGGCACATGCACAGTCAGGGCTAGGCAAAATACATTTATTAGTGTATTTCAAATACAAAATACTCAAAACACAGTATTTGAAATACAAAAACTTTTTCATTTTCACCCAAAATACAAATAAAAAATACAGTATTTCAAATACATAATACAGTATTTCAAATACAAAATACATTTTAATTGCGCGCATGCGTATTTATGAGATTTTTGAATAAATTTGACGTTTTATTCCTTTGCGCAATAAAAATGCTACAATAAGCAATCAAACTTTAGGACTGTAAATTGGCTTCTATTTGATTTTATTGTCACCTTTTTCTGTTTTTTTAATTTTATAAAATTTTCCGTCTAAAATTGCCAAAAAAACTGATCTTTCGTGAATTTCGCGATATGTATTTGAAATACAAAATCATCAAATATGAAATACAAAATACTAAATACTTTAATAAAAATCTTTAAAATACCAAATACAAAAGTATTTCAAATACATGTATTTTGAGACTGCCCAGCCCTGTACACAGTGATGTTATCGATCGTTTAAGAAAAAAAAATTAGTATTACCAAATTCTTCTCAAAATCATGAATCATTAAACATTTAAATACATCATTTCCTTCGTATTTTAATTCTGCACAAATTATCTCTCTTGAAAAATTTCGTGAACCTAAGTAGAAAAAAATTAAAATGTAATTATTAAAAATGTCTTAAGACTTCGACCGACCACCATTAATGATTGCCCCATTAAGACTGTCCGGCAACATCGAAAATATTGAAGTTTGATACCTTCCTAACTCAAATCCGTTGACAGAACGTGGTCCTCATATTTTACAAACTCACTTCCCTTCAGAACCCGGTCTAACAGTAAATATTAGTAAATTAATTTTTCAAAATTTAAATTAGAAAACAAAAAATTTGATTATTTATTCGAGAAATTAAACCTTACCTGTGAAGAGGGTTGATTAGCCACTGTTTGATACAAATTATATTTATGTTGAGTAGTCGGACTCGGTTGGGGCGGAGGCTGTTTCAAATTAGAACGAGATTTGGGTGACGATATTTGAGGACCTACAATCGCAAAATATTCTAAATATACAAAATGCAGAGTAATTGTTTCAAAGTAGCCCAATATTTACCTGAATTAAAAACTGAAGACAAGACATCTTGTTGACTTCCGGGACTTTTAATTTGTTGAGGTCGAGAACCTTGATCTCCGACGTGTGTTCCCATATTTTTGACGTACGGAGAGTTTTGTAAATTACTAGAACGATATTGTTGAGCATTTAAAGCGGCCGCGGCGGCTATTTGCATCGGAGATGATAAAAAATGAGAACCGAAATTTTGTAATCCGGCACTAGTATGCGATTGATTGGGTGTACCAAACACACTTCCTTGCAAACCATAGCCTGTCTGATGTTGTTGAAGAGGTGTCGACGATAATGTCGAACTGCCCGGTTGTTGAAAATAACCAGCTTGGCCACCTAAAACATTATCGCATAAAAATAATTCAAGTCCCAACAATATTTTACAAAAAATGCCCATACATGCAATAAAACACACACAAAACTATAAATAATTTATTTAACACTATTTTACACTTATGAAAAAATAGTAGTACAATTTAAAGTCTCGCAATAATTATTCAAATATTAAAACTAAAGAGAATGTTCATTTTTTCAGATTTTATAAAACAAAAGCGTGTACTACTAATGCAATTATTCTTACAAATGAAACGGTTTAAATAATTAATACTATGTCTATCTAAGCATGCCACTAGTCCAATACTTAAATACAAAACAAACACTCCATAAAGTAAAATAATGTAATTTTCAAAATTTTAGTGCAATTCAAAACTTTATTATCCAACATAGAGGCATTTAAACCACAAAAATGACACCAATTTTCTTTTTCATACGCAACAATTACAAAAAAATTACTGAGGGAAATACACAAGCGTGTGCCGTCTTACTTTCCAATGAGAAACATAATAAATTAAAAGAAAAATGCATCATTAATTAAAATAAAAACGAAGTTCATTTGGCAATTAAAATAACAAAATTTAAATGCAACTTAAAATTTTGTTACAAAAGATCGTTCTACTTTGCAAACTCGAAACATAAAAATAAATTACATATAACTACAATTCTACTATTCGATAAAAAATTACATACAAAAAACTACAACTAAATCTGTTGTCTTTTTATGCAATATCCACACACCAAAAGAAAGATTACATTTAAGCAAAAAATACAAAAAAGAAAACAAAGCCCAACCCACAAGCGAGTTAGTTTAATACCTCCATGATGTATTATAATTTTTTCCAGTACCTGTAGATCCTGTATAATAAGAAGACGACGGTTGTAACCCAGGAACCACGTTGTTCTGTAGTGGAGCTGTCGGACCTCTTTGCATAACGCCAGTATTTTGTAAATAATTTGCTTGTAACGAAGGATCATACGCCATGTACAACTGTTGGCCTTGTTGAGACTGCGGTTGATACGCTTGTCCCGCTCCATTTGATTTTGTTCCTAAAACAAATAAACCCATTAACTTCGATGATGTTTAGCTATAATAAAGCTTACCAATTGCACTAATTTGTTGGGTACTCGGTTTAACCGTTGCAGACATGAGGGAATTTGAAGTGGAAGATATGAGGACTGTTGTGGGATTATTTAGTTGTTGACTTTGACCGAAAGGCCCTGTAGCGGGTAATCTATAGTTGTTCAAATTTTGATATAAATCGGGAGGAGCTTGACCTGCAGATGGGTGAGGTTGAGTTCCTTGCAAATACATAGACTGGGCAGAGTAAGGGCTAGAGGCAGTTTGGCTTAAACCGTAAGGACTGGGATATTGCGAGTATTGTGAACGCCCTTGGCCACCCAACACAGACTGATCTATTTGAAAAGCACCGTATAGTCCGGTCTGTGCTTGTATTTGAGTGGTCGAATTAAATAGTACAGTAGGTGGTGATGGGATAGCAGACATTCCGTACTGAGTACTACCTCCTAAACTCGGCTGTAATTATAAAAAAAGCATTAGTTACTTATTTATGTAATAGTGTAATTACTTACTTGATAACTAAGATGTTGATTTGAAGAGTATTGTTGAGGAGGTTGTCCCAAACCAACTCCAGCTCCTATAACAGGTTGAAGTGGTGGAGGTGACAGGGGATGCCCCACAATTCCAGGCCCAACAACTGTCGAGTGTTGTTGATGTGGACTGGCATGTACTGCTTGACCTGTAGTGCCTGCCACTTGCTGAGTCGGTTTTACCTTTATAAACAAGTAACATTTAAAAATGTTTTGTACACACTACATTTTACACAATATTTTAAACAATCTAATTATTGTTTAATAAGTTATGAAGTTGGAGAAAAAAAATTTTACCTTGCATACATTAGTAGTATTGTTTGATGTAGGTTGATTGGGAGATGAACTATAGCCTTCGTGGTTATCATCGGGTGCATCGGCTTTGCTAAATGCACTGGTGGGATCTAAAGAATTAGGGTCGGGTCCAAATGACGCAGAGAAACTTGAATTGGAATCGTCTTGTCCAACAGAATGCTCAATTACTGTAGGCATAGATTCCCAAACTTTCTTAACTGAGGCAATTTTAAAATTCAACGCATCAGCTGTAGAGGCAGAGATTGCATTGTTGGCACTAGTGACATGCATCGATCTGGGTAAGCCTATATTTTTAGAGCTTTTATCTTCTGTTAAATGAGAAAGTTCAGATTCAAAGAAGTCTAATTTCATGTCTGCACTATCTTCTTTATTGAAATTTAATTGCATTTGAATTGAGTCCGCTTGTTTAGGCAAGTCACGTATAGGTTTATTGAAACCAGATATAAC
Organism: Malthinus seriepunctatus; assembly: GCA_963924605.1. Taxonomy (NCBI): domain Eukaryota; kingdom Metazoa; phylum Arthropoda; class Insecta; order Coleoptera; family Cantharidae; genus Malthinus; species Malthinus seriepunctatus. The sequence goes on from OZ004601.1 coordinate 40,442,331, forward strand.
TGCTTGTTCTAAGCTAGTCTCTTCCAATTTGTTTGTACATGGCTTGTCTGTACGTGTGGGTCGAGTTCCAGGTGCAGACTTGAAATTTGTATTTTCAAAAATGATAGTATTGACAGGAGGAGTGGCTCCATCTAATACAGTTTTCTCGGATAAATGATTCGATTTAATTACCTATAATGCATACAAAAACATATTAAAATGAATAAAAATTACAAATTAATTATGAAATAAAACAAAATCTTGTTAACCGAGTTAAGTAAAACCCTTTCAAACTGTTAAGTGTTTAATCAATTTTACTACAAGTGAACAATGTTAACAGTGACGTAACATTATTTCAAGATCATTGCTTAGTGGTTTTGATTCATTTAAACGGAAGAAATAATTATAAGAATTCAGTTTACAGGCAAATTCACGAGAAATACAAACAATACATCCCCATTCATAAACGTTTTTTTAAAAACAGTGTTTTGGTGCCGTTTATCAATTCTCTTAATTTCTATTATGTTTTTTCAGTCTCCTGAAAATAGTAAGTACATTGTTTTATTAGAATAGAAAGTATCGTTTTGTGTGACTCGCCTGTACTGCCAAACTCGTTCATCAACCAAACACAGTCTTGTCACACAAAACGGTACTTTTTCTCCTAATAAAACAAAGTACTATTTTGTAAAATGGATCCTATTGCAAATAAGCCATCGATATGCTTTTAACATAAATACTTGTTTGTCAATTAGTATAGGGATTGCCAAATGTAAGCGACCCGCGCAGAAAGCAAAATTGTGTACTACCTCATAATCAAGGTTACATATACGTCAAAACTATTGTGAAAACAATGTTTAGGCATCTTTTTCTACAGCTTTCTCCCTGTTTCTTCTGCGCATATAAGGTCGCCTACATTTGGTAATCCCTATACAGGACGTATAGACTATGGGCCTGTAACAGAAAATACGGGGTGATCGTATTCAGGTCCATCTTTTGGGAATAAGTTATTCGAGTGCCGGCGAACATTAAAATCTGGTTGGCTGCCCAAAGCACTGGCTTAAGGCCTCAGGATCATTCAATGAAATAGTTAGAGAAGGAAAAAAATAAGAAATATGACAGTATTTGGGAAGCAACTTTGACATTTTTTCATTCTTTTAAAAAGAATCGACAAAAATATTTGGCTACTCTCAAAAGTGGCTCCGAGAGCGTGGTAGCCGTTCTGAAATTAACGTAACTCATAAACGGTATTTGGGTTGCTCTTTGGCAAAGTTACTACTTTTTACATGAAAAGTAAGATTTTAATTTGGCATCCCTCTCAGGTGGGTTTCCCGCCCTCCTCACCAATTAGAAGTTTATTATTAACAGTCCTGAGGCTTTAAGCCAATGCTTTAGGCAGCCAACCAAATTTTCGTGTTTTGTGGCACTCAGATAGCTTATTCCCAAACGATGGGCCTGAATACGATCACCCCCATTTTTCTGTTATTTGCTCCAGGACTAGTAAACAAATACGGCAACTAAATAATGGGACGTGCCTATGCAATGTCGTGTGAATTTTTATGTACAGTCAGTCTCACATTTAATGGCCACCCTGGCTATACGTTTAGCTTAAATTGTGGATGCAACCAAATACATAAGACTTAGGTACGTTCGTCATTGCGATCTGTAAATTGGAGCAGATCCAGCAGATTTATCCGCAATATATTTCCTAATGACGAACGCGTAGAGCGTGTCGATTAGTTTTAGAGATGTCCTATAGAGGGCCCGCCATAATAATTCATTAAAATTTACGTATTATTATGTATTTGATGCAACCATCATAACATGGTTGCGTATAGCCAGGGTGGCCAATAATTGTGAGGCACTGTACATCCTTTTAAAAATAAAAATTCCCATAGTAATAGTCAAATTACTCAAAAAAAAGCGTTTTTGGGAAAAGATTGAGGATTGAACTTGTTGAAAATATTAAAAAATATAATATATCTCAGATGATTCGTAAAGTATAAAATTATGAAAGTAATGAGACTAGTTCGAGCCTAAATAGATAGTTTATGACGGACAAAATAAAAACCACAGAAAGCGCTGTAATTTCAAAAGTTGAATTAAAAAAAGTCTTAACTTTTTTAAAATGTCTTATAAAGATGCCTTTTAATGCATAAAAATATTGTACCAAATTTTCTACTATACCCAATATTTTCCCAAAAAATGTATTTAGAATCTACTATTTATGGGTTTGAAAAGGTTTACGTCTTGTGAAAAGTCTTTAAAAAGCCAGTATCCGACTATCAATATTTTCATAAATAAAAATATGTCGTCATGTGGGTATACCACACTGTCATAATTTGCTATCATTATTTTTACCGATTTTTACGGATTGTAGAATGTGTTGCATAAGCCGCAAAATCTCCAATGTCCAAGAAATACACGTAAATACAAAACATGATAATCAAAACAAAGCAAGGCGCACGCTCCCATCAAAAAACACTAGAACTCGTCCATTCCTCAACAAAAATAGAACCGTTTGTATTTATGTGACGTAACGTCAAAATATTTACGTGAAGTCGCATAAATACAGTTTTTACAAAAACTTCGTAAATACAGGGTGCTCAAACACTTATGACAGGCGCTTTAAAATGAAAACCAATAGAAATAGAAGAAAATTTTATTGAAATTAATCGTTAATCGCGTTTTTCAAAAAAAGAATTTATGTAGAGATAAAAACAATTACACATCTGTAAAGAGAATTAAATGTACTATCGATTGACGTAATTTTTTACATATGGTGTAATTTAAAAAAATCATAGCGTTGTCAGTGTTTTTCTATTAGCAATAAATATTGGGGAGGACACTTTCCTGAACAAATTATTTCAGTGAACTTTTCGTCTATTTGTATTGGTTTTCACTTTAAAGCGCCTGTCATAAGTGTTTGACCACCCTGTATAGCCGAGTACACTGTCAAAACCAGTTTTATAATAGTATATTAAAATACAATTGTCACAAGATAGCATTTTGACGCACGAAGGCAAATTTTGCCAGACCGACTGAAATGAGGTCTGCAAATGCCTGAGTGCGTCAAAAGCTCTTGTGACACAAGTGTTTTATACTATTTTTTCTATTTTTAAAAATTGATTCTAAAAAAATCGTGTTGGAGAATTTTATTGCTTAAATTGGTCCTACTGATCAGTTGACGTTTATTTAAACTTTTAAGATTTTACCAAGAGATGGCGGTAAAGTTAGTTTGATTTTAATATTTTTAACTTTAATACTAATCAATTTACGTAAAAATTACATTATTCCTTAGGTATTTATTACTTAATAAGCATTTTTTGTAATTATTTTTTAAAATTAAGAATAATTTTTTCATAATTGATTTGTATCATATGTCAATCTCAAACTAAAAAAAAAACTAGAAACAGTACTTAAAAGTAGAACATTACAACATCGTTTTTGACGGTTTTCGATTCTGTAATGAGTATATTACAAACGCAAAATAGAACAAAAATTATTGAAAATATTGATAGTCAGATACAGGCATTATATGATTATTTTTCTTGCACACGATTTCTGTAAAGAGAAATTTGTGACCCTTTCATACAAGGATGTTGTATTTCTTGAGAATTGTAGTAGTGAAAGGGTAAACCAGTGAATTTTTGTACAACAAACCGCTTAAAGCTAAAGCCTTTCATCACAACTTCTAGAAGCCAGCTTCTTTTTTTCAAACCAATAGAAGATAAACTTGGCCTAAGTTTTAGCGTCTGACGCTAGAAATGCAAGGTTTCTATAGGCGTAGTCATGTACCGAAGTGTATTTATTGTATTTACCTTAATTTTAATTCCTTCACAAACTCCTATTGCTTTTAAAACACATCTATAAACTATTTAATTTGCACGAAATGACCTCTACACGTAATAAAACATCTTAAAATCACCTAAAAATGAAAATTAAACACTTAAAACGTAACTTCCAATGTTATTTAAATGGGTGTTAAATCTTTGTTGATCCTCCAATGTAGATTTTTAGGTTATGCGTGCACCAGCCCTATTGGCTTAGAAAAAGAAGCTAGTTGTGGTGCAAGGCTAGCTTAAGACCGCTATAAGAATAAACCAAAAAAGTGATCCTATTTGAACCTATTAGAGAATTGATAGCTTAGCAATTACCTTATCAATATTGGGACTACTGCTTTGACTCGATGTCTGTGGTGGTTGTTCCAAAGTTTTAGCATTATCGATCCCAACATTTAAAACATTATCTTGTTCTGTACGTAAATGTGGCCCCAAAGGTTTTTCCCATGCGTTAGATATACGCCCGGAAATAGAAGAAGAACCTTCCTTTAAACCATACATATTTATATTATGATTAACTTTGTTCATATCATTTACATCACATATTCCTTGTTGTTGCATTTGAACTTTTTGTAAACGGTGATTTTCCCTTTGTTTGGCAAATCTGGGCGGTAATTTATTTTGACGATTTCTATCAAATTGACCCTTATTAGGCAATTGCGGTGGATTAACTGGAGTATCCATTAACGAAGGAATACTTGCTATTTGTTGGGGCGTTAATTGCGACGTGGATAAATTACCGACTCTTTTACGTTCTCCCAATTTTACTTCTTTTTCAGGTTTGGGTGCCGCTTTAACTACTGGTTTCTCATCAAACGACTTTTGTCGTTGACCGGTCTTTTTACTTTTTACTTCTTGAAAACCGTCAGCATCACATAATCCAGGACTCTTTTCTCCCGAATCACCATCTCCTTCGTGCTCCAAGCTTTCTTGTAATTTTAGTTTATCAATACTCTGAACTAAATCGCTACTTTTCTCTTCAGTTTTACTTCCTTCTTTCTTACCTACATTGTAATTCGACTTCACGGATCCACTAACATTAGATCGCATGTTTAGGGTATCATTTCGAGACGAATAATTTCCAGTACGTTTATCGCCGACGAAACGAGGTGGAGGATTAGTACGCCGAGAAACGTTGGAGTTACTAGAAGGACGATTCGTTCCCATCGAAGAAAGTGAGCTCTTAGTTCCATATTTACGTATGGATTTAGAATCTTTTTGTCCATTTTCGTCTGAATTATCAGAAGTGTCACAATGATCGATACCAGATATGTCTTCTTCTCTAGATTTTTTAATACGTTGCACATTACCTACACTTTTTGACTTATTTATTTCATTGAGTTTGTCATCACTTTTCTTTAAAAACCCTGATTCCTTATCACTTTGTAAATTACCCGATATTCCGGCAGACAAAATTTGTTGATTGTGTTTTGTTTTTTCATCCGAACTCGTATTATCTGTAACAAACTCATCATTAGACTGCTTTCTTTCTTTATCTTCATGTTGACTAAAGGGACTTTTTGAAGAAGGAGGGCCATAAACGTCAAAACGTTCGACACGATTACTTAAGCTGCCACGGCTGCGAAAATTACCTCCACCTCTTCCGTGCCGAGAAGGTTCACCACGAGGAACGTAATTATCACGACGACCACTTTCAATTTTACGATCGGAACTCATACATTTGTCCGATTTAACTTCTTTGTTTTTTTCGTCTTTTTCATATTTCTTTGTCGTTCTTGTAATGTTTCTATGTGATCTTTCATCTTTACCGCTTTCTGTTGACACAGATACTTCGTCTATAGACACATCCGAGTCAGTTCCGTGCCAATCTCCTCCTTTACCCATCGATGATTTTTTAAGACCACCACTACGAGATCCACGCCTTGTATCTGTCTTTTTTGACCAACTACTACGATGATAAACATATCCGCTGCTACTTCCTCCGGTGTTCCAATTTTGCTGACGAGGGTCGGCACGTCGTCTGCTTCCAGAAATATTTCTTTTATCATCTTTATCGCGACTATCTTTGTCGCCTTTTTTAGAATCGACATCGTCCTGTTTGTTTTCATCATCTTTATCTAAAGATTCCATAAACTTAGGATTTTCAGGAGCAACTGTGTTAGGAGATATAGCATCAGCCCACGCTTTCGAAACAGTTAAATCGTCATTTCTATCATCTTTAATTTTTAAGTCGGTCCAATCGTTTCCATTTTTTTCTGATAATTCGTGATCGTCTTTTCTATCTAAAATTTTCTTTTCTGGTATGTATCCTCTTTTTAATTGTGTTAAATTTTTCTTTTCGGATTTAAGATCTTCAGCTTCAATTCTATCTCTAGTAATCGGTCCGGGTACTGCCCTACGATCTTCTCTACCGTGTTCTTTTCGTCTATCATCAAATGAAGGTTCAAAAGGAGTATCGGCCCAAGAACCGTTATAATCACGCGTTTCTGAGTCACGAGCGGATTCTCTTGAGTGGCGTGATTCGCGAGAAGCCCTAGAATCTCGACTATCGGGTCTTTGAGGCCTTTCAAATCTGTCTTGCATCTTGTCTTCATATTTATCACGACGATCACTAATGTGCTCTTTGAACATATCTTGTTTTTCAGCTTTTCCTTCCTTTTCCCACTTATCTTCACGCCCGTATTCTAAATCGTGGCTTCTAGCATCACGATTGTTGTCATACTTGTTGTCACTTTTAGATATAACTTCTTGAAAAGACGAATAAACTTGATGATAATTATCCTCGTTGGATATTTTTTTGTTTTCTTTGTGGTCATCTTCGTGTTCTTTGTTTTCAGACTCGTCCACATCTTGTCTCGCTTTACGAATATTGGCAGAGTTCTTGTTGAAAGGTTGATTCTGTTGCCAACGTACGTCGTATTGATCTGTAAAGGATATATTTATAATACTAACTTGTGATTGTAAATTAGAATTTGTATTATTACGTAGTTGTTGTTGTTTTTGAAATCTTGGTGGGAGATTTGATTGAAATTGTTTTGAAAAACTAGGTCCACCTTGTTCACGAACATCTCCTCGATCACGTTCTCTCGAATCTCGTTCTGTACTACGGGTTTCCTTGCGCACAAAATTCCGACCTTCTATTTGAGACAATTTACGAAAATCGGTTTCACGATATTGCAATTTAGAACTTGTATTTTCAATTGGCGTACGCGCGCGACCGTCTTTGTCTCGTTCCCATTCCGGCACAGGAATTGGCACAGGTTGAATAGGTTGAGGAGGCACAACAGAGGGATTGATAGTACCTTGACTATCGTCCACTTCTTTATCGTGCTTGCTCTTGTTAATTTTCTCTTCCAGCTGCTGTAATTTTTTAGCAGCCGCTTGTTTGCTTTCCAAATAACGTTTTTCTTCTTCTTCTTTTCTCTGTTTGGCTCTTTCAATAACCTGCGCAACTTCTTCAGATTGCAAGCGACGTCGTTGAACCCAAACTTCATCGTCTTCGTTTGAACGATTTCTATTACCTTGAGATGGCGCTGACTGAATGTTAGATCCCATTTTGCAAGTGTTCCAATTTTTGGAATTCCCTTCTTGTTCAGTCTTTTCATACTCCTTTTGAAGTAGATTTTGCTTATGTCTTTTATGTAATTCCAATTCATCATCACTAAATGCTAGTTTTTGACTGTAAGATAAAAAAAAGTTATGCCACTTTGAGTCATAGCAACATCTGGTTTCACTACATTTGGAAAACTAATTGTTTATTATCGATTGCTTAATTTGAATTAAATAAAAAGCATTTTGAGAAACATTAAATTAAAAATGCACGAAAAAGAAATTTTTTTTTCTGTTAAATACAGAGAAACCAAATTTGAAAGAAAATAGTATTACTTTAAGTTAAATTACTCACTTATAATCGATGTCATCGTGAGAAGCCCAGCCAACATCTCTAGTCATATCATCCATTCGAACAAGTTCCTCTTCTCGTATGATAGGCCTATGACAAACATCATCGGTTTCTGAAGAGCGAACTCCTCCACGATTATCTCCAACACGACCACGACCTCCAGGATTTGTAGGTCCACCAGGGACATTACCAAAATTAGGACCACCATGCCCATTTGAAGGAAAATTACCTCTGCACATCTAATAAACACAACTTATTTATTCTATTTAAACGTTAAAAGTGTTACTTACAAATTGAGGTATCAGACCTCGAAATTGTGGAGGTAAAGGTTGTTGTGGAGTTTGGCCTACCGGGGCCGAAAGCTGTGGTGGGGGACCCAGCGGGGCCGAGTTGCTCCTTGGAGGTACATCTACACCGGGACGAGATCCACCCTGTATCCAAGACCCTTCTGTTTGAGGCCGTAAACTTGGGCCAGGGCCATACTGTGTGTCCGAGCCAGTACGTGCAGGGGCGCCATCGCCAGCGGATAGGCTGGGGAATTCGTGCTGGAATTGAGGACTCTGATATGGAGGAGGTTGGAGAAGGTCGGTGCCGCTCATTACAGCACTCCATGACTTGTCTGCTGTAACAGGTGTGGCAATAGGAGTGATGTGATTTTTGATTATTTGTTGTTGTTGTTGCTGTTGTTGTTGTTGTAATTGTTGGGGAACAGGGGGAGCTACTGGTAATGCACTCACTGGCTGTGCATTTGGTTGAACATTTGCAGGACTTGGAATTGTTTGGCTCGTAGTCGTTACAACTGGAACCTAAAATAAAATACATAAACTTTGCGTTCGTACAAAAGGCTTTTCAATATATGTACCGTTGTTGGTGTTGTAGTTATTGGTGGAGAACTCGGGTCTTGTTTTCCCCATCCTGCACCACCTGAAGGTACAAGAGATACAGCCGCGTCACTTCCTGTATGTTCAGATTTCAAGGAAGGAAGATTAGCAGGTGGTCGTCTAGCAGTTGGAACTTTACCCAAACTTTGCATGCCATGTTTACGAGGTAATGTATTTTTTTGTTGTTGAGTTTCTAAAGGTTCGGTCTGAAAATACACTAAATAGTAACAAAGATATTGATAAACCGAGAGAACTTACTGTGTAAACTTTATATAAATTATTGATATCGAGCGATTGAAATTTTGATTTTCCTTTCTCCCCTTTGGAGGCCAGTCCTGGCAAAGTAGACATGCTGTCTGCACGCAACCATTTAGATTTGCAGGACCCAGCGAACGAACCTTATTTCTTTAATAAAAAAGCCTATTTAAAATCCTCATAAATTAAAAAATTGTTTATGTAAATTAAATCAAGCTTTAGTAGATGTAGCACTTATTGTAACTAGCTTAAAGTAATTCTCTTATTTGTTTTTAACAACAAACCACATAATGACCTAATAGTTTTCTATTTAATGAATGAATGTTACATCAATGTGGTATTTTTTTATTAAAATTGCACAGAAGATTTTATTTAGAATTTAGATCGTACAAGAACGAGTCTACATGGGTTTGATTGACTAATAACTATTCGCACCTTCAGGTTAAACACAAAAATTAATTTCCTACTGATAAAAAAATAATGTAAAGTGACTCATTACAATCACTACAATTCACAAACAACAGCGTTTTTACGCGCCACCACTTTCCATGTATTAATGTCACAATGTCACTTAAAATTCAATATTTTAGATATAGAAGGGTGTAATAATTTAATGAATCACATTTTCAAAAAATACTATTACAAAGCGTACTACGTAAGCATAAAACGTTGAACTTGCCCAACCCCAACAATTATAAGCCAAAAACTCCAATGTAAATGATGACGTTTCATAGGGTTAAAACTAATCTTTCACCTTTTAGATTTAACATCAAACAATGAAGAAATCTAACTTCCATAACAAATAAAAGAAATATTTCATATAACGGTAAATAAGATGTTAAATTTGCTTTACAAATAAAAACATTAAATTGGGAAACTTTTACTACTGATAATTTTATCGGAAAAATTGACAATTACCTTGGTCCGTCCAAATGGGTGAATTAGAAACAACAGGAAATTAATCCGATTAAACTTAAATTAGGACGGATGATCACAGATTTTATATTATTTTACACTTTTCAAACTTTTTGCTTAAGTCAAAATGGCGGACGCCGACTTCTAGCAAATATTTTTCAATCGATACGTCACACAATTTTTTACACACCGTGACATCTATACCCGATAAACTGTACCAAACATAAACTGTAAAAAAAGTACAGGACTGGTTTCAGGAATATTTAAAAATATATGCCAGAGATGATAAGTTTTAATTTTTACAAGTCTATCTACTTTTAACTTTTTCCAATCCAAGAAAAAGTTGTTATAATCGAGAAAAAAAAAATGTATGGATGGACCCCCCCACCCCTAGAGGAAAAACTACTGAACCGATTTTGATGAAATTTGATTTTAACCACTTTAAAATTATTTTATCGGCATAAATAGCTTTAATAATAAATATATACAGGGTGTTCAAAAATAAGGTGGTTATTTTCGGTGCATATTTGGGCCAAATTCATTTCTACTTGGCTATAAGATAGTACATCTGAGCCCTAATCAATAAAAAAAATTCAAAGTTTTTAATTCAAAATGGCGGCCAATAGAACGATTGTCTCATTTTGTGGTTTTTCTTCTTATAACTTGGCCGGTAATTATTATTGTAAAAATTTCTAAACGGCACTGTACAACCAAAATATTGGGCTTTCGTCCTAAATTAGTCGATTTTCAAAATTGCCTACCTTTAAGGGGCCAAAATAGATCAAAATTTTGAAATGGATTTTCTCAAAATTCCATCTACCATATTTTTTCTTTTTTGTATATGTTACAGAAAACGTAATTCTCTATTGAAATATAAATTTTTATCAAAATCGCTCGAGTCGTTTTGGAGTAATGATTTTTTGAATGTCAAAACTTCAAAAATCTCTAATTTCTTTTGTAATAAAAATTAAAACTTGAAAATTGATATAGTATGTACCAATCTTATGAATATCTATTATTTGACATTATTTTCGGTTAACAAAACGTTTCCGGTTAAACCGGAAATTACAAAAATATCAAAATTTTTAGGAACACTTTGAAATTCAATTTATGCCAAATTTACCCACATAAGGGTATTAAAAACCCATTTTTAATACCCAAAAATTTATTCTGTTTACATTCAGAAGTCCCAGGTTCAATCCGGGACCAAAACAATTTAAAAAAAAAATTTTAATTACGAAATGTTAATTACGTCAACTTATTACAATTTGTTTATACTTATTAAATCCAGCATCTACTCAAAACTTAAAAATAAAATAAATATTAATTTTGGTTTATAATTGCTAATGCACATAAAATTCAAATAACTATCAAAAACAAATATTTTTACATTCAATAATACCAGAATGAAAAATGCAGAAAGTTATACAACAAAATCATTTGTTAGACATTATTCCGTATCTATACAGTCTTATAATAATTCAAATACAAGTATTTATGTAGGTGAGACATTAGACCTCGACATTCTAGATTGCTGTTCTCTTCTACACTCTTCAACCTGTCGTACTAATTGTTCTTTTAAAACAAGCAGTTCTCGAATACGCACATAAACAGGATCCTATGGAGCAAATTATAAAATACCAGAATATCGTTAAATTTATTTATTATAATTACTTGAGTTCGCATACTTGGATTCCATCTGCAATAGTAAGATTTCCACAACTTTATGTGGCGAATGCTAGCAACTGGTATTAATATTTGTTGTTGATGTGTATTAGCCCAGAACAATGGATTGCGATACAAATCAAGCTGACAGTTCGTGTAAGACCACAACGATTGAGTCTGTTCTTTAACACCTTGAACGATTAATTATTAATTCAATTGGTTCACTTTTAAACACCTGTAACTACCTTCTTGAATTCTTTCTTTTTCGCTGTTATTTAAAAATGTTCCAAAACAACAACTGTAAAGATGATCTAAAATAGTGATAAGAAAATATTCGTTAAATTCAAAAGCGTTTGGAAATTGTTGAGTAATTTGCCAAACACAATCAATAAATTGAAGAAACACTGGAGATCTATCAGCATCAGAATGACGAATATCTCCATGACCAATACGCTAAAATTAATCAAACACTATACACTTGAAAGTAAAGGTTAAGGTGTAATGAAAGGAGAGAGAATATTAGTGAAAAAGCTGAAAACATTAAGCAGAATTTAATTACTTGTTGAAATTTATGTCCAAATGAAAGCCACTCTTTTTCAATAAGAACTTCAAAACCTCGAATAGTTCTATAATAAGGATCTAACATCAACATTGAAAGAGCTGTCAACTGAGCAGTACGATCCCACCCATCTGAACAATGTACTAATACTGACGTTTTATGATTTTCCACCTACAACAAAGCAACGTGTAATTGCATAACAGAGAAATTAAGTAATTACTTTATCCACAATTCTAACTGCTCCTGCAAGTACGCATTTAATATGCTTTAGCCAATACGTCGATTCAATTCCGGATAACCATCTGGTTTCTTCAATATTTGGAAAACAGAGCTCTTTTAACTTTCGCAAAGATTCGCGCATTACATGAATATTATGAATATCCAAGAAAACTAATTCGGCATTTTGATATGCATCTTCAGATTCGTAACTTTAAGAATTTTTATAACTAGATAATATAAAGCACATACAAATAATATTTCTTACCCTCCACCCTTTGCTTTATTAGCTATAGCATTAGCACTTGGTCTGGCATCCATGATAAACATTTTGTGTGACTGCGCATTAGCGTCCATTATTAACTGTATGTATCTCTCATCTTCTCGACAACGTTTTCCACTAACTCCAACCAATGGTTGTGAACATCGAGTAATTGTAGCTTGTGACTCTGTATGTATCCAACTAAGCACAGGTACACGTCCACGACTTCTAAAACTTGCTACTGTACGTATATCATCATCTGTAGCTTGAGCGGGGATAGCCCAAACTGCAGGATAACTATCACACACTTCGTAATTTTCATTAATTTTAGTAATTTTCCACATGTCGTTATTAACTCCCTAAATAAACAGTTAGCTAAATTTTACAATTCCAAAAACACAGTAACTTACCATTCGTTTTAATTCTGCAATAGGTTCATACACGTTCCAGCCATTTTCAGAAAAATATTCTGAATAGTCAAAAGCGAATAATTTAATTTTATGAGAAAGTGGAAAAGCAAATTGCTGTAACTTTTCAAACACATCTCTGCGAGAATGGTTTTCTTGCTTATGAGCAAACCGTAAATTACGCATATCTTTACAAAACACTTCTATGCCATATGCATTCTCACCACGTGAGGAAGCACCACCCACTTTTTCAATTCTAGACACCTAAAATATTACTATTAACTCCATTAGTTAAATAATTAACATAATTATTATACCACGCCCAATGGTACATCTACAACATTTGGCGTATCTCTATCAACTGATCGAAAATAAAGTTTATAATTTGTAACTGTGAGAACACCTCTTGCTGGTCCGTAGTAAGGACATAGGTAAGTAACATCTCGAGCTTGGCCCGATACTTTTTCGCCTTGTAAGAGAGGTGGCTCATCAGGTCTTATAGGTCCGGCAGATTCCGTATTGAGAGTCTGAGAAATTTGTAATTAATATTTTTATATTACTAATGTGAATCTGTTAGATATCAGAGTTTATACTTTAATTACTTTCCTACGCTCCAAAGTCGAGACAACATTTTCTGTAGAAGTAGAACTAGACGAACAGTAGCTCTTACTAGGGGACGTTTTACCCCAACTTGTCTAAAGACAAATATCTAAATATTTGTGTCCCTAAATTAAATGCACTTACCGTTTCTTGTTTGGAATTAAGAGAACTTGATTTTGAATCACAGTGGTATGGATCTAAACCTAAATTTTTATTAAAATTTGCATTTTCTCTTTCTATATTTAATAGCTCTACACTACCACGTTTATCCATTTTTTACATAAAAAATATAAATTTTAAATCAAAATATAAAATTTATGGAAGAATCAAAGTTTTAAAACATAACCACACACTTCTGACATTTTCTGAAATGTCATTTCAAAAATCAAAATCTCATTAGTTCCAAATATCAAAATATCTAAATTAAATATTTCATGTGGCTTTGAGAGTTCACTCAAATTTAAACAATGGGCTATATTTTTTTTCTTTGAAATCAATCGAACCACAAAAGAGACAAATCTTTAAATTCAATACTCCAACTCCCATTCAAGTCTCCTCCATAATTTTGATAAATCAATGTTGGAGCCAATTTTAAATAAATGAAGTTAAAAACACAATTTTTATAAACAATTTTATAGTTTTAATAACGTACAGGTGGTACAGAATATGTATTACGTTTCTAACAATTTCTTGCTCAATTTAATTAATTTTAAATGCTGTAAAGAAGTTGTATTTCCATCCCACGCTTTAAGTAATTTTAGTTCAACCGGATTTAAAATGTTTGGTACTTCTAAAAAATGACAATTCATCAACATTTCTGAAACATATCAATATGTTACTCACCAAGTCCACAAGTAGTATATTCTTCTTTTTCTCTACTGATTGTCAGTTTAATCACATCTTCTCTATTAGCATGTTGCCTATTTTTACGATTACCAATTGAATGTTTGATTGCAATTTGTTCTAACTCTTCATTAAATCGAGCTAAATAACTAACATTTTTGTTAAATTATTACTAACATTAGAACATTCTTTGTTTACCTTTCTATTAATTCTTTTGCTTGTTCTTTTGTATATTTAGAACAGTTTGGATCTAAGTGAGTTAAAAACCATTGCACCTTTGTTGCTAATACGGTCCATTTTAAATTTTGTGCTGATAAATTGTCATTACGAGCAATGAATCTACAAATAAGAACACCACAATACATTAATTACACCTTCAAGAAAAGCTTACTTTTTTGTTCGCTTAGCTAAAGCTTTTGCTTTTCTACTATTTGGATGCTTGCAGTTCGCTAAATCTTTCTTTAAACTGTGCTATAAATAAATTTAATCGGTTAATTGACATTAAATTTTGATAAGTTCTAAAAATACATACCGTTTTCATATTGAAGTACGATTTTAAGAAATGTTACTTAAATAAGCCTAGAAGAGGTGCAGAAAAGCTCTGGTGCTCTGGAAGTTCTTCTACGATCAAAAATATAACCTTAAAAACTTATCCTCATACTAGCGACCTCTAGTAGCGCCAGAAGACTTCATTCATCGATTAGCACGTAACCTCACAAAATATGAAATTTGACATTTTTAAGTTCTCATTTCATTGTTGTTTTTAATATAATCGAAGATAAATTCTCATAGCATTTACTATAAATACCTATATCTGTGCAATGACTGAAAACGATAATACCAGCGAAGAAGTATTACTCAATTTTTCTCCACGTTTACGCAGCATCATTAAGAAGGTATGGACCGATAGTTGTATAGGTATGTCGCTATTTTAAATAACATAAATTATTATTATTCTTGTAATTTCAAATATAGGTATTTCATCCAAGCATATGAAACTTCACATTTATCCAGTAATACCTAATTATCCTGTATTTAATACTGAGAAAGATATTAAGCATTACACAGATAATTTTACATTGGAAATTCCGTATGCTGGGAAACAACTATTTTGGGATATAATTTTTAAAGATGAAGATTACAACTTCCCTCCTGACTTTGAATTTCCTGATTCGTTTCTTCAAGACCCCGATGTTAATGTTATAATTGATTACATACCAAGTCTTGCAAATTGGGATGTCAATAATTCAAAGTCGTTAGTACAAGTTATACGAGAACTTATGATACTGTATAAAAAACATCAGGTATTATACTTTAAATTCTTTTTAAAATATATATTATTATTTTATTTTAAGTTTGAGAGATTAAGTACTGAGAGCAAGTTTACAAGAATTTATGAGGAATATAAAACATTATTGAATTCAGAGCTTACAACTTCTAAAGACGATTTGGAAATATATATCGACCATAATTCCGTGGTTTATTTTTTATTATCGTTTAATGTAAACTTTTCAAATCTTCCACCGTATGTTCAACTGTAAGAAAAAAACTTAAGTGTTTTAAAATAGAATTATTGAGTATTTTTTTGTAGAAAATTAACTGAAAGGCCAACTAATATTTTAAATCCGAATGAAGATACTGCAACTTTAAGTATATCGTTTATTAAATTGGATTGTTCTAAAGTTCATTGCGAATTACACTTATCTCCTAGGCTAGAACAAGCTCTTGGAAACTCTTCTATGCTACATATACCACCATTTAATAAAGATTCCAAAGTACAAGAATACGTTTTACAACTAAAAACATTATTAGAAGATAAAGTTAACGAAGTTGCTTATCATTATAGAATGAAAAATGAATATATAACTTCAATTTTAACATCATTTGGTTACGGTGTTATTGAATATGATAGTATATTGTTTTCGAGAGCAACTTTATTGTGCGAAGTTGATAATTTCTATGCGATAGTCAATATTAACATTGGTGAGTTAACGATTTTTATATTTTGCTAATAGCTAAAATTTTTATTTTAGGTAATAAATTTCCACAAGAAAAGCCTCAGGTGATTTTACGATCAGTGTATCATACACAAGCACAATCAGATAAACCTGTCTTGCAGCTGTTGAGTAATTATCCCTACAGCCCCAGATGGACACCTCAAGAAATGCTTACACGACTAATTACGTATTTAAGTGCGGAGATTTTAAAGTTTCAGCCAAAATTTTGAAACTTATAATTATGTTAATGTCTAATATGTAATTTTATGTTTAATATATTACAAATTTAAATGTTTTCAAGTCTTCTCAAAATGTATTAACAATTTAAATAAGACGTCTTACCTTTATATTTTTTATTCTATCGATTCTTAGGAAAGGAAAGAGTTGTTTGGTCGCAGAAGTTTTTACTTTTACGTTATTTGTAAATATTTGGAAAAATTTCTTTTTCATAAAATAACTACAGTGCATAAAGATATATTTAAGTCTTCATGTACAAGCAATATTACATATTCAGTATAATTAATTATAATAACCCTACATACTTATGGGAGTCAGCGATACCCATCGAGTGTTTGTGCTATGAGCAACTTAAATGTGCTGCATACAAACACTGTAATTATATAGTTAATAAAGAAAAATTATATAAATAGAGAACAAATATTAAAAATCACGTATTTATCAACATTTGCCCCTATCGCCAATTCCTCAAAACCACTGCGCAACTACTACAATATATATTGTGTTTTTTTTAGTTATATGTCTAACTTGAATTGGATCAGCTCGACTTGTTTGACACTAAAAAAGCCGATATCATCGTAATCAAAACAAATTTGCTACAAAAAATGAACGAGTAACATAGTCACAGTGATATTTAAACTATAAGCAGTTATCAAAACAAATGAGACATGCAAATGTACTACGAGTAGGATAATTCCAACAGGTAATATACATCAAATTCAGAGAACGTTTCAAATATCACTTACTGCCACATAGTTGGTACGTCGGACAGTCCTCATCTTTTAATTTTTCATATTCGTTATTTTTTGTTTGTGAGTTTATATATATATTACTGGGTACAAAATACGAACGTAACTACAATTTAATATTCTACTGTAAAACTTGTATCCCAAATATGACAAAGATAGAAAGCTAATTTCAGGATAAATGGACTCGAAAAACGCTTATAATATGAAATCGTATAGATTTAAATAATTACTGGCTCCACTTGTTGGTTAAGCTTGCCCAACCCTAAAAATTCAAACTCGTTAATATACTTCTTCAATAAAATATAACCTAAGTTATCCTACATGTGGCTTATCTTGTAAATCAGTCATGTTCGGACGTGATGCCTCCCACTGTGGCATTTCCATTTTCAACTGTTCGTTAGGAATAAACTCGTGTGGTCTCATTGCCAACTGTTGCTGCTGCTGCTGTTGTAAAAGATACGGTTGAAACGGAGTCCCACTGGTGTAAGCAATATGATTTTCAAGCGGTACCCCATGCTTAATAGAAAATATTTTTATTAAGTATCAAATTAAATATAGCGTGCGTTTCCAAAAAAGGGCCCCAGCTTATAGGGGCTTTATTTCTAATTTTAGACTAATAAATCCTTATATAAAATTAAATGCGACAATATTTTCTAGAATTTTAGCAAAAAAAAGTTAGTATTTTCCAAACACGTAAAGCTGATGGCGTCTTCGCTATTTTTATTAATTGCACCATATACATTGCAACTTTTTCCAATCCAAGAAAAAGTTGTTATAATCGAGAAAAGAAAAAAATAATAATAAAAATAGAAATTTTCTTTTGTATTTCTCGAAATTTTTCGATTTTTTTAACCAAAATAGCAGGATGTATACGTTTGGATGGATGGATGCCCCCCCCCCCCCCCAGAGCAAAAACTACTGAACCGATTTTGATGAAATTTGATTTTAACCACTTTAAAATTATTTATAATTTTTTATAGAAAAAAGAAATGTCGAAATTGCGATGACGAGAATTAGAACAGGTCACACCAAGCTGACTCATGAACATCTGATGTCAGGGGCTCCAAATCCTATCTGCGACATTTGTCGTTGCAATGTCACCATCGAACATATATTAACAAAGTGCAACCATTATAAATCGTTTCGAGATGCCTGTGGGATCGCGGGACCTATTGAGGACGTCTTAGTCGACACAGAAGAAAGCGTCACTAAAGTAATAAATTTCTTGGTGGCATCAGGACTAATCGGGAAGCTCTAACAAAGAAAAACCCATAATGTTATTGTTATTTTGTGATATCGATAATTTATGTTATTTTGATATTTTTCCAACATCAATAATTCATAGGCGTGATAACCGCTGTAGTTAAAAACGCCTTCAACTAAAATTAAAAAAAAAAAAAAAAGATTTATTTCATCGGCAAACTTTTAAAACTTTAAGCTTTTATAAGAAATCTATACAGGGTGTCCAAAAATAAGTTGGTTATTTTGGGTGCATATTTGCAAATTTGGGCCAAATTCATTTTTACTTGACTATAAGATAGCACACGTGAGCCCTAACTGAAAATAAAAATTTCAAATTTTTTTTTATTCAAAATGGCGGCCAATAGAACGATTGTCCTATTTTTGTGGTATTTCTTTATAACTTGGCCGGTAATTAATATTATACAAATTTCAAAACGTCATTGTACAGTCAAAATTTAGGGCTTGCGTTCTTATAAAGTCAATTTTCAAAATTGTTTTAAAATTGCCTACCTTTAAGGGGCCAAAGTAGGTCAAAATTCAAAATTTTCTCAAAATTTCCTCTGCCATAATTTTTTCTTTCTTGGATTTGTTACAGAAAACGTAATTCTCTATCGAAATATAAAATTTTATCAAATTCGCTCGAGCCGTTTTGGAGTAATGATTTTTTGAGTGTTAAAACTTCAAAAATCTCTAATTTCTTTTGTAATAATTTTGATATTTTTGTATTACATTTGTAATACAAAAATATCAAAATAGTTAGGAACACCCTGTATATTTTTCAATATTTTGAAAGTTCGTGAAATTAGCTATTACCCAATACCAAACACTTTATATTTTGACTTCCAGTTTAACCGGAAATGGAATCAGATTTCTTAATTTAAATGGAACACTGTATATTTTTTAATATTCTGAAAGCTCGTAAAATTAGCTGAACATATAAAATAATGTATATTTTGAACTTCAATTTATGCCAAATTGAAAAAAAAATGAAATGTGTGTTTAGACAGTTCATGTCTCAAAATTCTGCTTATACGCGGAAGTCCTAGGTTCGATCCCGGACGAAAGCAATTTTTTTTTAAGTCTCATATGATAGAGATTTCTATTCTCTTTTCAATAAGGTTAAAGCATCCATAGGGTTAAATAAGATTTTTAAGAAAAATTTTTTAAGCTAAATCTACATGATTTTTCATCAAGCAAGCGGGTTGTTCAAAAAACAAATGTTTAGCTAACTGTGTAAGCTTCTTTTCACTCAAATCTAATGTTTCATTGCGCCACGGCCGCTGGATTGGCTACGATAAGCTTGTTACTAATAAATTAAAAGAAAAGACTTAAAAAACTTTATTTTTAATTATTAATTGGCGTCAGCAACTAAAGCTATTGGCGATGAGCCTTTAAACTAATAGATTTTCACAAAAATTGTTTAAAGTGAGAGCCGTTGTTTTCTACACAATGTTGGCGACATTTTTACACATTTACATTAGCAGACACTATTCAAAATGGTAAAAGTCTTTTATGTAGCTCCATATAAAAAACCTTTTCTTCTTTTAATTTATTCGCAACAAGCTAATGGTAGCCAAGCCAGCGGCCCAATGAAACATTAGATTTGAGATGGATTTGAGTGAAAAAGCTTACACAGTTACAGCTAAAATAATTTTACATGAGGTATGTTCGCGCAGGTTTGGCCACGCCCCTTTAATAATTTAAATACGTTGACTACTGCGTTGGTGGGGATAAATACCAAGTATTTGCGCATTCTCTCCGCTCGTCAGCATATAAAATTATTCCAGTAGCTAAACAATTGAAAATCATTTGTTTTTCTCAACAATCCGCTTGCTTGATAAAAAATAATGTAGATTTAGTTTTTTCAATTTTTCTTTAAAATTTTCTTATTTAACCTTACGAATGCTTTACCTTATTGAAAAGAGAAAAGAATTCTCTATCATATGACACTAAAAAATGTATATGGCGCAATTAAAAAAAAATAACGAAGACGCCATCAGCCTTAGCGGTTTGGAAAAAATAAATTTTTTTTTGTTAAAATTATAGAAAATGTCATCTCATTTAATTTTATGTAAGGTTTTATTTGTCTAAAGCTACAAATAAACCCCCTACAAGCTGGGACCCTTTTTTGGAAACGCACGTATACACTTAAAACAACAAACACTTACTGGAAAATCCATCGGTGTATGATTTAAATAATCGGATTCCATAGGACCTCTCATCACTGGTTGATAACGATCAATATTTGTATTACCGACCCATTGTCCGCGAACCATCATTTTAGGATCATTTAACATCCAATTTTCTATACTTTGAGATTTTCTAGCTCTTTCAGTACCGATTGGTTGAGGTTGTTTGCGATCTTCTAGATAATGACCATCCACAGCGTGCAAAGCATGAGGAGGCGGTAAATTAGGCGACATGGCGGGAGAAGTATTTACTGTACTCATTTCACCTCCATTTTCTAAAATCTCGCCACCCGCTGCTCTTGCAATGTTATGTAAAGTCATACCGGCCATCCCACTAATTAATTCATTTTGTTGTTGACTAAACGGTTGTTGCATGGGTAACAATGGCCACCGGTTTTGAGTTGCACTCATAGCAGGTGTACGGTGGTAATTATTCATTCCCGATTTGCCAATTGTATGCATACTGCTGCTATTTTGATTTGCCATTGGATAACCGTTAAACATTGGCGTCTGTTTGTTGGAAATAGAATGAGCTGCAAAATCGGGAGCTTTAGGATTTAATCGTGACATACTAACAGAAGACGCATTTATTTGAGTAGACTGTTGTTGCTGTTGGGGTTGTGAATAGTTCAAATGTTGAATAGGATTTGATTGGTGGTAAGGAGGTATCAGATGTTGCTGTCCATCTGAAGCGGGCATATTTAAAATGTTAGCAGCAGCAGCGACATCTTGAAAGCTTGGCGTTACGGTTTTATACATATTATTATCAGAATGTACTAAGTGTGGAATTGATCGTGACGGTAATTCAGCGTTAGAAAAATAATGAGTATTTGACATATCACGCTGATTTGCTGGATTTCTATTATGTAAAAGAGTACCAATTGGTGCTAATGGTTGACTTTTTTGTTCTTGATAATTTTGGTAATTGTTAGATGCGGACAATGGTAAAGTTGGCGGTGTAGTGCTATTACTGCTCGTTTTTGAAGACACAGGAGAGCACATTGTGGTCACTCTGTAGCCTGGAGCTTTTGATGCATCAACCGGCATAGGTCGATCGGTTTCTACAAATTTTGTAGGAGGTGGTTGAGATGTCGTTCCTCCTGTTACTGCAGCAAAGTTTATCGGCTTATGAGATTCGCTTTCTTGTCTCCATGTTGGTTGTTGAGACATAGAATTAAAAAGGGAATACTCTTGTGCAGTATTACTAGGAATTTGTGGATTAGAGGTTTCACTATGTGACGATGACGCAGGTGATACCATAACAGGTTGAGATTGAGGAATTGTAGGACTATGACTTTGTCTTAAACCAATAGTATTACTATTATCCATGCTAGTAGATATTGATGGAGGGTGTTGAGGTGTAATATTATTATTGGTGAAAGGAGGAAACTTTCCCGGCACTTGATAATGCTGTATGTTTGGTGGTGCTGAAGCGGTAGGTGCTGGACGGTGATGCTTTGGTGACGTTTGATTGTGACTTTGTTGTATAGAAGTTGGAATGGTTGAAGTCATATTTCCCGAAGGCATATTAATATTCTGCGACGTTCGAACTTTAAGCGTTTGAAACGTTTGAGGTGTTGAAACTAGCATTTGGGCAGAAGAAGTGGTTTCGGTTAACTTTGCGGCAAACGTTTGAGTGGCAGTTGTAGTAACGACTTTAGTTGACGATCTTGAAACTGTCATAATTGCGGTTGTGTATGACATAGTATTTTTGGTGTTCGACGCTAATTGAGCAGCAGCATTTCGTTCAGCTTGAGCTACTAGACGTGGAGCGGTAACTCGAGTTGTACTAGTAACTACAGAACCACGAGGTTTAACTATTGCAGTTGGCCTCGACAAAGTCGGTGTTGATGAGGACATCAAAAGAGTTTTTTGTTGTGGTATCGTCGTTGTTATTGTGGTACTTGTAACAGGTAATGTAGTTCCCAATACTTTTACTGCTACCTTTTTGGTCTGTTAAAAAAAAATTATAATTAATTTAATTAAGCTTCGCTAAACACGCCTATCTACTACTTACTCCTAATTGCGTTTTATCCCATAATGTAGTGGTTGTAGGAACAGATTTGTTTGTTTTGGGTAACATTTGTAAAATATCCACATCTGGATCTTTAATTAAAGTAGCTATTAACAAATGAGCTTGCTTTGTAGCTTCAGAAGACCCTTTGAGTGTAATTATCCGTTCACCTTGACCTTTACTTTGTTTCTCTACCTCAATGTGAGCACCTGTGGCACCTCTAATAGCGTTTATATTACTACCTCCCCTTCCAATTACTCGAGAAATTGCATTTAACGGTACAGATACTTTTTTAATTCCAGAATCGGTAGTAGGAACTGTTTGTACCGAAGACTTTCTAACAACTTCCTTCCAGCCTTCTTCTCGTTTGCCAGTTTGTTTGGGATTTGGTTTTGAAATGACTGGTTGAGGTTCGTTTTCGTGTTGTCTAAAAATTTAATAGTCAGGTATTATTAAGAAATTTTAAAAAGTTCTTACATGTGAGTTTTCTTATTTCTGGTAGGAACATAAGTTTCATTTCCTGTTGCTTCAAAATCGTCTCGTTCGGCTGGGTGACGAGTAGCTTCAAAAACTAAAGCTTTTTTTATAGTTTGGACTGACCTAGAACTTTTACTAGAATCCTGACTTTTCTCACTGCGCCTTTCTATCACATCTTTAAACCCATTTGACGAATGTGCTTTACTATTTGTATATATACTACTAGTGGCAGTCATTCGAGAATCTCTGTAATCGACGTCAGTTTTTTTACAAGAACTACTTGGAACGGATAATTTTTTCTTCTTCTTCTCCTTTCTTTTTTCAGTTGTTTTAACATCATTGCTAGAACAACTACCTTGACTATTTGCGTCAATACCACTATCGCCTTCTTCTTTATCCACTGGTTCAGTATGTATGGGTGATTCGGATGTAGTTGCTTCTTGAATAGTATCTAAAAATTCCAACCAAATGTAAACACTCATTTTCTTTAAAATAAAAATCTCTTACCTTCATCATCAAATTTATCTTCATCTTCATCTCCACTTTTTTTGTCATCGTCGTCATCATCATCATCATCGTTATATTGTTCGTTTTTCTTATTTTCTTCGGTAAGTCGGCGTTTTTCTTCTCGTTTTTCAAGTTTTTTCTTCTTTTTCCTTTCCCTTCTTCTAGCGGCGGCAGCTTTTTTCGATTCTTCTCTATTTTTTTCCATATCCAATTCTTCTAACAAAATAGACGCGTTTTTGTTTGCTTTAGCAGCTTGAGTTTCTTTGGCAGCTCTAATAACTTTTACACACTCTTGGCATTTTTCTAATAATTCTTTATCACTAAGTGTTGAAATATACCTTATCATTTCTTGATCGCTAGGGTATTGAGTAACATTATTTACCATCCACTTTACAACTTTAACATGACCTTTACGAAATGCTGCCATAAGACAAGACACTTTCCTATTATCTTGAGAATCTATATCTGCATTTAAGTTGTAAAGCAGTTCTACTACACTGAGATGACCTCCATTTGCTGCTAACCACAAAGGAGAATTTCCTTTCTTATTTTTAACTTCTACAGCTGCTCCCCTACATAACAATAGTTCTACAAATCTGCAGTGACCTTTGTCGGCGGCTATAGTCAGTGCTGTATCTCTAGAAGACGGTACCGGTGTAGCATTAACGTCCGCTCCTTTATCTAAAAGTACTCGACCAACTTCAACATAACCACCACTTGCAGCTTCCATAAGAGGTGTTAAACCAGTCTAAAAATTAAATAATAAATATGTATTCGTCAAACTGAAACTTTAACGTACTTTAGCTCGATGTTCTACATTCGCTTTACGATCTAACAATAAGCTAACCACTTCGTGACGTCCTTGGAAACAAGCTAATGTTAAAGCTGTATTACGATTGGTTTCTATTTGAGCATTAATATCACTTCCCATATCGAGTAATAATTTGACAGCTGCTGTGTGACCATTCATTGCAGCTAACATAAGGGGTGAAATACCAAGTTTACTACCAGTTCGAGAATTAATTTCGGCTCCGTGATTCAATAAAAGTTTGATAATATTAACATAACCTCCAGAAGCGGCTAAACTTAAAGGCGTATAATCTGATACATTTCTATGTTCCTTATTTGCTCCTCGATTCAAAAGAAGCTCGACAACCTGTATAAAATTAAAATTTAATAACGTTTCGATGGTAATTTTAAGTATCAAACCTCGTATCTTCCACCTGAGCACGCCAAACTAAGGGGAGTATCTTTAGTTCTTTCAGATTGGGCTTCAATATCGGCACTATTATTCAATAAAATATCTACCGCCTTTTCGTGCCCCGCTGTTGCGGCAAGAATAAGGGGAGTAAATCCTTTTTTATCACGATGTTCAATATCTGCACCTCTTTTGATTAACAACTCAACAAGTTCTTCGTGTCCACCTGCACAAGCGAGTGTTAATGCGGTGTCGTGATTACTTTCAGTTTCAGAATCTAAATCCATGCAATAGTTTACAGGTTGCACCACAGTGTTTAAACATTGTTGGTTATTAGAGTTATATTGTGTTATCGCTAAAATTTAATTCTCAATTAAAATAATATTAAATAGTTATTTTATACAAACCAGAGTTGGAGTCAATTTGATAGTTTTGATTTTGTTGAAATCCAGTTGTTTGTTGTAGTTGGCTTTGAGTTTTAAGCATCATTCGACTTTTTTTAACTTTAACGCTATCTTGCATACTTATATTTTTTGCTTGCTTCTTTAACTCGGAGTTAATAGAGGCAGTCTGTGTTTGAGTTGCAGCTTGAACTTGATTTGTAACCGGCGTTTGTTGTTGATGGGTCGTCGCCAACAGATGTTGTTGACTGCAAGGTACTTGACAATGGTGAGTCGATTGTACCGGGGTGTTAGTTGCTATATGGGTACAAGTAGATAGCACAGGAACACATGTTGGTTGAACTGTCGACATAAATTGCTGAGTAGATGTTCCAGCTAATGTGGCAATTGAATTAGGAACAGCCGACGTGAAATTTTCACTGGAACTCGCTGCATGTACAAATAAAAAAATCGATGTAGAAGCGTATAAAGGAAATTAGGTATTTTCATTACCTAATTGTTGTTGTACAATATTCATACCGGCTTGAAAACCGGCTTGATAAATTGCTCCAGTTTGATCTTTATTTGACATAGTGGCTACCGCTTGTAGATATTGATCATAAGCGTAAATATTCGGTGCGACCTACAATAAAAAATAGGAATTTTTATCTCGATCAGTTAATGAAGGAGTTATTTTTAGTTAAGTTTTAAAAGTTCTTGCCTGTACTGGCAGCTGACCACCATTGGTTGGAACAAAATATTCTAAATGAGAACCATCGGTTTGAGTAGCTAAAGAAGCTAACATGGATTCATCTAAAGCTGCGTAGGATTGTGCCTAAAAAATTATTAAATAAATAATCACTATTTTTCGTCATTTCAAATAATATACTTGTGCATGTTGTTGAGCAACAATTTGATTAGCTACAATTTGATTAGCAACTTCAGTTACATTATAAGACTCCAATGTTTGTACAACATCTTCTACTAAATCAGAAGTAAAACTATCTTTCTCGATCAAATCTTTACCCTTTTGTTCAATATAAGCTTTCGCAGTAGTTTCAATTGTTTGATCATACAAATCTAAGTTACTTTTTTGCTGTATGAAACAAAAATATGTTTAAAGAAAATATTACGTTAAAAAGCAAAATATTTACCGTTGGCCCTACAAAAGAAGATCTACTAGGAAATTGTTGCGAGTTTTGAAATTGTTGAAGTATCGAAGCTGTCATAAGGTTTTTTTGAATTTCTTCTTTAAGAGAAAAGGATTCTTCAACGAGAGAATCCAAATCTAAACTTTGAATGTTTAAACTTTCGGGTACTATAAGGGAATTTTCTGACGTTTGCATTTGTTGTTGTTGTTCTAAAGGGAGTTTAGTCAAATATACTTGGGACTGTTGCTGTTGTTGTTGATTATAAAGTGCAGCCTGATACTGCTGTTGCTTACGGTAATTTTTACTTTCTTTTTTTGAAAACGGTTTTGCTTTTGGTCTATCACATATTGCTGTACTCTATCGAATAAAAATAGAAATAATTTTTTCAAATTATTTGATGCAATGACAAATATTTATAATTTAAACAGCAACACTAATAATAAACTTAAGCGTTTTCTACAAATTAAGAATTTAATAAAAAGCGAAAATTTTTGTTATCAACTAATTCGTGCTAATATTTTAAGAGGGCGGTTTCTAACGAATGGGCGGGAAAGTTGATATTTAGACATTCCGCTCGTAACCGTTAGCGACTTTAATATTCGGTTGGTATCACTTAGTCATAATTCCTGATAGTCATAATTCCTGATAGGGTGAGGTTCAAAAAAGGCAATGACATATTTGTATATAGGAAATAACGGCCTAATTAGTGAGAAAAGTCCAATGGAGCGTGTTAGTTGTCATGAAGTTCAATTTTATTTCACAAGGTGCGCACAATCGACGATCCCAAACGTCAAATTACAGTATTACTAATTACTTTTATTGCATAAATTTGTTTGAATTTTATACAATAAAAGTAATTTGACGTTTAGGATCGTCGATTGTGCGCACCTTGTGGAATAAAATTGAACTTCATGACAACTGACAAGCTCCATGAACTTGGTGTAATTAAAAATAACAGAGGATGTTGTTTTTACCCAACATCCTTTGTTTTTCTTTAATTACACGAAGATTAATTAAATTATTTTTCTCACTAATTAGGCTTTTATTTTCTATATACAAATATGTCATTGCCTTCTTTGAACCTTACCCTATAAGAATTATTACTATTAGTGATATCAACCGGATATTAAGGTCGCTAACGGTTACGAGCGATATATAAATATGAACTTTGCTGCCCATTCGTTAGAAACCGCCCTCTTAAATTGCAAAAATGTTGGAAAGAAGACAAAAGTAAAAAAATTTGTAATGACAAAACACAGCTTTCAATACTTTTTATAGTGCACCCATCTCGTACTTAAACTTCTGATTATTGATTCATAAATACATTTACAAGAAATGTAGGTTTTTAGAAATTTTTCTGAATAAAGTCCACAAACAAATCAAAGTTGGTTACTGAACAAAATTATTATTCTCCGTATCTAGTGGCGTAATAAGCTAGCCTTCCACCACAGGTTCTAGAAGCTAGTTTCTTTTCTAAACCAATAGAAGAAGCCTTGGATTTCTAGCATCAGACGCTAAAACATGGGCCAAGTTTATCTTCTATTGGTTTGAAAAAAAGAAGTTGGATTCTAGAAGTTGTGATGAAATGCTAGTTTTATGGTACAAACTACGAAATTTTTCGGGGACCATCCCGCAACGCGGGCCCGTTATTATAACCAATAGAAGATAAACTTGGCCCATGTTTTAGCGTCTGATGCTAGAAATCCAAGGCTTCTTCTATTGGCTTAGAAAATAAATTAGCTTCTAAAAGCTGTGGTGGAAGGCTAGCTTTATGTCTGTTTTTGTAATTATGTATTTGCGAATTTAAAACAAAAATAGGTAAATACTTTTCTTTCTTTGTAAAGTTACATAGATGTTTCAACAATAAGCAACTAAAAGTCAGTTGGTTGTAAAAGTTTTAGAAATAGTCACAAATGAACCCTAAATTCAGTGGCATAAATAAAGGGCCCACAGCGCCCGCGTTGCAGGAGGGCCCCAGAAACATCGTTTAATATGAAATTTTGTTATAAAATCGAATTGTGGTTAATCAAAATGATTATTAACGAGAATGGGTAGGGGCCCCACTCTGGATTTTGCGAGAGGGCCCCCAAACTCTTAGTTACGCTACTGAAGATTCTTACTAAAAATCATTTTAATGTGATCTTAGAAGGTGCATAAACACTCTATGTTCACGTAATTCTTAAGCAGTAACCAACTCGACTCAGTAAGGTATTTAAGAAATCAACAGCTTTGAAGTAGAGATGAGCTTTAGTGATACAGTAGACTCTTGATTATCCGGTGGTAGGGAATAAAATTGACCCAGATAATAACCGCCAAAAAATGAGAAAAAAACTCACCAAGGAATATTAAAAAGCCAAGCGTACACACGACGACATAAAAATACAAAACTCAAAATATAAAATACCAGTACCATATTTTTTAAACTGCCTTGGTTAAAGCTATCCCTGATAATCAAGAGTCTACTTGAAAAGGTTTTATCGCACACTATAATGTGCAAATTTTATTAATTTCACAAGCCATAAATTGTTTTATCAACTCATTAATTACGAGTTAGTAGCAAATTAAAACAAGTTCAACAAAAATACTTATAAATAATTTGAGATTTTCAAAGCAAATTACTAGTAAATGTTAATTAAGAATACAAATAATTCTTATAGTTAGTAACGCACATATTAGAACGATTCTTTAACTGTATGCAACTGTTATAAAAAGTTAATACAATATTTTGAGCGTCCTTCCACATGAATCAATAGAAAAAAAAAGCAGTTTTGCGCACATACCTGACTCACTTCTAAATGTGAGTTCCCAGTTGTAAATTTTATTGGTTGTGAAACAATACTAGCAGTGTTGGTAGGCAATGGTACAGCTACCGAAGCTGTTAATGGGGCAAAATAATACGCAGACGGTGTCTGATTAGTTGAAAATACTTCTGTAGAAGAATCATTATTAACAGATAATTTAACTGGTATTCCAGACTGTTGAAGGCATGTAGATCCTGTATAAAACGCACTGTGAACTTGAAGATTGTTGTTGATTGAGAGTGTGGGACCAGAAACGTTAGCTGTTCCTAAAGCTGATAAATAATTAAAATTAAGTAGCTAGAATTATAGAACAATTCTGTACAATACTTAAAATTTATTATACTTTGTAAATAATGTGTATAAAAGTTTTACAAAGTAATAGATTGTGATATGAGTTCTATTCAAGTGCTAAGTTTGTACTTAACAAAAAGAAGTGCCTTAAAGAGTAGAGTAGTTTCGTTTTGCGTTTACTAATAACACAGTATAAGTGCAATGTAGTTTTGTGTAGAAATTTTCAGAACATGCAGTGATTAAACAATAAAAAACGAAAGACATAAGAAGAAACAATGAATTTTACTTAAAATTTTGTCACAGATGAAAATTATGGTTTAACTGCATGTTTGAAAGTTTAATCCGTTTATTACATTAATTTCGAATTTGTAAACAAATTTATAAAATTATATTTGACGATTTTATATCCAAATATGCTAATTTTGTGCTTTTCGATAAATTTATGAAACTTGATAGAATTCATACTTGTACATGTTTTAAAATACCTGGTTGTTGCGATCCAGGTAGTCCCACACTCATCACATTTTGTAACACCGCAGTGTTTGCGGAAGGTGGTTGTGGTGAAGTTGGAGAAATAAGATTTTGCGTAAATAATGATTGACCATTAGTATGTTGTTTCCCATGCAGATCTCGTTCTACATTCTAAAATACAGGGTACGTTATAAAAACCCTATTCGTTCATTCAAAATATTAAGTAAAATAAAATATTAAAGAATTTAGATGAGGTTCTTCAATCTCTATATCTTCAAAGATAAATAAAAAAAAATTCCAAAAATAATCCGATTTTCAACAATTTAGAACAAAGACGTATAAGGTGTTTCAAAACTGCTGAAATAATCCTAAGATTTAAAAAAACAAAAAAGAGTAAATTTTTTTATCTCGATCACCTAAAACATTTGTTGAACTTTTTTAAATTGCTACTGTGGTACTCTACAATTTCAATTTAAAAACAAATTCTTCGATGAAACGTAAAAAACTTCTAAATTATATTTTTTATTGTTTATACTTCTGATTTAATTTTTGGAGCTTAGTTCTAATAATTTATTAGAGCTTAATCTTTAATTTTCTAATTAAACATAAACCAAATTGAATCTACGCTGTTAGTAAATTTTATTCTTAATTTTTACAGTTTAAAAAAAATTATACTTACATCTTGTAAGTCTTCTAATATTGTTTGGTGTTGTGAATTTGCATCGCCTAGTGTAAAAGGCGTGATGCAGAGTTTTTGATTTTCTACGTAATCGATAATACTACCATTGCTCGATACCTCATCGTTCGAATCTTCGGCTGAACCAGAATGTGATCGAAGTGACAACTGCGAAGTTTCTGTTGAATTCATACTTCGTATGGCATCGTGTGTAAGATCTGGTAAATTTAAATTATCTTCAAGTAATGTACTAGATATTGGACGACTGTTGGGTATTGCAATTTTACGGTTATTACTTTGATTTAATTCGGCTAGAAGTGGTGATGGTGGTGTAACGATTAGTTGATCTTGTACTAAACCTTCTGCACATGTACTTAGATCACTTTCATCAGGAGTTAAAATTCTTACAGCTTCTGGAACCTCTTGCAGCACTACAGATAAAAATTTAAAAACTAGTCAATTTTACACATTCACGATTAATTGCACCAACTACATCCACACATCACAAAAGATAATTTAAATCTGAACGAGTCCTTTAAACACAATTAAAAACGAGTTTGTCATCTTTTGCAATATGCGAATTATGTAAAAATTTAAATAACAAAATATTAATAAGTTATTTGCTCTTTTATAAATGCAGTCAAGTTTTCATTACACCACCATCTTACTTTAAATCGATTGGATTCACTTATAATTTTGTTTACATATATAAAAAAATAAATGTAAAATTTACCGGGTGTGGATAAATTTGATGGTTGTTGAAAAAAGTTAAGTTGTTGAGGTATATTTGTAGATGGTAAGGATCCTGTCGGTAAGGGCGAGTCTCGACTTGGAACTTGACTTGGCAGTATGGTAGGTTGCATTACAGAATGAGGGTAATCTAACAGAACTTGCACGATACCAGTGTGACCTCCTTTTGCAGCTTCTATCAGCATTGTCGAGTTATCCTAAGATAGAAGATTTTTCATACAAAAATAAACGTCAAAATATACTATACAAACCTTTAGCTTATGATTTATATCAGCTCCGTGTGCTAATAATAATTCAACTATAGGAAGATTTCCACCGGCACAAGCTAGTGACAATGGCGTATGATCATTATTTGATGTCTGTTTATTAATATTTGCACCTTTAGATATTAAAAACTGTACTACACATAAATGACCCGCCCTACAAGCTTTCATTAAGGGCGTACGACCACCTTCTGATTCATGTTCCTTTAAAGAAAACAAACATTTAATAACAAAAAAAAGTACAAAGCTAAAAACTCACTAAATCAGAATCGTACTGCAATAATAAATCTGCAACATCCGTATGACCATTTTCACAAGCATAGGTAAGAGCAGTATCGCCCGTTTGAGTCTGTGCTGAAACATTGCCTTGATTTTGTAAAATAAATTTAACCAATTCTAAATGACCCTCTTGCGCTGCTTCCATTAATGGCGTTGATGCTCCCAGTTCGATATCTGCCCCTGCTTTTATAAGAAAGTCTGCTACTTCGCTAAAACCTCCGCAACATGCTAACGTTAAAGCAGTTTCCTGTGTTTCATCTGTTTGTGCATTAATATTGGCCCCTAAAATAAAATATTATTTTATAACCAATAAAAATCGAAGTTTTTCGAAAAATTAATTATTTTATATTTTCTCAACTGGAAATTATAACTCTTGATTCGTTATTAAAATAAGTTTACTCTCAAATTTAATTTCTCAGATTTTAACACAACTTGAAATAAAAATAGCAATAGATTTTTCTTCAACACAAAAATTATTTTAAACTGTCAAAAGTTTGACATATGTCAAATTAAGTGCGACACGATTGGTGCAAAGTTATATAAACAAAAAACAATACAACCTCAAAATTAGATGTCAAAATTTAAAAAAGTAATTTTTTAATTGGTTAATTTCATGTTAATTTTATAATCTTATCATTTTAACACTCTCACTACCAGAGCCATTATAGTGGCCATTTTGAATTCTTTAAACTGTACTGCAGTAAAATCTTCCGATCGGTGATTTTTATGTTGTGAATTATGTACTGCCTGGCCATTATAATGGTCTTATGATAAACTTGAATTGTCCCCATAAACCACCGCACACTTCTAAACGTTCAATCTGTACCAGTAAATTCAGTACTTGTATAAACTCTATCACAAAACGATAGTAGCTGTTGGGAGTGAAGATGTTTTAACACGTTGACTGCCAACTACGAGATGGGCAGTATCAATGACACATGTATCTTTGATACTTTGGTATCTTGTGTCTATGATACTCGAAGAGAAAGTATCTTGTATCAGAGATACTGAATAGTCAACGTGTTAAAGGCGTTTTAAAGCAAAAAAAGTTTTTTTACTGAAATATGCTAAAGAAATATCTAAGAATAACGGTGAAAACCGCACATATTCAGCACAAATATTAATTGAGATTAACTGTAAGCTCGTAAGTTCGAAATTTGTGTTGTCACACGATCATGAGCTTCACAATTTGCCTTTGATGCTTGCCGTTCAGTGCCCATCCACTAGGTGAGTAGGGTACTCGTCTACTCGTGGTTCACTAGTGTCCTACATTTAATTATAAATTCCTAAGGTCAATTGATTAAAAAATCAGGTAATAAGGTATCTTTTAGTACATAGCCTGCCTTTTTGCTAAAAAAATACTTTTAGGGTTCAATGAGGTGCTCATTGAACATATCATATACACAGAGTTGGGCAAGATACTTATAAAAGGTATCTTTGATACAAGATAATTCAGTTTCAGGATCTTTGATACAAAATACTGTAGATACTTTCACTTCAAGTATCATAGATACAAGATACAAAAGTATCAAAGATACATGTATCATTGATACTACCCAACTCTGCATAACAATGCTTCTCCAATGCCGAACTTCCAACATAACAAGTTACCACTGTTATAAGAACTTGTATGTCGACAGGGCGTCGACGTGGGCATCGAACATGTTAAGCAGTTATATTTTATGGTACAAGATACACAAACATAGCAATTAATAGACAATTTACACTCGGTACTATAAAGATCTAGATTATTTTACTTCGGACATCAAATTTTAATTAGAACTTTTCATTTGTACTTTTAAATCACTTGTGCATTTTAATAAATTCTGATTGACCAAGGTTAAGGTTTATAGTACCGGCTGTTAATGTCCTAAATTGGGTAAGCAACAACTACCTTGACTCAGTAATAAAGCAACCATTTCTTCATGTCCTTCCCTCGCTGCTTCCATAAGAGGTGTATATCCTTCATCATTAACTTCTTCGACGTTAGCTCCTCTCTCGATTAGTAGCATTGCTAAATCAACGTGACCACCACATGCAGCTAAGGTAAGAGGAGATTCAAAACTATCTGTGGGCATATTAACTTGAGCCCCAGAATCTAATAACAGCCTAGCAACTTCCACATGACCATCCATGGATGCTTCCATTAAAGCGGTATGCATTTCGTCAGTCTTATGTTCCTGATCAGCTCCAGCTGCAAGGAGAAACTTAACCATATCTAAATGTCCTTTGTAACATGCTAATGTAAGTGCAGATTCTTTGAATTCGTTGGAGTGTGTGTTTATGCCAGCACCGTGCATTAATAGAATTTTTGCAAGTTCCACATGCCCGGCACTGGCAGCCTCCATCAGAGGGGTGTGACCATTTTCATTATGATCTTCTACATTAGCACCATGTTCTAACAAATATTGTACAACATCTGTGTGGCCACCCGCACAACCGTACATTAGAGGTGTGTTTCCTGCAAAATCCACGAAGATATAAATTTTTAGTTTTTTACGAAGCTCCGAGACATACCTGATGATGATTGAGCGTTGACATCTGCTCCGTGTGCAATTAGCAAACGTACAATGTCAAGATGACCAGCAGACGATGCTTCCATTAAAGGTGTACATTCTCCTTTAATGCCACGGTCTTCTACGTTCGCATGCATCGCTAATAAAACCTAAAACACATGAGTAGATAATTGGTTTTCTTATGAAAATTGTTAATTAAAAGTACCTGAGCTAATTCAAAGTAACCTGCACTACACGCAAGTGATAAAAGACTTTCTCCTTCTTCTGATGTTTCATGCACAGATCGACCTTCTCCTAATAGTTTTCGTACTGTTCTTACGTCACCATCCACAGTAGCTTCAACTATAGATGTTTTTTCAGGTTGTGTTCTAGGGTTATCCGTACGCATACGGGTTAAAGCAGCTGCAGCCTCGTCTAAAGCACAAGACACACTTGAAGTTAGCCGTCTGAGAACTTCCGGATCGGCTAATTTTCCATCCTTTGTTGTTAACTGACCGATGCCTAAAATTATAATTTAAACATTAATATTTAACGATAGACTACAACTTACAATAATTTATTGAAGAATAAATCAATACAAAGATTTGTAATAGAAAGAAAATAGTTAACTCGAGTTCAGTACGAACAAGAATGAGCTTTTTTAAATAATATAAAATGTAGATTAAATTTACTAACTTAAAATTATCGATCTTAGAAATTTTAAAAGCTTATGAATAACTTTATTCTCATTTTTCTTACATTTAAAATAATTAATATATCTTTACATACTCTTTTTAGGTATTATATTTTATTATATCATTATTAAAAGTCAAAGTAATTGAACAGTAATCTGACAAGTGTCGTGAAAGGGTCCTGCAAAGATGACAGATTTATGGGGTCCTGTCACTGAGACTTCAACAGACTTTAATGAAGCAAACAGTTTCTGCTCTCTAAGCAAAAATTTTCAGTTTAAGGCTGGTATCACAGATAACTGAGATTTTCTGAATATATAAATCTATAATCTGTGGCTGGTATTAGACTGTCAAAAATCTTTGACAATAGTATTTTTTACAACATGAGATGAAACATCAGTTTTTTTCGTGAGATAGAATTTAATTCAAGAACCGCGTAAGCGCCGAGTGAAGTAATCTTTCGAACGAAAAAAACGGATTTCAGCTCGAGTCGTAAATGCTACTACGACAATAATTAGTACATTTTAAAATAATTCTTTTTACTAAAATTTGAACTGACATTTCAATAGAGATTTTTTAAAAAGCCGCTAGATGATACCAAGTGACAGACAGCAATGTCACTTTTCAAATGAAATTGGAATTTATTTAAATTTAAATTATAAAATATTTATTAAGTTGTAAGTGCCATTTATTAAATTTCAAATTTATCAATTAAAACAATTAATTAACTAAAATCGCAAACTTCAAGCTCGTCTTACTTCGGACATTTTACGCCATCTATCAACATCCACTTGTACTAAAACTTTCTCTCACTAGAAACGAAAATGCTATTTTCGTAACGAGTAAGTGATGACGAAATGCTTAGTTTCACATATGAGAGTAGAAAATAGTAGTTTGTTTTATTAGGACCAAAAGTGTCACTTTTTTTGGCAAGTCAGTAGCTATTGTATTGACGAGCGAAAAAAAGTCACTTTTGTTCCGAATGAAACACTATATATTTTTTTCAAACGTATAACGTAGAAAAACCAAAAATCTCTTGAAAATTATTTGTAGTTCAATTGTCAAATATTTTTAAAAATTAACTTTAACTTGTAAAAAGAAGCTAATTATTAAACGCAACGAATAAATTATAACAGAAAATTTATAAAAGCATTACCTTTTTACATTACAAATGCTTATAAATATCATTTTACGTTATAATTTGTTGTAAATATTTTGGGTTAGAATTTACTTTTACCTCCTAGGAGGCAAAAGTGAACTTTTACCTCCTAGGATGTAAAAGTAGAACTTTAACCTTACTTGTTTAGTAACAAAATGTCAACTTTTTTTGACGTTTGAAGAAAAAGTTCTTTTTTTAAAACTTTATTATAAAATATTTTACAGTGTAATTGGGTATATTTTATAAAATTGTTTAAATATGGCAACGCAGCTATGTTACAATGTCAAAGTTTGACGTTTGAATATAAATATTTAAATTTGAGGTTAAGTTCTTTTTGTATTGTTTATATTCAAACGTCAAACTTTGACATTGTAACATTGCCGTGTTAAAAAATGGCGCCGTTGCCATATTTAAAAAAGAGAAATTTTATTCTCGAGTTTAACTTTATATGTCGTTTATAATCACGGCCGTTAGTGTAATAAGGTACATTATTCTAATACATAGGTCTAATACCAGCCTAATTCGCCAATCAGAAATTGAAATAATAAAAACGAATGAAATTCTTGTAAATTTAACGATCACAATATTTCTATTCTCAAAGGGCTTTTTCCCCGTTTTATTTTTCAATAAAATTAACGTATGTAGGATTGTAGGTAATTTAAAAAATATGAGATTAAAAATGAAAGTCATCAAGTTACGTGATTAATAATTTTTATAAATTAATGTTCTATTTGTAACGCAAACCAATTAAATTCAAGTTAAAAACACTTCTTCAAATCAAACTAATCAATAAGAAAAAACGTTAATCGCTCCTATGCTTGGTTCTACAAACAGTAATGTGTACCTATTAAGAATAAGAATTTTATTTCTCTTGAACCAAAATGATTTAGAGACACCAAAATAACACAAATATGTAAATAGGAAATAATAATAACAGTGTCATACAAATTATAGTTTTTACCTGCGGCATGAAGCAGTGCTTCTAGACGTGCTTGTGTTTCAGGATCAACTGACCTATCTTCGTCTGGACTCAATAAAAATTTTGCTGCTTCAACTTGCGGATCCTCTTCAAACTCTTGATCAATCACAAACGACTCCACCTGTAAATTACAAAAATCACACGATTAGGAATTTTTCATAATAAAAATTATGCGATTACGTAAGCTAATAAAAATCGATTTTCGATAAAAACCTACAAACAATACAATTTAAAAGTGACTATTGCAGATCCAAAATATGTCTATAAAATACAATCATAGAATTTATGTAAAAGCTAATGAGTCGTTAAAACTGGTTAACACTAAAATGAGTTTTAAAACGAGGGGTTATCCACTCTCTGCAGTCAATGTACAAAAATTGAGCTGTCAACGGTAGTTATCTGCAGTCAATGGCAGCCGTAGCATATGCAGTCATAGGCAGTCAACTGCAGTCAGTGTACAAATTTAGAACAGTGGTTGACCCCTCGTTTTAAAAGTAAAACACACTGACAACAATAGATTACAATGTGGTGTTGAATCTACATGTAACACCAATTCAAAAATCTATCTTTTGATTTCAAAGTTCAACGATGGACGGTAGGCACGAGAAATAAAATTGAATATTGAGAATGGAAAATCAAAATAAAGAAGCAGATTTGAAACATTTTGCGAATATCGACAGCTTAGCTCCTATCAGATTAAGAAAGACCATTGAAACCGAGGGGTCAACCACTGTTCTGAATTTGTACAGTGACTGCAGCAGTTGACTGCCCATGACTGCATATGCTATGGCTGCCGTTAACTGCAAATGACTACCGTTGACAGCTCAATGTTTGTACACTGCCTGCAGATAGTGGATAACCCCTCGATTGAAACGCCTCGAGAACCACCTTGTTAGTGCCACCGAACGTCGTCTTTGGTGAGTGAAACAAGCAATGATAGCGACTCCATACTATTATAATATCAGTGAGGACTTTTTGAAGAATACCACAAGCTGTTAAACAAAACAGGGCTGGGATCTTGTAATTATTAGCGTATTGCTACGCTAAACTACTTATTCCCTACCCCTCTCCTACAAACTTTTAGAAATCAACAGAAAGAAATAGATGGATAAAGGGTAGGTAGCTTAGCGTAGCGTTAGCGTAGCAATTAACTAATATAGTTACAGTATCCCAGCCCTGAAAACACGAAAGTATCAAGTTTGAGTAGTGGCGACAATAAGCTAAGTCATGTGATGGGCACATAATGGGCGGTAACGATAAGAAAATCAAATCATTAATAGATTAAAGATTTAGAGGAGAAACAATAAATGGGTTTGATATTTTATTTTAAATAATACAAACATAATTTATGGAACAATGGTTCACATCCACTCACATCGTATCGAAAATTGGTATAAAAAGGTGTTCCATATTAACTTCTTCTACTCAGTAAACTTTGTTCATCAAAAAATACACAAACATTACACATTTAACCTGTATTAAAGACTTCTTGAACCCATCATTAGATCCCAAAAAAGTATCCAAAAGAATATGTAAGCAATCGGTATCTTCTAGTTAGACCAAATTCTTGATAAAGTTATAATCGGACCGTACAGTTGGGCCAAATTTGAAACTTGAGAGGATTAAGAACTAACTACCTGTGGCCTTTAGTATTGCTGTTTTATGACAACAATAAAAATTTTTCTTGCAAAAATTTCTTAAAATACTACGTCATATAAATAATAGGAGTATAAAATATCACTTTTAGTTAATTTAAGAGTACATTATTTTAACAAGGAGCTAAATTTAAAAAGATAAAAGATAATAAATAGAGAAACAAAAGCGGATTCTTTCACAGCGATCCTTTGGTTTAACTGTTCGATAGGATTAAGTAAACCCTAAGCGTCTCCATGAACCGCAGGTAAAATTTGGCCCAACTGTTCTGTCCCATAAGCAATAACCGAATATTCGAGACTGTTGGAGGAAAATTGGCAAAACTAAAAGTGACCTTTCCATCAGCCATTTCCATGAATTTAATGCCGACATTAGTTAATCTAAAGCCTTATAAAGATGTTACACTGAAGTAAATTACAAACTTGCTTAGTTCATTA
This sequence comes from Malthinus seriepunctatus, assembly GCA_963924605.1. Lineage (NCBI taxonomy): Eukaryota > Metazoa > Arthropoda > Insecta > Coleoptera > Cantharidae > Malthinus > Malthinus seriepunctatus. The sequence goes on from OZ004601.1 coordinate 40,481,701, forward strand.
GCGTGATGAGATACTGTTGATATAACAAGGCACATAATATTCTAGTTTATATTCTAGCGATGATTTCATTTTTATTCAATTTTATGGATTGGGCAATGTTTAGAAACTGAGTGAGAAACAAAATATCAAAATATAAAAATGAGCAGTCTCGAGTTTTGATAGAACCCCTTGACGATAAACCGTTCCAGAATATCTGAATATGGAGTAAATTGGACTAACGCACAGCTGACTATGAGCTCAATGTACTAAAAATTCTTGTATCCTCTCGATCGTATTAAAAATTTCAATTTTAAAATAAAATCTCAACAAGAATTTGAGGTGGATGTAAATTGTGATATTAAAAAACACAATAAAATTTTAAAATCAAATTTTTAATAAAAGCAATGAAACTAGTCAAATTATCTAACCATCTAAGGGTCAACGACCTACGTTTTCAACTGTAACAATGTACAACAATTATTATTAGGTAGATACAAGTTACAAGGAACAATAAGTTCTTCCTACTTTTATATACCTAATTGCTAATTCGAAAAAAGTATCAAATACTCCAACATCTTGAAGAGTGAATTTAGTTTCTTATTATATTGCGAAAAACTAGAAAACTCGACAAACCCTTTTTGCCTTAATTTACTGTTTAAGTACAAACAATTGCGAATAGGTAATTCATTTATCATTAATGTTTAGAAGAAGCACACCTAGTAGTAGTACATCGAAAACAAAATTATAGGTTATTGGAATGACACGAACTAAAAATCGATTTTTCGTTAACTCGACGTGTAGCACCTATCTGAACCGTTTGAAAAATTCCATCACAAAATTACGGTTAAACAAATACAAAATATACGATTGAGATATAATTATGTACCGAATTTCAGAATTAAGCCCAGTTAGTCATTAGAGACACATACTGAAAGAATTTGCTAATACTTGAAGTAGATGAATAAAAAATGCAGTCATTGACCAATTGCAAGCAAATCTGAGTTTAGCATATAATTTATTTACCCCCGAGTAGGTACCTACAAAAATTAGTGGCTCATTTTATGAAGAAAGCCAACAAAGTTTAAATTACAAATAAAAATTCCACACTTTTTCAAATAAAATCTCTTTTCATTATTTCAAATAAAAACAAACGCCATAGGCTAGAAGTAAAAAGCAAATAAACATCCCACAGAGGAAATTATACAATAAAAGGAAATTATCTCAACAACACTACATGCAAATTATGATTACTAGAGCATTTTCTAATTCACAATCTTTACTTCCTTATTCTTTATCGGCATATCCTTTTAAGACGACAACTCCCTCACACGGTAAAAAAATAACTGCTTTATACACTGGTATAAAGAAGAAACTTCAAACCACAGGAAGTGTGCAAAACCCTCTACTTATATGAAACGAACCTTTGGAAACCACAGACTAAGAAACACCGTCATCCGCAGCCTGACAAAAATTAGCGAGAAAGTGTTAATCATCTGGCGAATAACAAGAGATTGACTAAGCAGGGAGTACACAGTACACACCCAAGTTCGTAACACAACCGCTCCTCTTTGAGCCCAGAACGTTGCTATGGGGGTATAGCCTTTGTTCGCGAAAAGTCGTCTAAGGTTGAATTCTACATTACACATTTATCCCCATGATTTAATTTTAGTCTCAGTATAAAACGGTTCAAGTTATTGTTAAAACCTCTTTATACTTTGACTAAAATTAAATCCTAGGGTTAGATCTGCAATCTGCAATGTAGAATTCGGCCTAAATGTGTAGGGTATAACGTGGTCATACAGATGAGTCTTTCCGAGGACCCTTCGCGTATCCCATGAACCTACTACAAAGCCACTAATTGACTGACCGAAACAAAACAAAATCTAGACCAGCCAGGCTTCGTTAATTTCTTATAATTAATATGTAATTGAGGGAAAATTCAAGTTAAACGTAGAGGCATTTTATGGAGTATTCGATTGATTGCAGCGGTGCGGTGTCAGTGCAGTTATATTTGCACTACCCCAGTTTCACGTGTTTTATTGGTGTTGCCCCGCAACAGTGCACCCACCTATACCTCTGTAAATCAATTACGAGGTTGCACTCCACCGGTGCAGAACCGCACTGGCTCCGTGTCGGTGCGGTCCTAATCGAATACGCTATTAGATGACCAACATTGGGATTACTTGGGATTCAACAGAGAAAAACGAATCCACAGCACCAGAGATCGATGTGGAGATACGCTGCGAAGATAGCCAATTTCAGAAACTGATAGTAACTTCTACATGAACTTATGAAAACTATCAAGCTGGACGCGCATTGAAGTCCAAGTTGCCATTGAAACTTACAGTTCCATAAATAACGTATAGTCGAAATGTCTAGCAGATGTAAATTGTGACAACAGATAATTGTTGTGCTTCGTAAGAAAATAAGAATTATTTTCATTTTATTCTTATATTCACAAAATTGTTTCAGTTTTTGTCGGGCACTTCAGGACTATACACCATATTCGCCAACAAGATGCAGCTAAGCGACTACCAAAAAAAGCGCGCGATATTCGAATAAAAGTATTTTATTGGTCCAATTTTGAAAATCCGATTTACAACACTCACACAAGAATTGACATGCGTCAACCTTATTTGACAGAAATTTGTAGGGAGTGACTTAGCTGCATCTTGTCAGTGAACAATGTATAGCAGATATACAACAGTAAAACCTCGGTAATTCGGACATTTCTTTTTACTAAAATCAACTGTGTTCGAATTAACGAGTAAAAATCTCTTGTTCAATTTATCGAGCTGCTTTAGATAGCTAATCCGACTAATGCCAAAAAGGTGACTAGACGCGCGATATTACTCTAACGACAACCTTTGAGTAAATAATAAATAATAATACTAATGAAGTCATTGTTGTTATGGAATTTTACCACGTCCTGAGGTTAATGAAAGTTTCAAATACATCATAGGTATTGTATACTGATAACATTGGAAGAAAATTTAATAATATAAGTCAATAGCTTTTAAATATTTTGTTACTCCAATTAAAAATCTACTAATAAAACAGTATGACCTTTAGTTGAAAGTTGAATATTCGGTAGAACAATCTATCTATAAAATTTTAGTTAATGAGTCACCGATACCTTCAACAGACTGTCCTCCAGACATTTTATATGAATAAATAGCAATAACCTATCAAAACCTATGTATAAGTAATTAACTACCTAATTTTCATTGTAACTATTACGTACCGTTTGTGTCTGTGTACCTACATAAAATGCTATTAACTACCTATAGAAAAAATTTATGTATAAATTACAAGGCCTCATTAATATTTATGCAAAATGTCAAAACATTTAAATAAGAAAAAAAAGTAAATTGTATGTGCTGTAGAACTTGAAAGACTATAACTTTTACTTAATAAATTTTATTAAATTAGAAAAAATGTAAAATATGAATTACACTTTGAAAGTTCTAAAAAATTGTTAACAAGAAACCTAGGTATTGCAACAGAACTCAAATTATATTATCTATTGCTACTGTGGGTAAGGCCTACATCGTTTACATACCTACAGAGTTGACAATGTGTTTCAAAAAAATAAGGGTACTTTCATCGTAGAACCTTCAACTTTAATCTATTTATTGTTATATATTTAAATTACTAATATGTATTTCCTTTCAATTGGTTATAGACAAACCGTAACAAAGAAGTAACTTTCAACAAAGGCCATTTAACAGTCGATAGTGATGGTATGCTTGAAGCAAATTAACGTGTTTGAACCCGCATAATTGAAAATAAAGAAAAACGGTATATTAGAAATCACAATAAAAAATAAAAATTCCATCTGAAAATAGTAACACGGCCAATAGAGTTTGGATAGCATCTTCAAAGCGGTTTATGTCTGTAGAAATGTAAAACACAGAAATCCTTGACACGTTCATTTAAAAATAAATACAACAGGTGACTAAATAGCAAAAATTGCAAAATAGCAAAAGGGATTTGGAAACGTTAATAAATTATTATTAAATTATAAAATCTAAAAAAAATTATTAATCAAGGTAAGTGATGCATTTCGAAGCAAAGTAGTTGCAACAGCTATTTTTACATTATGTATATCTATCTCAACCTGAACTTTCCGTAATTACTATTATCTAACAAACTCAAATAGCGAAATAGAAATAAATAAAAACAAAATAAATACCTTTTCAGTTAAGTTTATGAAGAAATGATAAAATCCTATAAATTCGTGCGTTTCCAAGCAGTTCTCGAGATTTTGAATTGGGACAATCATTGGAAATTAATTTTTTTAATACACAAATACACTCAAATTGATGTAATTTAAATTAGTTTTATATTCTTTTATCAAATTATTTTATTTATTAATCACCTTTCATACAAGCATACATGTTCGTTTTACTAGCGCGAGTAATTTCACTCAACTAATTTATAAATAGCTAAGCCATGTTAAAAAACCATTAAAGTTAAAAAAATTGGCGGGTGATATTATGTATAGTCTTTTACTATAAATAAATTAATAAAACGTAAATAAAATATTAACAAATAAAAAATTTAAATGTCACTGATGCTAATTCAAAATCGTGCTTTAAGTTCATACTGACAGACATGTTGCACCATCAATTATGAAGTTTATAAATTGTTTCCAATGTTAAGGTGCCTCTCAATTAAACAAATTTTCAGTAAGCAAGTTCGTGAATTTAAATAAATGAAAATCCAAAAGTAGTACGTATTACGCCGTACATTTCCATTATACCGATTGGCGCTGACGATGCCGACGTACCTATTAAAACAGTGTAATTACTTGTGCGTTCGTCCACTCCATAGCACAATAAAATAAAATACCATTTAAGCATTTACTTCGACGGTACTGAAGTGGAGGAGATTGGAAACCTCGAGTAGTTCTTCTTCGAAGTTTGAATACGTACATCATTCAAGGTTACCAATGTGCACTTCACTACTGAATGTAAATGGTCCATAAAAAGCTAATCTTTTGAGGTTTATGAGTTATTGCGAGTGGCCAGGGGTTAATCTAGAGCCCTCGAAGTGTGAGCTTGGTGTTTTAGGGATATGCAAAAAATTAATAATAGCAGCTAAATTATCAATCGTGGAAAAAGAGAACTGGGTTGAACTTTCGGTTGAAAAACCGACAACCATTTTTCTAATATTTGAGGGTAAAATTTAGAGTAATTGGCTGCAAGTGGTAGGCAAGTCAAAAAAGGTTAGAGACCACTGGTCTAGGATATACATGTAAGATGATATAAGGTGATTCCTGGAATATGAAATGATTTAACGATTTAAGAGGGTGAGCTAAATAGTCACTAAGATTACCCCACCTTACTTAAACTCGAATAGATTTTTTTACACATTAAACCAGAATATTTCAAGAACAAACTTCCTACCACACAGGATTTAGAAGATACTAAATGACATGAAGTATTAATATTCCACCACACGACCTCGGAAATACCTTAAACGTCTTTGTGACATTGTTAGGTAGTAGATCAGCGTTTACCTTCAATTATTTCGCTGAGATAAAAATGAAGATGCATTGTAAAACGGACTATTTCTCTCTTGATTTTTAAAAAATTCAATGTTTTCATTTTAATCACAGACGATTTTGATACTCTCTTAGGTATTTCTCAAACATTCAAAATCGATTTCTATGGTCTTTGCCGAAATTAAAGTAATTTTTTATTACTTTTATATAGCGGACTATACCAAAAAAAGACATAGATAAATAAATATTACTGTCACAATTCACAATTAGTACAATTCTCCATTTTCTTATATTAACAATCGATGAGCGATCATCAACGGAAGTTTTTCAAATATTATTACTAACCATAGAGCACAAAAACTAGAATATTTAAAACTTTCAAATAGTAGGTAGGTACATAGTTCAAATAATTTGAAATTCAATATCATTGGAAGTCGTTGACAAAACATCAATTTAAAAAACATTTTGAATGCGCTTCTTAGGTTGAAGATACCAAGTTTATATTTACGTGAGTAAGTCAAATTGTTATAAAAATTAGAAATTATTAATAGAAATTTTGCGTTAATGTAATAAACTTACCTACATACATTGTAGTGCAATAAAAATAAAAGACAATAACCAGACAATTTCATAAGTAACACTAATATGCGGTTGGTTGAGAAAACATGTTTTAATATTAATTGTTATGATACGTTTCATAAACTTACAAAAAATGTTTTTTAGAAACGCCTTAGGTAGTAGGTGGATTCAAAAAAGATCGATAGCAAATCTTATAAATTATGTTTAACTTTCGGTCATTATAGCTGTTTATAAAATTTTCTTTTTTAATGAGCTACTTTTTAGACAAAACAAGCTATTTAAAGGGAAACCAATCAAATAGTATTGTATTCAGATACATATTCAGAAAATATTAGAATTAGAGAAATTGAGTTAAAAATATTTCAGCGAGTCGAGGAAAATTAGATAGATTTGCTTCATATATTTCGAGCCATTACATATTATTTGATACGTAGAAAACACGATTCCATCCATTCCATCTAGAATTTCAATTTCATCTATAGTGTGCTTAAAGATAACAAAAGATTAATTTTGTTCTCCTTCATAATGATAAGATCTTAGGTAGTCAAGTAGCCACTTTAATCGACTAACATTGATATAATCGAACAAGCAATATCTCTATTCGTCTTACCACGTTTTGTACAGAAAATTTCGAAAGCATCATGATACAGAAGAAAACCTACAAATGAAAAATGCACATACCATCACTATCGGCAAGAGCAACTAAACAAAGTTAACGACAATGTAAAAGAACTTTCACCCTTAGTGTAATATAAACTTTGTATAATATAAATTCGAGTAATGGTATCAATAATAAAATGATATAAAAACAAATACTTTTAATAAAAGATAAGAACTTATTGAGGATCTATCTAAACGACATGGGATACCGTTTTAAATCATCACGTGTCGAATGACTCGAAATATTTTTAAATAACTTCCGAACTCTTTAAACCTTTACAGCAATTGTTTACTCAAAATATAAAGATCAAGTCTAATTTTAAAGCTCTTTAAGTAGTTGTCTTAAGATTTCCGAAATAACCTATAGTGACATATTGAGAGAGTGAAACTGTTAATCAAAACCTTCAGATATTGACAGACAGCAGAACGGTAATTATGGACCTTATGGTATTATGGTTTGATGCAATCAGTGCTCTGAATCAAATATCTACAAATAGTGATGTAAAGTCGACTGGGTCAAGAGTCATCCAACTGCGAAGGAAATTAAAGAGTTCGCAAGTTGGCCAGAGAGCGAGCGACTAACTACGCCTATTGGTCCCGAGACCATTATAACTCCTTCGTTCAATACTTTACTGAAAAAATAATAAGCTCAGAAAAACCTCTAACCTAATTGCTTTAAAACCATAAAAGAGTCATCGACAAAGTATGGTAGTCTTGTGATTGTGAGAAGATACGCGTACCATAGCTAGTACTGTTACTGGGCACAGTCGACTAATAAGCATCTATACAGAATGGGTGTTGCTGGCAGCCCCAGTTGCAGATGAAAGATGCTACAACCATACAATGAAGAGGACGAAACAATCGAGCAGTCGAGCACTACCCTGCGGTATCGCCAATCAGAGGATCCACGTTAGGGGAATGCTGGACTAACGTGGTCAGCATCAGCAACACTTCGTCCTCTAGTTTATATGAGATCATCCAAATATTGGGATGTATGAGGACTGAAGATTTGCTATAAGTAATTAGCACAGTGGGTTTGACCAAGTGGACTAAGTGCACATAAACTTCTGTTCACCCTCCACCCTAACAATCCTAATTGTAATCAGAATACATCGAGATGATTGTAATGTGATTCGATGTTTCTTTCATGTCCAATGCCCTGACAGGCACATTATCTTAATTTGGTAGCTCAATTCTGGACAGTGGCGCATCCATATGTGTTTGAACACAACATCTTCGAACGAATCGTTTCAAATTAATAACAAATAAGCTGAGGTTGAAAACCGTCTTATCATAAGCCGGCGCAATACAAAATTTGAAATTTGCCGGGGACGTATTATATCATACATGCATCTAGATTCTAGACTTCAGAAAATACTCGGTGTAATAGGAGTGACCAAAAATGTATTTTTTAAATGTTTATTGTAGCTTTCTCTTATTGGAAAACAAAGGCGAACAATTTTATTCCAAAACGACCACCCCTTTTTATAATTTAAAGAACTGAATGTATTTTCTTTATGGACTTTTTGTGTCTCTCATTCGGGGATGGAAACAAATAATAAAACAGCATTGTAAAATATAGTCAGGGTATTTGTTCTATTTCGCTTTCTACAAGTTTATATTTGCAATGAGCCAAATAAACAAGTTATCATTTGGCTGTTTAAGTTCAATCTTATCCTTGTAGGTCGTAAAGATTCTAAAATTTGTTAACTCGGCTACTAACCTCAAGAAAGATTATATTCTTATTGACATTTTACTATATAATACATTATTTTCAATCAAAATATTAGTGCATTTTGCCAGTTCCAGTTATACAAATTAAGCAGTTAGATAAATTGTATATGCGAAATTTGAAGAATTTTTATTGGACCGCAATAAGTACAAAAATAGTGAGCTTGTTAATAACCGTTACGGTAAAATTCATTAAATGACTGTTGTATAAATTGCAAGATACACCTAGTTCAGTTAAAATTCAATATATTTACCGTTTTCTTGCCTACTATATTTCGGTCATGTTTCAAGTATTTTTAAAATCGCACCACACACAATCTCGCAAGGAAAAAGTATAGGTAAAAAATTATACACTGCAAGGAAATTCGCACATTAGTGACTATAGAGAAAGTATTAAAAAAATCTTAAACACTGTATAGCTACTTAAAGATACACTTTTTATCAACGACACCCAAGTCACCATCACAGTATTCCAGTTTTACAAACTTAGGAACTGTTTTGTGGATCTTAACATTAACATAATCAAGTTACGCGTAATATTTCGAGTTGGCAATAATTAAGGTTAGATTGCTTTAAATATTAAGACCTTACTGAATAAATATACTAATACAAAGTTCTTTAATATTTAGTTCAAACTGCCAACAATAATTAGTAATTCACGACAGATGCTATTATCAAAATTGTTTCGCAATACTGCCTCTCTCCAGAAACAGATCGAGGAAGTAACAAGGATACCTACTATCCAAAATGCATTTCCTAGTCTATACGTGTAATGGTGTAATTTAAATTTTACTACAACGCAAACGATTTTCGAAACCGCTAAAAATCTACAAGTATTACGATAATTAAAAATGTTAGCACTTAAGTTAACGTAAAAGCTAATGAGGACAGTTAATTTTCTAGTTATTTTTGAAATGCGCGCTTGATGAATATCCGAAACTAATAGTAGTAATTTTTGACAAAAAAACTGTAATTTAAATATAAATTATTAGAATTATATTAGTGTAGGCGTCTATAGTTTTGATTTTGATGCAAAGTGATATTATTTTGTTCGGGCTACAAATTAGAAAGGTCAATGCGATTATACGAGTACTCTACGCAAAATCAATATTCCATTTTCTGTCTATCACTTTTTTCTTTATGGCCAAATTCACCTAGAGTAATTGAGACAAATATTTACGTAAGATTACAAGTAAATTTTTAAATTAACATTTTAAATAAATCGGGGTGTGTCGTTCGAGCACTAGGGTAGTATTTTGACGTTAGGCGAGATCCAGGTCCTAGACGAAAGCAACAAGGATAATCAAACCAAACGCGAATAGAACTTTTCAGTTCAAAAAATTTTAGGTTAATAATTAGTGTTATCTTTCAGAAATAAAATAAAACGTAAATTTGATAATGACGCATATTTTTGATTAAATTATATCTACCAATTAACTGAATTCTGTTATAAATTACACGCATTTTAGTTCTTTCGATACTGATAAAAAAGTGCATTTTTTTTATTTGGGCATGGTCTAATCACAAAATTTGTATACGCGAAAAACAGTTTACTTTCATTATAAGTTTGTAAAACTATTACAGTGGTTCTCAACCAAGGTGTGGCAAATGTGGATATAAAGGGTGGGTCACACTACATGATTTCTCATAGGAGAAGTCATATGACTTCTCCTATGATAAAGCATAGCAAAATAATAAGCTCAAATCATAGCAAAATAATAGGAAATTTTCAGAATAAAACTGTTGGTTATTTACCAAAAATAATAGGGAATTTTCAGAATAAAACTGTTGGTTATTTACTATATTTGGTTATTTACCCCAAATATGGTAAATAACTAACAGTTTTATTCTGAAAATTCCCTATTATTTTTGGTTCATATGACTTCTCCTATGAGAAATCATTAAGTGTGAAAAAGCTTTAAAAGAGAAGCTATGGTCGTCTGCATGCGTAGTCCGATCCATAAATGTGGTATTGGCAAAGTGCCGAATAACGAACGTTTGGTGTTTGGCGAATATATCGCATACGTGAAGTAGGCGAATATTTCTTATTTGACAAACATCAAATATTTCCATAATATCTGTCATCTATGAATATTCCTTTAGAGTATCTGTAAATATGTAGAACTGCAAAGGAACGACCGGGAACGACTCACTGAAGTTTCTATAAACAAGACGCATGTGTGGATGATTAGGCAAATACTTTGGCGAACGGTTTCCGAAATAGTAAATATTCGGGATTCGGCGAATACCGCTTTTCTACCACTACCACTGGTCTACGCGGTGACGATTGGCTTTAATTGGCTAAAATGGTTCATCGTGAAGAAGAACCATAAGAATACGCACCGCGGTCTGTGATGTGATAAGTAACGTGGATGCCGTTACCTAAAAAATTTTGAGAGCCACTACCATCCAAAATGCCATAAAGTCTAAAATACTAATACAGATACATAACTTTAAAAAAATGACATCTCCTCAACAATCCTTTGTTCAGATATTTTCATACAAACAATTTCTGGCAATAGGTATTTTTGGATTACAAAGCTTCCCCTAATTGTCTACCTGCATGTGAAAGAAAGTAGCAAAATACCAGGTGACAACTGGATTTTAGAACATAAGAGAAGAAACACTTTTTTCGAGGTTCTTGCTCCCCATGTTAACGTACAGGGATGGTCATACGTGATATCAACCAAAAGAGCCTTCATTGCCATGGAAAACAATAAAAAATCTAAAACGTCACAAATTCCCATCTTTTTAACATTCGTTGAATTTGAATTCGACTTATTATACTTCGATTCGGTCTTTCAAAGCTCAGAAACACTCAGTATACCTGCTTCTTTAAAATTTCAGGGTTGTATTTTTGCAGTCTTTTGTAAAAAAGAGACCTCTACTAACGTGAAATTTTAGAACAATACAATACTATTTAATAGAGTTGTAACAATCATAAATTTTGATGCGGTATTGGCCAAGTTAATGCCATAGGTCAGAAGGGCTTCAGGGGTCATATAAAATTATTTGGATTTCGAAACCTTAGTATCAATAAATATGCAACCATTGATTTATAAAGTTATTGCTATTCTTATTAATTTACCGTTATAATTGAAAAAACTAGGGGTCGCACAAAATTACTGTCTAAAAATGGAATCCCAAGTTAAATAATTAATAATAATTGATTCACCATCCTATGCTCCTAACTCCTCAGTTTACTTCTGACATAATATTTGATCAAATTCTATACATTTCCTTGTGTTCGAAAGACCCGGAAAGATTCTTTTCTGAAATTGATAATAGGTATTTCTCTGTCAACGATAACTGGGACGTTAGAGAGGTCTCTTCCAATATAGTGGACCCGTTTTTCTGGGTTTTTCCATTTTCCTCATATTTTACGAGTTCTTCCACAAAAACCATGAAGGCACTTTTTGACCTCCTTGATCTAATTCCTCATTAAAGGAAAATTGGAGGCAAGTAAATGCAGCTTCAAGTAAACGTGAATCATTTATACAGTTCTGATTAAAAATACAGTCTAATTATGAAAGAACCAATAATGAATTAAGCAATATAAATAAAAATGATTCCCTCATTCCAGGAAATAATTTAACTTCTCATATTCAATGAAAAATCCACTGATCGGTAATCACGAAATAAAAACCTTTGAACACGCTTTTTGTATATTAAGACGATTATAATAATTCTTCACTTAATTTTGTCTTTCGTGTTGTTTAAATTGATGGAGATAATCAAGTTCTCAAATACGCGGTATCTGTAACTCGTAACAGCCCTCAAACTAGAAACCCCTTGTCATAAAAATTATATTATTATTAATTATCAGTTCTTAGATACCTTTGGCTTACAGAAAACGCCAGATTGCTTGAAAATTACATTATAAAATGTCGGATTATGATATTCTAAACGCCGGATTGCAGAGTACTTGCATCCAAATTGATGCCAGATTACTGACAGTGTCGGACTACTAACGGCCAGATTAGTGAGATTTTACTGTACTTACTACTTATCACATAAAAATTTGGTGCATTCTGTTTTAAAAACTGAGCAAATATTCGGTATCAGGTCTTATGGAAGATGAAGAAATCGCTGATAGTTAAAAACGGAGCAACAGAAAATGTGGGTCAATTGATCCCTCGCGTTATTTTTGGAAATACAGAAAAATTTGGTCACAAACGTAACAGCTATTGGCTTTCAAGTCAAGTACAGGGACCTAAGCTCCCTCTAGTACAGAAGGTGCAATGTTTTCAATCGAGATTAAAATACCCTGTTGATGAATGTAATTTGAATGCTTGAAAACAAATGAAATTTTTAGCCAATTTGCTTTGTGCTTTGTTCAAATATTTTACTAAAAACTTTATTTCTTCTGGATTTCATTATTTGGAATAAAATTCACATTTGAAATTCTAATTGAAAATACTGTACCCTCTCTATAACAGCTTTATGTCCCTGTACTTAACTTTAAAAAAGTCGATAATGGCTTACGTTTGTGACACCACTGATCTCTTTAATTTCACACAATAAGAAACAAAAGTTTTCTGCACAGTACAAGAGCAGAAGCAATAATCACAGCATCTGGTAAAATTTGTACTTCACAAATCATGCAATCATGAAATATTAACAAGTGCTTAAAGGCTACTTTTAATCACAGAAAGCAATTTGTCTTTTGTTAGAAGTTGGCTACTTTCAAATCTTAAAAATTGCGGCTTTGGAATTAATTGTAGAAACGTTTTAAAATCCAGATCTAACGGAATGGATGAAGTAGGTGCTCGGTACTTTCGATATTCGATTGTTGGCGATCTAATTGATGAATAAAACAACTTTTTAAGAAATTGGAATAGAAGCTGCGAAATAGAAGAAACGGTATCAAAATACACAAGATAAATTTGTGGTAATATGTTGAAATTGGACACTGTACAAGATACGTCAAGGTTTATCAAAGATCTTGTCTAAAACAAAAATAATTTGATTAATTGGATAAACTTTATCAATTTTTATAATAAACAAAAAATAAGCGGTTGTCAATTTAAATAATAATATACAGTATACACTGTTGACAAACAATTCATTGTTTTGAATTTTTCAAAAATTGTATTTAGGAACACGCCAAGTAATAGAACAAAATCTAGTTATTACTTCCTTTAAAATTCCAACTGACCGGGAGTTGGGAGTACTCCCTTATTTTTCATATCCTGTATGTTAAATAATTATGTTTGCGCAACACTTAGGTCTTAAAAAATGAAAAGGATGTTGTAACACTATCACAAGAGTCCACTTGAGCTTTATGGCCTTAATTTTAACAATTCGTATTATTAAAAACGAATTAAAATGATTACATTTTAAATTTACTTTACCAATAATAATAAAGTAAAACTACGGTCATGAGAAAGCGATGGCGATTTGAGATTGCTAGTCCCGACGCTAATTTAACCTAACATTCCTAACTCAAACTTGGGTAAATTAGCAGCAATTTTATAATGACTACAAAATATCTGGATACAAATTGCAGCGTAGTAAATAAATTAAATAGTCAGTACCCAACTTTAATTGGTCGTTACAATGACATACAACTAACTCTGCCACTGGTGTTGACCCTACGTAGCACTCGTTAATACACACACGGACGGATAGTAACGGGAAGGCCAACACGTACACATTAAAATTTGTATCGAATAAATTGCGAGGATGGCGTAAAATATAGATCGAATATTAAAATCCACAGTAAAAAGAGAAACTGTAAGAACAATAAGACCGAAGGGCGAATATTTTCAACTTAGAAGTGCCACAAGATGTCTCTCGATAATTCGTATTAATGAGGCCTACAGGCAAATTCCACGGAAAACAAGAGAACATCGTCACAAAACAATTACTTACCTCTGAAACACTATCCTCTTCGCTTTCTGAAGTGTCTGACATAAATCGCCTACGTTCTGAATATGTGTCTGTCGCAGGACTAGAATTTGATGAATTGGGAGTCGACGGCGAGTTCCCTATGTCGTGATGATTAACACTAACGTTTTCTATGTTGGGATTATCCTTTGTAGATCTTTGTGACACATTCTGCATTTTTGCATTTCATGAAAATAAACGAAGATATATTTGTTTTTAAAAAACTTATTTAACTGTACTACACATAAAAATTAGAAATACACTCGTTACACTACAGTCACCGTCGCCATTTTTGATCATGGCGAACGTAAAAAATTAAGTTCCGTATTTAATTTTAATTGCACCGTGTTGCCATCTATCCGATATTTCTTAAACTACAAAATTGTTTACTTTCGTAAAAAATAGGTACCTCTTTTATAGAATTTTTGAAAACAATTGAATTACTCACTTTTAATTTAAAAAAATCTGAAGATCGTTCAGGGCCGGCTTTTATATTTTTAGCGAGTTGTTTAAATTAAAAGCTTTTGAATTTGTTCTTTAACCGAAAATTATTTTCAACCAAAAGTAGGTAAATACTGGTAAATATAGGATTATTTTTTTTAAATTGCGTTTTTGAAGTTTCATAATGACAGCGCAGGGTTGCCACATACCAACAAATCAAGCTAAAAAACATTGAATTTCAAACAAATTAAATTGTAATGTGACAACTCTGTACAGGGATGCCAAATTAAAATAGTCCCTAACTGCATTGTCTCTTCACATTTCTAATTAACTTTAGGTTTGTTCCGGTAAGTGTCAAAAACGCAATCTTAGAAAAATAATCCTTTACCTACTATTAAAAATATGTTCAGGATTTTTCCTTGATTTCAAAAATGAGAAATTATTTCATTTAAATTTAGAAAGTTGTTGTCATGTTAGTAATTGCTTTTATGCTTTTTGTAATTTGAACCGGAAGTCAAAATATGACCTGTTAGCGGAAGCTAATTTTAAAAAATCTTCAAGTTATTCAAAAATATACAAAGTGTTCAAAAGTATGGAATATTGGCTTTAATGGCTTAATTAGCAGTGGTGTAACTAAGAACTTGGGGGCCTCCCCGCAAGATTCAGAGTGGACCCTTGCTCCCCTCCCCCCATAAATTTTTTGACAAAAGAACATTAGAAATTTATTTGAAAATTTCAGAGAGTTTCAACTTAAAATAATGATAAAACTTATTAGTGGGAAAAAAACGACCAAAAGTACATACTTATAGATTAGCGAAAATAAAACTTTTTTGTTCTTCAGCAAATACAGTAGAACCGCGCTATCAGGGCTGGATTTAGACTTGATAAGGCCCTAAGCTATTTGAGTTATGGGGCCCTTTATAAGTCCAGATATTCTATGTCAATGCCAAATATGATTTATGGACCCCTAGAAGACCCCTATAGGAATCCTCAAGAAAGTGCGGCCCTATAAGCTATAGCTTGTGTAGCTTAAAGTCGGTTCACACTACATCATTTCTCATAGGAGAAGTCATATGAGATTTTGCTATTATTTTGCGATGAGAAATCATGTAGTGTGAACCCACTTTTATACGTAAATCCGGCACTGCCCGTTATAAAGTACCCCTTTATAACGTTTTTCTGGATATAACGGACTAAATCTTTGGCCCCATTTTAATATTTTGTTTATTTATTGTGTTTTTATAACGAACTTCTGGTTATAAAGTACCAAATTTTTCGGCCCCTGATGGTACGTTATAACGGGTTTCTACTGTAGTACGTTCAAAGACGAATGTTTAAAAAAAATATTTTGGTTTTCATCACCATCGCATTAAATGATAACCCTAGCAAGCTTTGAGAAGTCACCTGAGAATATCAACTTTGGCAAGTCGATTCTACTCATCAAGTACAGCCTCACAATTATTAGCCACCCTGTTATAATTTTAGCACGAATTGTAGCTGCAACCATCATAACACCCCCTACTTAAATTGAGGGGTAACTTTAATTTGCCAATAAGTAGTAAATCAACAACCTCCCTTTCTGTCCTTTTTTCGTTTTTGGCCAATAACCACCCAAGCGTATACTCAGAGTGGTCAATAATTGTGAGGCTGACTGTACCTATACCCTGTTTTTCTTGAACATAAAAGCATTTTCTTAGTTTCTTGCAATGCAGTGGGGACCCTTTTATTCGGGGGTCCTCCAGCAAATGGGCCCGTTATTTACGCCACTGTTAATTAGGTATTAGTTTTAACAAACTGTACTTCAAAATTGTTTTTGTGTAAACACACTTAAATAAATAATGCTCTGAACTAAGGATGATTGAACTATTGAACAATATACAGTGAATACCATTAACAACGCAACATAGCCAACATAACGTCGATTGTAAGATATTGTTATAGTTCGTTTATATGACAACCTCTGACAGCAATGCTAAATCGCGTTCCATTTAATTTGCAACACCATCAACATGCAGTTCATTAATTTCAGATAATAATGAAATTACACAATCGCAAAAGTTGGTGTCAAAGTTTTCTCGTAGGTGTTCTTTGAGAAACTTCACGTTTTACACCTCTTCTTAGACCAAAATATTCTTTTATAAGATTGAAAGAAATGAAAAACGTGAAAAATACAAGTCTTAGGTATCGTTATTGAAACCACCACAACTTATACAAGGAGATGAGGAAACGCTTATGGACTTCTGCTTTCCGATGGTCAAAAGGATCAACAATAGCCCACAGGATTTTTAAATAAAATATTATTTATCGATGAAACGAGATCGCGCCGGCAATTTATTTTACCCTCTCGTCCTATCCAACGACGTAGAAAAATTTGGTTTAAGTAATTTCGTACTGCCATTGTAGTGAGGTGGAGGCCCGTAGTGCTGAAACTAGATTTCATCCATATTCAAATGTAATTCTCACGAGAAATAATTCTATTATTCAGAAGAATATTTTTGTTCGTTTAAATTGCCTTTAATAAAGAATAGTCCTATTATATCATTTTCTATTAACCTGCCCAAACATTTACTTTTTAGGGTCTGTGGCTTCTTGACGTAAGATGCAGGTGCAGTTGCTCCAGTATCTAAAATTTTGGTGATTTTACCTCTTCACGTAAATTGAAAGTTATTGCTTCATCCGTAAATAATATGTTTAAAAATCGAACGTCGGAAAGCAAAAGTCCGTACGCGTTTCCTCCTCTCTTTGTGTAAGTTTCTGGTGGTTGTTTTGAAAACTATAAGCCTCGTATTTTTAATGTTTTTCATTTCTTTCAATCCTCCTAAAAAAATTGGCCTAATGATGCGTATAAAGCTTTTTTTAAATTAAACTTATGAGAAAGCCTTACACCAACTTTTGAGATCGTCTAATTTCGATTTTTATAATTATTGCTATCTAAAATTAATTTACTGCATGTAACGTGCAGTAACACCAACAGTTGGTGTTGCAAATTAAATGGAACGCGATTTAGCATTGCTGTCAGAGGTTGTCATATAAACGAACTATAACAATATCTTACAATCGACGTTATGTTGGCTATGTTGCGTTGTTAATGGTATTCACTGTATAATCAAAAATCCCTCAAAGTCTCCAATACATTTTTTAGTTTATAATTTTACATAGCCAAATAGCCACAGTAGCTCTAATCAATTATCTATTTTGCTAAAAACGAGTATAAAATATGTTTTTGTCAACTACCTACTGCCAAAGATTACATAATACATAAATACTGCTAAGAAATTGCAATGGTAGTAGAAATGGGTGCTAAAGTGCTAACGCAGATGTAATGTATTAATTAATATACAATAAACTTAATATGGTAAAATTTAAATAATTTTACAGTTTTTTTATTTTTTTATTAATTTTTTATTATCATCTGTAGTTATTGTCTGCATCGATGATATTATGTTATCAATTTTTGAAGTAGATTAGGTAGTACTTATTCTTTAGTCACAAGCTTAAATTTGGAAATTTGAAGTGCCCAGTGTTCATTATGAAATTCAGACCTACTCATAAATCAATATCACATGTTATTTTGACTAAAAAGTAAAAATAATCACAATTTGTATAAGATTTATTATTACAACAATACAATTTGATCTTAAAATTAGATAATAATTATTATATAATGGATCATTAAGTATTTATGTGGTAAAGTGATACATTTCCAGAAAAGTTCGAGAGTTCGGGAATTTACTTTTTCTAGATACAAAGGTTTTTTTTTCTCTAGACTTTCATTTTTCTCTGTTGAATGCTATATTGTATCTCTTTAGTAAACTAAGTATAGAATTTTACTCTCTGTGGTTTCGCACTGCCTTCCGAGAGGTTGCACGCAATTTTTATTTACATACCGGGAATTGAATCTGCGAATTCTATCTGTGAAAACGCAGCCTCAGCCCCTACACCCCCTTTGTTTGGTTTATGCTAAATTGAAATAGGCTTCTGTTTTTTAAACGTAATATTGAAGCAACACAGATTCCTGATGACGAGAAGTGGGAATGCGTAGATCCCTAAATTGGTATTTATCCCCACCAACGCAGTAGTCAACGTATTTAAATTAAAGGGACGTGACTAAATCTGCGCGAACTTATCTCTACCGCTCTTCAAGTTAAATCTGTTTTGCATTACATACATATAATTTTTCTGCCGCTCTTTGATATGAAGATTATTCTATTTCGGTTACAGGAAAAAATTTATGCATAAAAAATGAAATTAATTCGATCGAAAGTTAAGCAGTGACGGATTGGAGAAGGGTCAGAGGCCAACTGACCTCCATTGTAAGAAAGATAAAAATTTACTACAAGACAAAACAATTCAATGAACTCAACGCATGATATGTAGAGCCCTAGTGTTCCTGTTCTCGTAGAACTTGGTTTAGAGTAAATTCCACATAGAAAGTGTGTTAAAAGTCTAAAATTTAGTTACGATAGATGTGTCAGAGAAGAAGACAATAAGAACAACAAAGAACTTCAAAACATTTTTTGAATTTTCGGACTTTTTCGAAATTTTTTTATGGTCATAAGGATTTCTGGAAAAATCGTAAAATATTGGTCTAAAGTACGATTTTGAATTTAATATGAACTTTAGTCTTAAAAATTTATTTAGTAATAGAATTCTAGAAAAATTACAGAAAAATTTTATGCATAATTTTAAAAACTAAATAAAAATATTTATCTCCTGAAAAGTTCTTATCAGTTATCACTTTATGACGTGCCTCGTGCTCGTATCGTGCTGTAGTAGTATTTTATTTACTTTAAAATAATTACTTTGTACAATAATTGAATTAAGTATAAAATAGTTTTCAAAAACCTAAAACTCATGTAATATGTAATCCTTTATTTGTCTTTTCAGTGCTAACGCACTGATGAGAACTGAGAACAATGTTGTAAACTAATAAAACTCAAAATATCTCAATTTACTAAATAACTTTCTGATGTGCCCAACAGGACTTTCTAGTACGTATTAAAGCTAATTTAACAAGCTTTCAAGATATTCGAGAAAATACGGCGTGTCCCATTTAAAATAGGAGTGTTGGTCCCATTTCCGGTTAATCCGGAAGTCTAAGTATGAAGTTTACGAACTTTTAAAATGTTTTAAAATACGTAGGAGGTTCCTAAACAGTTTTTATATATTCCGGTTTAACCGGAAGCGTTTTGTTAATCGAAAATAGTGTCAATTGATAGATATTCTAGGGATTAGCCTAGTAAGCCCCTAAAATAGCTCCTAGGCTATTTTCAAATTTTTATATAAATTACAAAAGAAATGGTTGCGTTTCTAAATTTTGACTTTCAAAAAATCCCGTTCTGGAAATTTATGATTAACGAAACATGCTGCATTAGATATTAGAGAACACGATGTCTATAACATATCAAAAAACAACGGATGTGGCCATACGAGGAACTTTTTCCCACCTGTCAAATCTTGTAATTTTGTATTTTTATTGATTAAAATTTAATTTAATATCTTCAGAAAGCTATTTTTACAACCTATCTTAAAAAATATACAGAGTGTTCCATTTAAATTAACAAAATCGACCCCATTTCCGGTTAAACCGAAAGTCAAAATATAAAGTGTAAAAAAAATAAAAATAGTATCGTGTAACAGCAAATTTTACAAGGTTTCAAAATATTTAAAAATACATATACTGTATAAATATCTATAAAACTATTTTTGTAATTTTCGTTTTAACCTTTTGTTAATCTAAATTAGTGTCAAATAATAGATTTTCATGGGATTGATAGATAATTTTGATTCAATTTTAAAAATCGACTTGGTTTGGAAGAAAGACCTCTATTTTGGCTGGACAATGCCGTTTTGAAATTTTTATAATAATATTTACCGGCCACGTTATAAGGGAAAAACCACAAAATGGGACAATCGTTCTATTGGTGGACACCTTGTATTCGTTGGCCACGCTTGTATAGATTTCTTATAAAAGCTTAGTTTGCCGATGAAATAATTTTCAAGTGGTAGTTTTTGCTCCACAGAGAGCAAAAACAGAACAGAGTACAGACAGACCGACATACATTTTAGTTAAAAAAAATATTTTTTTTTGCATTTTGGAAGCACACGGACTCAAATCGAAACAGATTTTGAGAAATTATACTTCAAAATGTTGTTAAACATTTATATACTTGCTAAATATACTTGCTAAAAAGTAGATAGCTAATTGTATTATAAATAATAAATTAAAAAGTAAAATTACTAGAGCTACTTTTGTCTCATCTCTCTCTCAAAGCCGCACTAACACGAAAAATAGCTCATAAATAATAATACCTAAGTAAATAAATAATTTAACAATATTACTTTTTCTTAACACCTTTTATGTTGAGCTCAATACAAAATAATGAATCCATATTGTAAAATTAAAATAATTTGGTAAAGGATAGCATTTAAAACCAAATGACTATAAATAATACACGTCGATAAAAGTTTATTAAGTATTTTTAGAAGTGTGTGTATAATTGTACCCTCCCCCATGAATTTAATTCAAAAACAACTTTCAAATGACATTTTTTTAATTGTTTGTAATAATTAAAACTATCTATATCGTTAATGAAAAGGTTATCATTAGTGACATTAGTGTCATCCAATTGATGATTTTGAACATCCTTCTAACAAGCTTTAAAACTTTTATCCTGAAATTGCATATAAATCAAATTTCCAATGCATGAAACATGCTTGAAACAAAATCTATGTTTCATTTTTTCATTTTTATTCTGTATCCGCTTGTTGCGTCTCTCCAAGAATCTAAAATGCAAAATATATTAAGGCTGTGATAACCCTCACGGTTTATGGGTATTATTTTGAACTAGAAAAAAACATTCTAGAATTTTGTAATTTTCTACAAAATATTTTTTTGTTTACTCGATTACTCCACTTGTTAGGTTTTTGACCAAGGAAACAAACATGTCCATACTGTATATTGCTCAAGAATTGTTGTTCGATCGAGATTCCGACCTGTTTTTAAATAAGGATATTTAAGTAATAAATACCTCCACGTGTAGGCTTGACATGCCCTATAGATAGTTCATCTTGTATCAAAAATACACAAACAAATTAAATAATGTATGTGGCAAGTGGTGAACTTAAACTTAAATGATGTAACATTCAATTTTTATTTTTTTATCATGCTAAATTAAAATTTTTATTTGCACCAACGTTCGAGAACTGCAGGAAAAATATGCTTGATGATATATTATGTAGAGATGGTAAGTTGAGGTAGGTATACAAATATAGTGAGATAGTAAGAGAGAGAACTAAAATGCAGATTGATTATGAATTAGGTCGAATTTGGTCTAATTAAAACAATGATGGGGCAATGAAGAAAAAAATGGTGTTCTGCTACTTATGCAATCTTATCATTTTCATATAAAAACAATAAAGATCTTTTAAAAATATTGCAAAATTAAGTTTAAAGTCTTACTTTTGTAATTATTCGAAGAAGGGGCCCTCATCTCATATGAGTCACCAAATCCAAATACCTATTACAAATAATCACACTCTTCCTTACTGATTGCTCCACTAGATTTTGTTGAAAAGAACTAATTTGGAAAGTTTAACTTTTTTAAGTTATTAGAGGATTATTTTGGCAAAGCTCTTATTTCCAAAAAGAACGAAGATCATGAAATTAAAATTCAATAAAACTTTATATTCTAGACTTTAGATTATTACAAATCAAAAGCAAAAACTTAAACTCTCTCACCTCCACCTTTAGCCATTACAAGAGTTCTAAATTTAGTGCACTTTTTGCTAAAACGAGTGTACAAAAACAATTTTTGGATTCGCAATTAGCATGTTATTGTTTGTTCCTTTTGTCACGTTTTTATCAGCTACACAAGCACAATTGTTATTGTGGAGTTTTTATTTACATACTATTTTTAAGATTTGGATCATGCTATCTTAGATAATATACTTATTGCAAATGTCTAGCCTAAGATATTGTAATTTTGTTTTTTTACATATCTGTCAAAATAAGGTGATTTAAAAAAAATAAATCCCGAGATATTTTTAAATATTGATCTTATGTAATATAATAGTGTTGCAAACAGTAAGTTGGCCTGTAGCCTGTGCAATGCACTACTTGTGCAAATTGATAAGAAATAAATAAAAGGTAAATAGGTAAAGGTAAATAATAAATTACAGGTTGACCAGGTTGTAATGATCATAAAAGAATCTTTATTTAGTCCTAATAATCAGAGTCGGGCTAGCCTCATTTGGCCCCGTCGGCAACAACTGTAATTTTGCCCCATATCCGGCTCCGTTAGGACCCAAAAATCATTTTTTGGTCCCGTTTGGTCCCAAAAAGCATTTGGCCCCGTCGGCAATTGCCGACCTGTCCAGTCCAACACTGCTAATAATCTTTTATAATTATTTAATCTTTAACCTTACGAGGCATAAAGTGGGTATTTTCTACCCAGGTCTACTTTAAACAATGCCTATTTATTTTATTTTTAAGTCTTTTTAAATTTCCTCTTAGAAATGCCTTCTTTGATATGTTGTTTTAAGGTATATTTTAACAAATTAGTTTTAAGCCGTTACAATTTTTGAAAAATGATGTTTTACATTTTTTAGCGGCATTGGCATAAGGTGGGTATTTTTGACCCATACGCGTTTAACGTATGATTATATATATAATCTCTTTCTGATCGTTTATTCATTTTTGGATATGCTACAAAAAACGTAATTCTCTATCTAATTTTATTAACTTTTACCGAGCAGAGTCGGAGTTCTGATTTTTTGAATGTTGAAATTTCACAAATATGTCATTTATTGTGTAATTACCATGTAATTACCATGTAATTACTATATTATGAAAATTTAAAAAAAGAGTTGTATAGCCAAAATCAAGGGGTTATCCACTCTCTGCAGTCAATGTACAAAAATTGAGCTGTCAACGGTAGTTATCTGCAGTCAATGGTCGCTATAGCATATGCAGTCATAGACAGTGAACTGCAGTCAGTGTACAAATTCAGAACAGTGGTTTACCCCTCGGCCAAAATATAAGGCTTTCGTCCTAACTTAATCAATTTCTAAAATACTTTTAAAATTTACTTTTTAGGGGCCAAAATTGGTCAAAATTTTGAAATAAATTTTCTCAAAATCTATTCCGGTCGTTTTTTTATTTTTAGGTATGTTATAGACATCGTTGTTCTCTATAATCTCTATCGAACGCCGTATTTTTCACCCACCTTATATGCTTATATGCGTAGAAAATAGTTTTATGCCTCATAGGGTTAAAAACTGATAGGGGTAAATAGTTCAGTTTACAGTGCATTTTTCTCTGTTAGTAGGTAAATCAAAGAAATAACTCCCCAAAAGTAAATCAACCCTTTTTTAAACACTCAGTATAGCTTCAAGATCGTAGTCAAAATAAATTAATTAAACCTTACAAACAGAGTTGTAACAAGTCATTTGAAAAAGACTTTAGTCTTTTCTAAATGACTTTTGACTTAAGTCATTTCTATTGATTTAAGTCTTTACCAGATAGACAAAAATGATTTACGTTATACAATACAAGTCAATAATGAATTAAATCATAAGTCTTAAGTTACGAGTTTTAAAATGGCTTAAATCAAATGACTCAAGTCACTAAAATGAATTAAGGCAAAAAAAAGGCTAAAGTTTTTCCAACTCTTGCAGCTCTGCTTACAAATAATAACAAAATTTAATTGAATTTAATGAATGATAACTCATGGGGGTTTTCAACATTGTTCGATATATTGTGTCAGAAAATTAAGTTTGGAAACCAGAACAATCTTTTCAACTTTTAGTATGTTGCATGTTAAGGAAAAATTTGCATATTCCATTTTAAATATCACACTTGCATAGTTAAGATTATGACACAGTGAATTTATTGAATCGATTCAATTTATTTTTATATTTAACAAAAGAATGTACCTATTAAATATTCATTATACCATAACATACGTAATGTACCTATGAGCATCGCATTTCAATATGAAATTAATTTTCGTTCATAATGAATAGGTAGATAATTCCATTATTTACATAGTAAACTTTACAGTAAGTTCATGTAGACGCTTTCTTTGTTTATTTTTACTTTAGGTAACTATGTCTTTTATCATAATATCATAATTTATCTTTTATTTTATTAATTTTCAAGTTGTTAGCATAGCAATACCACTCAGTAGATCCCATCTTAAGAAGCCTCTTCGATTGGCCACAACTATACAGTACCAACCTAATCTGTAAGTTTCTAAACCTATACTCTTTGCAAGACAAAGAGATGTTTTAAAACACTAATAAGAGTCAGTTTCTCAATCATCGTTTAAACTAAGTTCCATCTGAACGAAGTTCAATCGCATGCGCAGCAACTTTTCTGTAATGTAAAGGAGTTACATTAGCACATGAGCTTGAACTTCGTTCAGATAGAACTTAGTTTAAACGATGATTGAAAAGCTGACCCAAGTATCACTTTTAGCTTTAGCTATACCCGAGGGGTCAACTACTGTTTTGAATTTGTACACTGACTGCAGTTGACTCCCTATGACTGCATGTGCATATTCTATGTCTGCAGATATCTACTGTTGACAGCTCAATTTTTGTACATTGAATGCAGAAGGTGGATAACCCCTCGGCTATACCTATTAGGTGAAGTCTGTACATAGCTTTAAGAAAGTTTACGTCTTGCCTTTCACTGTGAGGGGCCTATCATATATCATAAATAATAAAATTCCACATTTTTCCCTTAAATTTGTTTAACAAAAGGATTTTAAAAGAGAAGAAAACACGTGGTAGCAATCGTAATAAACCGAGTCGTAAACCCGTTTAAGGAAACTATATTTTGGTGAATGAATTACCAGCTACGTCACTGGTAAGGTAAAATTATCAAAGCGAAAATTTCTGAGACAAAGGACCTCATGTTTACATTAGTAACTCTCCAAATTGTATCGTATTATACTGGCGCATTTTTTAAATATGGAAAGGGAAAATTATTTTTCTTCCATTGTCAACAGCCTGTATCTTGGATACGGTATAATGCATGCCACATCTCTTTATTTTGTATCAGAACTACGCCGATTACGCCCTATCATTTGTGCCGCATTTTTCGAGGGCACTCTGCATATAGTTTATCCATTTTTGGAAGCCGAAGTTGACTTCTTGATCCTTATTATCTCATTAGCACCCTACTATATGGTAGTTGCAGGTATAAACCCTTTTAATGTTTCCTGTAAAAGAAAAAAAGATTTAATTGAAATATTTTGAGATATTTTGCAAATAAAAAGAGTTTATACCTGCAACACAATGGGCATTTCTACCTTTCTCTTGAAGCTTTTACTCATATTTTATTACTGTATATTGAACATAGAATAATTTGAAGGTTTTATAGTTCGAATATATATAATATATTTTTATGGCTTTAGTGGTGATTAACGTATACTAACCTGTTTTCAATTTTAAAACCTGTCTGTTTTTATTACAATACTATTTGTCAATAGCTTTGTTGCGGCGTTCTTTGAAAACTAGGGCTATTGTTAAAGTACTTATGGAATCAAAGCCATAAAAACAATTTATTTATTTTTTTTCTATACCTAAGAGTTTAAGGTATTGTAATCCGTGTACAACACAGCGGGGTAGTATTAGCACTTAGAGAAATAACCGGTCCTGGACATTCAACATCTGTTTGACTCTTTCAAGTGCCAATACCACCCCGCTGTGTTTATGAGTATCGTAATGAGAGTACACGGATTACAATACTTTAAACTGTCAAGTAAAACCTTCAAATAATTCTACGTTTACTATAATACCCAACACAGTAATGTGCTAATCAGCAGCACCATATTATGTACTAGGCTGACAAGGCTAAAGCCTTAGGCACCTTTTGCAGAAAAGACGCTAAGTTCTAAAATTACTTCTTATGTGTGCTAAAATAGTATCATTTAGGACAAAATAACCCTAAATATTACCATTTTGCACCAAATTTTCTCAAAAATTTCCCCCAAACCCCACGGCAACGACGGTGGTAAGTCACGACCAAAGCACGACTCAACAAAATTCTTAGGTGGTAATTAAATAGGACTCAAATCTGTATTAGCCTAAGGCGCCAAACAGACGTAATCCGGCCCTGCTAATGAGATAATAATTCAGGAGTCAACTTCGGCTTCCAAAAATGTATAAACTATACCTGTAGGATTTTTATTTTTACAACAGAACAAAAAGTATCGTTGTAAGAATTTTTACTGAGCAAGTTTCAACAAAAAATGAAAAATTGAACAAATACGCTGGTTCAGATTTTTTATTTGAGTAAAACAAGCCTTTTAAACCATTCAAAATTACGTGTCTATTGCCCCTTTATTAATTAATAGCCATAATGTTTAGGTTATAAGGGAGGTTAGGAGGTTATTTCCTAATAAAAAGAATACAAGACAAGAG
Organism: Malthinus seriepunctatus; assembly: GCA_963924605.1. Taxonomy (NCBI): domain Eukaryota; kingdom Metazoa; phylum Arthropoda; class Insecta; order Coleoptera; family Cantharidae; genus Malthinus; species Malthinus seriepunctatus. The sequence continues at coordinate 40,508,921 of OZ004601.1, forward strand.
ATGAAAAAATTTAATAATAAATAGAGCAAAAATTCTGACAACAATGCGGTAAATTTGACAACCATGTAAAAAGTTAGGTTATAAATTTTAAATACAAAGTAAATACTAATCTTCGTAGGAGATTTACAATTATTTATTGTTTTTGAATTCGTATTTTGTAAAAAACTTGATAATATATGATCCCTGACCGTGGACCCCTAGAAGTGAACCTCGGACTTGACAAATTTTCTGCTAAAGTCACGTGAAAAGTGAAATGTCAAATATTAAAAATATTTTTTATAACCTATGAAAATTACATAAACTAAAAAACAGTAAAAATGAATTTGTACGTATATGTCGTAATCTAGTTACTGGCTGTATTTTATCTTATCTAAGTACTGTACTAACAATAAACATAAGGATGGTGTGATAAGGTTTTATTTGCTTTTCGTCTGCTGTATTTAACTATGACCCCACCGAGATAATTGACCTAATATAAATTGGTAACAAGTTCACATTTTAGTGCACTGTCTTACAGAATGTGTTTGATAAATCATTAACTTGTACATAACGTATCTACTAACTTCGTAAATAATATTTAAATAATAACTCATCAGTTGAGTTTCGGTACTGTTAATTTATAATTTAATAACTTCTACTTCACAACATAGATACGTAATATTAATTAATACAATTTTTATAAATTCATAGTGTCTTCAAAGAGTGGAATGTTGAGTAAATGTGGAGACTGTCTTGGGATCCGCTCTAGAACGAGCCCGCTGCATCAAACTTGGAAGTGGTTACATCAAACAATTGCTCTTCACGACTTTATGATCTCTTTAACTACTTCTCATCGGGACGTTTAACTATCAGGTATTTAGAAGCTCTGAAATATTTAATAAAGAAATTACTGTGAAGCTGCTTCAAGATGGCTTTGAATCAAGTTTGTAAGCTTCGTAACTTAATTCCCCGTGCAAATTATTGTTTCTTTTCGACCACTTCCCCAACCGAAAAGTCGACGATAAAGAAGTCTGTTTTTATATCTCAGTCGAATGATATTTTTATGAATTTGGCATTAGAAGATTGGTTGTATAATAATCATGACTTTACCAATCGCCAAGTTTTGATGCTGTGGCGTAACAAGCCCTGTGTTGTTATTGGAAGATTCCAAAATCCATGGGTAGAGGCTGATATTGCAAATCTCAGCAATATAACAGATGAAGAAATACCAGTAGCTCGTCGATTAAGTGGCGGAGGAACCGTTTACCATGATATGGGTAACCTGAACATGACATTCTTTACTACTAAAGAACAATATAATCGCAAATCCAATGCAGAGTTAATTACACGAGGCATATTTCGCAATTATGGCCTTAAAATTGACAGATCGTCAAGAGATGACCTCCTAGTAAGAAACTCGAAAGTATCGGGGACAGCAGCCAAGTTAGGAAGACCAAATGCTTACCACCACTGTACGCTTTTGGTAAATGCAAATAAAGTTGCTCTTAGTCAAGCTCTTCATAAAGAAGAACTAGGCATAAAAACAAACGCAACTAAATCTGTAAAATCTAAAATCATTAACTTGTGCGAGGCATGTCCAGAAATTAGTGTAGATGGTCTTATATCAGCATTAGGATGGGAATATATGCGTACTCATGCAAATTCTTTAACGGATGGCGGAAAAGAATTGGCTCTTCAACAAGATGGATTCCAAATGATTAATCCGACAGAGTCGTGGTTTCCAGGTATAAATAAAATATACGAATCACTTCGTGATTGGGAATGGCGTTACGGTAAAACTCCAAGTTTTACTGTATCGAAATCATTCACTGTACCATTGCATTTCTTTAACGATTATAACAGTGATCATGGCTCTTTGGAAGTTACTGTAATGGTAGACGAAGGAAGAATTAGCGATGTGACCATAGATGTACCTCCGGGCTTATCGGCTAGTGGTTTTTACGGTAAAGCTCATGTAGTAACTACTGCTAAAGGCAAGAAGTTTACCGAAGATACAATTAATATGTTGGAATGGTCGTTAATTGGAAACGAATTTGGTTTAGTCGATGATAGAAATAAATTCGTTACTGAATGTGTACGTCAAGCTATGACGTCCATATGACACCGAAGCGACAGAGCAGATGCTAAATAGTAATCATCATGATTTAAATATATTAGTCTAGATATAAATCAGAGTAAATTCATTTAGTTCTACAATTAAATTGAAAAGAAGACTTCTCACAAATATGGAATTTCAAAGTTAATACAGTTTTGACTTATACTTGTTTTGCTTTTATAAACTCTACGAGCTAGCAGAAAAGTGCCTTAAAAATTAGTGTTATTTTGGTGCCATAAAACATTAAAATGTGAAAGTATTTATTTTAAGTCTATGTTATTCAATTATTGTTTAAAAAATTAAATAGTTTACTAGTTAAATTGGACTTATAATATTAAAACTGCCAAAGTAGAATACTTTGTAAGATTTTGATCAAATATTGTTAATGTTGTATTATATAGTTTACGAATAGTTAAATAAAAAATTGTGTGAAATAGTTTGTTCACTTTTAATACCTATTTATAATCCTTTTGATTTGAGTAATTATTATAATCTTGTTTATTTATAAAAATCATAATTTTGATTCTTTTTTAATTTCCTCAAAATATTTTATTTATTAAAAAACTAATTTTTTATCAGCTTTTCAACTAATAAAACTCATTCAGTTTTATAAATAACTACATAGATATCAGAAAAACAATTAGTACTTAAACCCGTCTAAATAGACACTCAAGATTATCACTGCCAGTGATCTTATTTAAAACTTAAAAAAATGCGGCAACTTTTAAAGCTATGCACATAGGCAACCTACATTTCAAAGTCACTGCGAACTGGGGAGTATTTTAATCGACCTTTAAACTTAAGCGTAGTTTTAAGCTGACCTTCAACCAATAGAAATACACAAAATTGTAGTAAGCTCAGCTTAACACTACACTTCAGTTTATGGGTCGATTGAACTACTTGGCCTAATTTCCCTTCACACTAAGGTTTATTCATTTGACTTGCGCCATAAAGTAACCAATTATATTAATTACTCTATACTTGCACTAACTTGTTCAGAGCTGACATCACAGTAATGTTTAACGTTTAAAACGACTCTTGAGTAAGCTGACTCTACAAGTGATGCAAGTCAATCGTACAAACATTTACATTAAAATGCAATGAATTTAAAAATACTACAGTGACTGATTTATTCATAATAAAGCATAGTCTGAACTAATGAACTTAATTCTTACTCATATAAAACAAAAGTACATTTTGTAACAAAAAATTAGCACAACAAATACTGAAATATTCATATTACCAACACTGAATTGAAATCATTAATAAAATATTACTTATACAAATGGTTCTATATTAATTTCCACACATGAACAAGGATTGGTCAACTCAAACTTGGCTAAAACTGTTGGATGCAATACCCCAATTTTTCCAATTACCTTTCCATTACTAACAATTTCAGCACATCTTTGTGGGAAATAGCCAGGATCTAGAAATTAAATATTTCAACTAAGAATTGTATAAATTAATGTAATAAATATTACCTTCAATTGGACGTAAGTAATAACCTGTATCACCTTTGTTAGGATTCCAGGGTGTTTCCAAAAGTAACATTATCCTATCTAGTAATCCATGTATTATTTCAAAACCAGCAGTTTTGTTACAGTTTACTGCAGCTACTCGTCTTTCATTTCGAGCTCCAACCTCTATAGAACAAAAATCAGCTGAATTTTTTTAGAATTGATTATAAATTACCGGTATCAGGATCCTTGAGAATGACGTCAGAAATTTCGAAAATTTTCAAAGGCAACGGCATTTTCTTGTTAGCTGCAATTGTTTTTAACAATCCAGGCAACAACATGGTACGACAAACTTGGAATTCTAAAGTTTTTGGATTAGAAATGTGTACAGCTGGAATATCTTCAATTGCAACACCAAATTTACCAGCAACATCATCTCTAGAACACTAAAACACATACTACTTATAAGTACGACTCTTTATTCTCAAAAACATACCAAAGAGAAAGTAAGAGCTTCAGTAAATCCAGCTTCAGCAATAGGTCCTCTTAATAAGTCTGACAGTTTGTTAAGTGGGAATTGTTGTGCAATTGTATTAGTAGTTGGTAGAACTTTTGGAATTACATTATAACCATATGCTATAGCTACATCTTCGTAAATGTCATGTGCGTGGATAATATCATGTCTTGTTGGGGGAATTGTCACTCTTACACTTTTACCAGATGAAGTAACTTTCGACTTTAAACCCATCTTAGATAGCAAATTAACTAAACTTTTTCCAGTTTCACTAATAAAATAAAATTATGGACAGGCTCTTTTAAAATGTTTTCACACTTACTTAATTCCAACCAAAGTGTTGGTTCTTTCAATACTAACTACTTCATTTCTATATGGAAGTTCAGGGAAACGATTAATCTTTCCATCAAGTTGTAGAACTTCTACATATTCAGCAGTGTACTTTTCTTTACAATACTCACTAAACATACACACCAATGTATCAATAACTATCTTGGCCTACAGAATTAATAATTGATGTAACTAATATTCGATACTTAAATACTTTAATTTTCACCTTTGTATAATCAGTACCGGTACATTCGATAAAAAGATTTTTGGTATCCAGAGTAACTTTGGAATGGTTTCCATTAACAACAGGAGGTACAGATAGCACACGTCCTTTGTTATCTTCCACCACGGGGTAAACAGGACTATCTTTGATGATATTCAAATACTGTTTCATTTGGGGACGACTAGCATACAAAGTTGTTAAATCTGCTGCTGTACATTCCTTTTTTTCATTAAGCGGAATAAATTTAATTTCACTAGGTGGTCTAGCATCATAAACAAAGGGACCTTCGACTGTATCCAAATCATGAATGCCTATAGCAACCAATGTTCTTTTACGACAAATGTTCTGATGAAGTTTTTCTTGCAAATCCAAGAAACTAGCTAACGAATCTTTAGTAAAGTGCAAATTTCGCAACACAGCAGCAACTGCAAATGGTCTTACTTGTACAGTACCAGGTTTGATGATTAGTTTTAAAACCTGACCATTGGCTGGAACGACAGCTTTAAATATTGGTGGATGAGCTCTATAATTAATATGAAAGTAATACTATTGTGGTGAAAAAAATAATGTCAACTTACTTTCCGTGAAAAACTAAAATGCCTCGAATTAATCCTTCTAAACATAACAAATCGTACCTGTTTGCAGGTACATCAATTTTATATAAAATGTCATCGGATGCATTGGCGGACGCTTCAGCATTTTCTCCTTGTTCTTTTATTATCATTTGTTTTTCAGATGTCTGTTAAATTTTATTATTTTACTACTTTTGCTAATAAGAGGAAAACATTATGTAAAGGATATTCAGTATGATAACGAATTTGAAAGACTAGTGAACATAACAGAAACAACAATTTTTCTCTCAAGAATTGATATTTTCATCTATTTTTTATATGAAATTTAGATACTGACTTTACTTGAAGCATACTTTTATTTAAAGATACTGTCAAGACCCATTCCGAATTTGAGTTTAAAAGAAAAATATATTTCAGTATATGTAGTGGATCTATTACAACATGAATTACCTTCTCATAAAGATAACATAGATATTGGGTATTTCAAGTTCTATAATTATCACATGATTCACCTATTTATGAACAATTTGTTATAAAATTTTCCCGTTCAGTTTAAGGAAAATATGAGGGAAAATAGGAGTTATTTCAACATAATCTAAATGCAATAACTGGACCTTAATTATAGTTAGTTATGATTACATTATTATTAATGAAATAAAGACCCATATCACTGTAATATGAAACAAGACGTATTATGGAATCGAGGAACAGGAAATACCACAATAAATAGTTAAACTGATAACTCAACAGTTTGAGGAAAATATATTACTAGGTATATACTTACAACTTCGTCCAATTCCAGTCCAAAAGCAAAACATAGGGTTTGAAATTCATCGTCAGCTGTAATAATCAAAAATTTCAAGTTTAAACTTTAAATTAATATGCACTAAACTTACTGTAGGTTTTTCCCAATGCCTTGAATAAAGTATCTCTCGTTACAGTTAAAGTTGGCATTGTTGTTTAGAAGTTGTTCCAATATTCTTTAAGATTTAGAAAAAACTACCGGTTAAACTTCAGCCACACGAGGTACTTGCAAAGGAATCTGATATTGCATCAGCAACGTCATTCATGTGTCAAAAAAATCCAAAAGCTTGGACTAGTATGGCCATCTAGCGATCAACAAATTAAATAAGTCATTTTGGTGGAAATTTAAAATACATGAATGTGGAAGTTTTATTAAATTGCTCGAATGTAATCCTTATTTTAAACCAAAAATAAGTAAGTAAATTCGTCATTTATACGTTTTACTTTATTATAGGTAAACCGTTTATATTCAGCTGTAATTCTAATATTTGATAATTATTGTATTTTACAAAATAGTCTCAAGCATTGCTGCAGCCTTTCTTTCGTAAGGGATCATGCATGCTGGCCATGGGAAACTAATGCAACGTTTCAAGGTTAAAGCTTAAGTTACGGCCAGCATGCATGAGCCCTAAGTTTTTTGAGAATTATTAATTTCTTTGATTCAGAAATATGATTATAAATATATTACAAAAATAAAAACTTCAATTAGAAAACTTTCATTTAGACAATATTTTGCTGTTTGTATTTTAATTATTACTCTGTATGTATAAAAACAACTAACTTTAAAAAAACCTATTCGTTAAATATTAAATAATTATTGAGAATCGCTTGAAGAACTACTACTGGAATCTGTTGACATCACTTCCACATCTTCTGTTTCTTGTTTATGATTTCTTGTGTCAACCGGCACACTTCCTTGTCCTACACTCATATGAATTTCGCCGGAAGGATGCCAAGCAAATTGATTTTGTTGTGAAGCAGGGATTTCTAAAAGAAAACAATTAAGATATTTCAATCGCTCATGTTATCTGAAAATACCTCCTGGATGCCCTGTTCTATGAATATCAGTAATACTGTTCTGTTGTTGTAATAAATGACCATTTATAGGATCACTTAATCGACCCAAAAATCCCAATCTCATTTCTATATCAGTGGGATAAGGCCTTCGAGGGTCACCTTGTTGCCACGTTAAAGGGGCACAAACTGCATTCGATGCACTAATACGATGTGCAAATTTAATTAACTCTTCTGACGAGACAGGACGTTTATTAGCTTTGTGTATTGATTGTAATTTTTGATTGGCCTGATATATTGCAGTTGATAAAATTTGTTCAGCTTCTTTCAGTTGTTTTTGTAGCTGATTAATATCCTGATCTTGTCTATCAACTTCTGCTTTTAAAATATCTATTTTTTCATCAATTTTAGCTTGTTCGGATGCTAAATTCAATGTTTCCTTAAACTCTTTATCTTTCGCAACTAACAATTCGGTGCGTAGAGCATAATCGGCACATGAAAATTTCAAATGCTTTGGAGCTATTGCATTTTCAATAATTTCCCTAAAGAGAAGCAATTTAGTTAAACTAGAACGGTGAGTGTAAAAAGTACATACTTGGAAATTAATTCTATATCGTCGATTAAATGCAAAAGCTTGTCTCGGGTGCTTAATGAAGTAGACATTGATTACAATTTATGAATTGAATAGTACCAGTACGCAAATAATTTAAATAAAAAATCTTTTCATAAATAACATAACCTCCATTTCCATTTGTCACTTGTCAGAGCGTCAGTAGAACAGTTCTCTGTAAGTACTTGCCATTCATCCTGGAAGATGGCTCTGTTGTTGCTTTAGCTTTTCAGCCGCATAATTTGAAAATCAATTTACATGGAAGTCGTGCATCGTACCAAATGATCGTACCTATTTGATGAAGTTTTTTTTCAAATCTGTAAGGAATTAGAAATTAACAAGTCTACTGTTTAAACAATGTAATGTAGTAATTTCCTAAATTTTTCTATTTATGTACTTAGTTAGAACGGATTCTATAAATTTTGTATACAGGGTGTACCGGGAAGAATCTGCCTAACTTCGGGGGTGTATTCCTTAGGTCATTTTAAGCAAAAAAAGTTATAACAACATAGGTCCAATTCGGAAAGGTTAGCGAGTTATGGCTAGTCGAAGAATATAGCTAAATATTCAAAATTGTAAAGAGTAGGCTTTGAAAAAAATTGTTAAATAATGCTTTCCTTTTTTGCTGTTACTTGTAAGTTAACTTAACTGGTAATTGTGATTATTTGAGACACGCTATTAACGTTTACCTGCCGTGCTGGGATATCATCGACGTTTTCCACATCGAAATCCACTACTATCTTCAACAAGCTATAACCAAACTCAGTAACCTTTCCGAATCGGACCTATGTTGATATAACTTTTTTTGCTTAAAGTGAGCTAAGGAATACACCCCTGAAGTTAGGCAGATTCTTCCCGGTACATCCTGTATAGATACGAAAATAAATGATTTGATATATCGTCGTCCTAGAATTGGTTTGTTCTATTATTTTCTGAGTTATGAGTATTTTTGAATGCCCAAGGATTGGTTTGTTCTATTCCCACCATCAAATTTTTAATAAAAACATGGGAATTAGTATTTTTCAGTATGAGTTTTGTTCTATATCCTAATAAAATTAAAATGTTCAGAATTAGTTTGTACTATACAACATCTTGAATGTAAAAGTGTGTTCTATATCCACTGTGGTATTGATGCAATGAAGCGGATGAAACAATGGAACACGTGCTTTGTCACTGCCCTGCGTTAACGTTAATTCGAGGATCCATGTTAGGGGAATACTGGCCTAACATGGCCAGTATCAGCGACACTTCACCCTCCAGTATCCTTGGATTCATCCAAAGGTTGGGATGAATCAAGGACTGAAGGGTCAGAAGGGGTCGCTAAAGGGAGGCAGCACAATGGGCCCGATTAAGCGGCCTAAGTGCGCGTAAACCTCGGTTTACCCTCCACCCTAACAATCCTAATCCTAATCCTATCCACTGTGGTAGTCAGTATTTGTTCTATATCCATAAAATTTTCTTATAAGAATTTGTTTATTCTTTTAATCGCTAAATATTTTGTGTAAATATTTACGTGTTTTGAAAGAGATTTGTTTATGTTTTTTTAAATCAAAGTGTCATTTTGATTGTTTAGGTACAAAAAGTTTATAGTTTCACTTTTTCGTAGATTTTGTATATCGTTACTGGTTTGTTACAAATAATATCAAAGTAAACAAAATAAAAGTAAAGTAATTTAAATAATTGGTTTGATTTTTATGTTTATATATTTTTGCGATTTGTTCTATATCCAGGCCAATTCGTCAAGAAAATCATAAAATGAGCAAATTGTTCTATATCCAAATACAATTAATTAATTTGACAGCGCAAATTAATTAAAGAAAAAAGATTTTTTAGGGTAAAATAGTCGAAGGCTGTTATGTAAGTAAATGTTCTAGTCAGAATTTGTAAAACATAATTAGTAATCCTGTTATTATTATTTTAACTTCATTTCTATTTTACTCGAAATGCAGTTTTGTGGACTTAGAACAAACCAATTCTAGGACGACGATATTACATTTCGATTTATGGACATCTTCATCTTTCCAGGAACAAGAAGCCCTATATCTAGGCCGTATATCGACGTATATTATAAAAAAGTAAAGAAAAATGAAGTTTCGTATTTTTTCATTAGAAGCGTAGCATAATAGAGAGAAATATAGTGTATTTTATTAATATAAAGCTTATACAACACATGCAAATAATCAAAAAGTGTTAAGTAGTGTTTTGTAATTAGATAATTTGTAGGAGCACTACAACATACGAAGTAATCGTTCCGATTAGTCCAAATAACATAGCATAATCGACAACGAAAAACCCAGAAGCAGAAAAACTGGGACATTGATCAGTTGCCTGTTGTGCCAGTAAAATTAATTCTCTTCTTACAGTTTGGTCAATTTTATTTTGACTTTTAGCATCAATGTGCAGCATTAAATTATAACAAACTGTTACTATTTCTTCAGCTTCTTTTCTTGTCATTTGACAAGTTACTGCCAAAACGATTCCCAAGATCTGAATTTAGCAAACCTTAAAATGAGTTAAAGAATAAAATCAATTCTTACCATATTTGTTATATCGAAAAGATACAATTCGGCGACAGTTTTAGCTTGATCGTGCAAAATTTCTCCTAGCAATTCTAAGGTCATAATTCCAATATAAAGGTAGAGAAACATTATTTGATAACCAAAAATTGTATTAAATTGATCGACCATATTTGTAAGCGAATTGAAAACTACTCTTAGTTTTCTTACATTGCAGCATGCATCGAATACTACAAAGTTTTCAAATAAATTGTTCTCATCAATGTGAACTTGTGTTTTCTTTTTGTAATAATTCTTTATATTCTCTTTCAAAAGCATTTTCAATTTTTTAAATCTCAATTTCAAAGAAGTAGTGTAATTAAACATTAACAAAGTGATAATTGTTATGAAATACATTTCAATGCGTTTCAATAATCGATTGTATACGTAATTAATAATCCCCACGTGATAGAAACTAAAATATATTTCCAGCGAAGTCAAAAAGATGAATAATAAATGAACTGCAACGAGCTCTAGAATAAAGGTGTTTAGTATTCGTTTAGGAGTTTCCTTTTGGGTCAACTCTTGGTGAGGATACGATTTATCAACTTCGTGGAAACTCGCAGTAAAGTCATAGAATTTTTCAATTTTCCAAAAAGCGGATATTAAAATTGAAATTAAATATTGTAGCGTAGCTGACGAGTAACACAATATGTATACCATAAATAAAGCTTTAGAAGTTATGTTATAGGTTTCGATGGTCACGTAGAACATACCACTAAAAGCCAAAAGTAATATTAGCGAAAAAAGGATTACCCAAATTTTATATCTCAGCAATGGATTTTTTTCTGTTGTATTATAAGGTGGTGTTAAAGCAAAGAAATTTAGTATATTATATAAAGGTTTGATTGAGTTGATATTATTTCCAAGATCATTTCCGATCATTTTGAATCTATAACACAGAACTTCACTCTACGTCGTACTTGCAGTAATGATGTGAACTACTTAATACCAAGGTACTTTACAGAGTTTCAAAATATACATTAGTGCTCGACATTGGTATAAATGCTTGAATACCTATAAATTTTTAAACAGGTATCACTTTTCATTTAATTATTCATAAAATATTAAAAAGTAAGGAAGTATTGATGTAAAGTACCTAGATACTAAATTTGGCAGCCTGAAATGATTTGAGAGGTCATGGATGCGACGCTACTAGCAAAATAAAATTTCTAAGACCGAATTGTACATTACACATTTATCTTTAGAATTTAATTTTGTCTCAGTATAAAGAGGTTTTAACAATCGCTTGAACCGGTTTATACTGAGACTAAAATTAAATCCTAAGAATAAATGTGTATTGTAAAATCCACAATAAGCTAATTTAATCTTGTAATCAGAGGGTAAATCCCTCTGATATAAGAGGGTAATTTTAAGCCGTTGTTCCTGCTAGATGATCCAATCAGAGTATTTTTGCACGTTTAGATTTTGGAATATAGACCCAATAGGTAATGCATAAATCCCATGTCTCTATAGCCCGTATAGTTTCAAAAAATTTCGGAAAAACATTATAAAAGTGGGCTTCTCTATCCCTAAATAAGTAAATAGTAAAGTAAATGTTCACTAAAGAGGAAAAATAAATGTAGTCAAAGAAACTGAAATGTTTCTCTAGTACCTATATCCTTCGAAATCCGATAATCTTTATTCATGATGTTCTCACAGACTGTTTACGCCGTTAAAAAATGTTGGTAAACCACAAAATAAATTAAAATAATGGTTCAATAAATTTTCCTTCAATTTATAAAAAAATCGTTACACTGTAGTTAGTTATTATTATTAAAACTACACTTTTTTTTTATTTTAATACTTTATAAATCCATAACTAAATAGGTTAGTACCTATTTAAGTACAAAATGAATAAAGGGCACTTGCTTGATCTTTGAATATTTTCAAATTAAATTTCAAAATTTTGGAAAAGAAGCAATTAAGCTTTATACTTCTCAATAAATTTAATTAAATCTCGATAAACTAGTTCTGGGGCGTCTTTTCCCCAGATAAAATCTATGTGATTGAAAGACTCAAGCGGAACTTTGTACATAATTGCTTCTGCATTACCACTTACTAGTTTGGCAAAAGTGTAAACGTCCTAGAAAATCATTTCATTATTATTGGAGTGGGTACTGCAAGACAGATTTATGTTGACGAGCGGTGGGAATGCGCAGATTAGTATTTATCCCCACTAATGCAGTAGTAAACGTATATAAATTATTAAAGAGGCGTGGTCAAATCTGCCGGAACTTATCCCTACCGCTCTCCATCAAGGATCTGTGTTGCAGTACCTACTTAAAATAAATATTTCTTACTTTCTCATCAGCCACTATATCGTTTAACGAATACATGAGACGTAAAGGAACAGAAATCATAGAAACATTATAACTGGGTGGTTTAGGAGTTCCATATTTAACTAAATTATCTTTTTGTCCATAATCAAACGCTTGAAAATTTCCATCGTTCTGTATTTCTTGAGCATAATGAATAATAGTTTTTGTTGAAATTCCACCTGGATCATGTGCAAATATTAATGGATATGTTTGCTAAAAATCAAAAAATATATAGCATCACAGCACAGTTGTAATTTATAATTTTGTATTTCCTATATTTACATTACTAACTTGACGACTATCAAATCCACAAATTAGAAATAAAACTTCTTTGCAAATGGCTCGACATAAATCAAGAGCTGTACAATCTGATTCTAAAATATTCATTATATCATCGCTTGGAAGAAAGCTTCGAATTCCCAATTGTTTGGCTAACCACTAAAATTGAATTAAAGTATTTCATCATTGCTTTTTATAAATATTTACACTTATATCTTTAGAAAACGGTGCAAAATAACGAATCGGAGACTTAACGTTACACATATAAGCTACTGGAGCAAGAGCAACCATTGCTTTAACCGAGTCTTTTGCTAACTCAGGATAACTTGATGCAAAAGCAAAAAACATTGTGGTGCCCATCGAATGTCCAATATAAATAATTTTTCCTTTAGTTTTAGTTATAAATTCTATATGTGCAAAAACTGCAGGTAAATCGTAAGTAGCCATCTCTTGAAAACTGCAATTAGAAGCGCAGATTGCTGAAGAATAGAGTGTAGACAATTTTCAAAATATACAACTTTACCTAAAATCCCAAAACTCGTCAGAGTCTGGTGCTAGTGTTTTATGAGCTTTAGAATAACTATTGCCTCTACAATTTCCTAACCATACATCGTAACCCAAATCAGCTAAAATCAACGCTGGAAAAACAATAATAATAAATGTAGCAACAAAAATTTAGATTTAGGTGAAAATAAAATTTTTTTCCACCCTTCCAACAAATTCTTATTTTGAACTAACATAATGATTTTTCTGCGGTAATAATCCAATCATCGCTACTTCCTAACAAACCATGTTGTAAAAATACCGGTTGTTTTCCAACTTTCCCATTTTTATCAGCAGAAAGACGATGAATAGTTAGCAAATACCCATCTGAAGTTTCTATAACATGAGATTCGCTCAGATATCCATGTTTTCGAGCTATTTGAGCCTAAAATAGTTATGAATCATTATTTATTTTGTCCTCGTTTATAGGAAGTAGAAATAGACCAATACGGCTTAACGTGCCGTCCGAAGCAGTGTAGCTATGTATGATTTTGAACTTTTAATTACAGTGTAAGTGTAATACTTACTGTTCTTAAGTATATATCTGGATTAAATTCCTCTTCATGTGATGAATTATCCACCTTATCATCAATTTTTGTTATTACATTTTCACTAACACCGAAACTAATAAGGTAGAGGAAACTCAACTTAACAAATAATAACATGATATGATGACAGTTAAAAATTACAAAATCCAGAACTTTGAACCGAAACTTTATGAGCCTTTTCTCCCTTATTTGATGTATCCCAACAAACCTTTAATGTGTCCCACAACCGGTTAAGTTATTTATCATTAATATTATTTAATTCACTAATAATTTGTATAAGACCAAAGACTCAAATTAATGTTTATTTTGTTTCCTAATGTCACTCAATGTGCTTAAAAAAATTAAAACGAACAAAGTAGAAAGGCACCCTAGTACAGTACCCAAACCCTCAAGAAAGTCGCTAAGTTAATTCAACATTTTGTTACATTATGTGGGATGCTAAATATAGAAGTATCGAAATTACAGCATAATTATTAGACGAAAAAGTCATCTCGTATGAATGGTATTTTCCCGAACGGGCGCCAGTCGAGTCAAATAAATTAATAACAAGAGGAAGTTTTGTAATGCACTGAGAAAAATGTTTAGTATTAGTAATTAAAGTTTTAATAACTGCAAATAAAAAGTTGCGTACTATATGGGACAACAAAACTATTTAATTAACACAAATAAATTGGAGTTTCTGATTTCGGATAATTGCCATTATTAAACCAAAATAGTATTATTTGAATATTAGTTACAATAAACTTTCTAGTTACCATAGCACTCCTGTATATTTATAGCAGGTAATCGTCTATTTGCCATTATTAAACTTATATTGTTAGTTACAATAAAGTTTCTTATTAGAACAACAAAATTTAATAACCATTAATAAACTATTGAGTTACCATAGGATTACCATATATTTATGGCAGACAAGCATCTATTTACCATTATTAAACTTTTATTGTTAGTTACAATAAACTTTCTTATTATCAGAACAAATTTAATAACCATTACTGCACTATTTAGTTACCATAGGATTCCCATATATTTATGGCAAATAAGCGTCTATTTGCCATTATTAAACTTTGTAGTGCTGCCGTAAATATTCTCTTTAATTATTTTATGAATTTGAGTTTCCCCAAAAAAAGCATTTCAGTTGGTTTTAATTTATTTTATTATAAAATTAAAATGCATTTTTGCGTTACAAAAGAAAAAACATTCTACATAAAATACTTATACCTACATAAAGTCTCGAAACAGAAAACTATAAATTTTTTTTGATTAATGAAAAGACAGAAACATAAAACAATATTTGAACATAATTATTATTGCTCTCTTCTATGAGCGTTAAAAATATGTGGTGATAACATTCCATATTATATTGTTTCTAAATCGAGAAGATTGAAACTCTCATCGGCGGTGATTCCCTCTTCTACAAGAAAAATAACACGTATCAATATTCTCTATTAAAATAATTGACAAAACAAAAGTTTAAAAACACCTCTATTATTATAGGTATCACTAGCCTACACTAGTACTATTTTAATGCTGTGAATTATTACCTACGACATCGGCACTCAATAAGTTTTTTTAACTAGGTGAAGCGTAAATAAATTAAATTTAGAAGTAATTAGTTCTTTTGCGTAGGTAATTAATGAATTTATTTAATGTATAGGTACCTAAGTATAAAAAATAAAAATTTACTTACATATAAAAGCTTCGTAATGAGATTGCAATCCCCACGTTTCTAAAACGGATTTAAACGTAAGTTGTTGTTCCATTATTGTTAACAATACAAATTTTTGTATACAAAAACTAATAATTCACTTTAAATTAAAAATTTATGAATCAAGAAACAACGAACTGCAAACAAACACCACACACGCCAAGAAATATTTTGCAAAATCGGCAAAATTGTGCAGAAAGGGCGCCATTATAACACCAGACAGCGCAAACGCCTTAACTTCATATGAATAAGTAATTAATCAAACTTTTAACGTTAAATGAACCATTTAATAACTGTTGTTCATTTTTTACCTGTGATAACTATTATATATTATAACCACAATAAATTTTTAGTTAGAAACACAATTTAATAATCATAAACCCTTATTTAATAACCGCTACTAAATTAAATATTTGTCACAATCATAGACTTATTTATACGAAAAGTATTATAACAACAAACAAGCTATTTAATTGCAGCTATACAAGGTATATTAACTCCAATATTACTGTGGTAGAAATACGGATTTTCTTAGGAGAATAACACCGATAAATAACTACTATTAATCATTATATTAACCACAATTAATTCAGCTTTAGGAAAACAGTTTAATTACACGATTTTTCTCAGTGTGGTTCTTCTCAATATTCTTTCCTCATCTCATTTATTCCTTCCTTGACCACCTAAAGACGACTGACTTCTGACACTAGATTAACTTACAACTGTTAGTTATAAGAATAAAAGGCCGTAAAATTTTTTTACCTGTGCACGGAAAATACTCTGGGCATTTGGGCAAAGGCCAAAGTAATTATAGGCACCTTAAGATGTTAAGATTATGTCTTCATCGCGTTTTTAGAATTCGAGTTGAGCTTCTACTCAAAATCGATGTTTTATCACTGAGCCCAAAGTGGGCTCTTCTAGTCGTTTGGCTCGAACCTGGGTCAGGACCTAGTATCTCATTAAATCTATCTATGACTAATAAAGAAAGTAGTATAAGATACAATTACAGTATAGTATAGATAAAGTAATCCTCTAGTAAAGAGAAGGAATGTAGGTATGAATGTTTTAACAGAATTTAACAGCTGCTCCTTTAGTCCCAGTAAATCGAAATAAGTTCTAGTTTTTCAAAACTGCTCGTTAGCATTATGGATGCACACATTAGAAGACAGAGGATCGTTTTCTTCGTATAGTCAGAGAAACTGAAATATTGTTTTATAGTCAAATTTTAAATTCGACAATCTGTATTAAACTCGTCACAGACTCTGTTTACCGTTATAGGTAATCATAATCATAATAGAATATTGTTTTACAGTAAGAAAAGTCGTTTTGTCTGGCGAGACTCTGGTTTGACGGATGAGTGCTAGCGAGTACACACTACAATAGATTGTAAATATAAATAAGAGCTAAATAATTAGTCTTTTTCCAATTATAAAAAAAAAACAATTACATTGTTAAGTTAGGTAATTATTCTATCGCGGCTACATTTTTTAAAATTTAAATAAGTAAATAATCAGCAACTAAAAAGGTGTAAGTAGATCAAAAAAATAAAGAGCACCGGATCTTTAGGAATTAAATTTAAAAATTTGGAAATACTAGCAATCACACTCTATACTTCTGAATAAATTCAATTAACTCTTTATAAACTAGTTCTGGAGCATCTTTGCCCCAAATAAAATCTATGTGATTGAAAGAATCTAGTGGAACTTTATACACACTTGCAGCATTACCCACTTGATTGGCAAGAATGTAAACGTCCTAGAAAATCATTTGATTATTATTGCTGTATAGATACCAAAATAGCTATTTCTTACTTGCTCAGTAGCCAGTAAATCGTTTAATGAATACATGAGACGTAAAGGAACAGCAATGTTGGAAACATTATAACTGGGTGGTTTAGGAGTGCCATATTTAACTACATTTTCATCTTTTCCATAATCAAATTCTTGAAAATTTCCATCGTTGTGTATTTCTTGGGCATAATGAACAAGAGTCTTTGTGGAAATTCCAGCTGGATCGTGAGATAGTATTAATGGAAGTAGTTTCTATAAACAGAAATATTGTAACGGCTCTCTACATAATTTTCCCGTAGAAAAATAATTAAGTTTAAATTTCGATTTTCTACTTACATCGCTAAGTTGTTGACTATCAAATCCACAAATTACAAATATAACTTCTGTGCAAATGACATGATAGAAGTGACGAGCTGTACATTCAGTTTCTAAAATTTTCAGTATTTCATTATTTGGAAGAAACTCTCGAATTCCCAAATGTTTGGCTAACCACTAAAATTGAGTTTATAATATTTGATTGTTGTTTTTTTAAATTTTTATTTACTGTTATATCGTTTGAAAACGGTGCAAAATAACGGATGGGAGACTTAATGTGGCTCATATAAGCTACTGGAGCAAGAGCAACCATTGCTTTAACCGAGTCTTTTGCTAAATTGGGAAAACTTGATGCGAAAGCAAAAAACATTGTCGTACCCATCGAATGTCCAATGTATATAATTTGTCCTTTAGTTCTAGTTGTACGTTCTATATGTGAAAATACTGCAGGTAAATCGTAAGCAGCCATCTCTTGAAAACTACAATTAGAAACGCAGATTGCTTAAGAAAAGCTTAGACAATATTTTGAAAACTTGAAACTTTACCTAAAATCCCAAAACTGGTCAGAGTTAGGTGGTAATGTTTTATGAGCTTTAGAATACGTATTTCCTCTACAATTTCCTAGCCATACATCGTAACCCAAATCAGATAATATCAACGCTGGAAAAATAAAAAATTTTTGCGTTCTTCCAACAACTATTTTTTTGGACTAACCTAATGAGTTTTCTCCGGTAATGATCCAATCATCGCTACTTCCTAGCAAACCATGTTGTAAAAACACCGGCTGCTTTCCGACTGTCCCATTTTTGTTAGCTGAAATACGATGAACAGTTAGCAAAAACCCATCTGAGGTTTCTATAACATGAGATTCGCTCGAATATCCATGTCTTCGAGCTATTTGAGCCTAAAATGATTTAGATTTTACTTTTACTGTTTTATGTACTATATGCAATGATTTTAGAAATGATATTGATTAGTTTTAGAGCCAAATGAAAAGTGAAGTTATATAAAGTTGTTTCTACATTTTAATTAGCAAATTCTTGCTATATGTACCTATGTGCGTATTATAAAAGAAAATTACGAAATTTTGTACATAGATAAGAGAAATGTTGAAATGTAATATTATATTAATTAGTAATCAATCAAAGCTGGCAAGATGAATAATGTTTGAACTTCAACCTCTCTTAGTCGTAAGATTATTTTAGATTAACGTCACGATTAAAACTTTCTATCACTGCAATACTGAACATGAATCACTTACTAGACCGGCGGCTTAACGTGCCACCCGAAGCACTCTCAGTCTCAGCCGCGTGTGTTTACGACGCAAATTACTTGGATGGACATTCATTTACCTATTAATCTGACACACGCGTGCGGAACTCGGATATGGGTTTATTTTACTCTCTACAAGAAACTCTATAGAGCGGTCGTTTGAACAATTGCCATTATTTGTTACTTCTTGTAGTGGTCACCTTATTTTCAATAAATGTAATTGTTATTTGTTTATATTTTTAGATTTATTGGTTGAACAATACATTTGGGAAAAACATAATAGTAGGTCTTTATAGGGATTTATTATTTATTATTATCAATCTGAAATCAGATTCTACAGATCTTTTTTTTTCCTCTTATTCCGAAGGGTCAACCACTATTCTGAATTTGTACAGTTATTGCAGTTGACTGCCCATGACTGCATGTGCTATGGCTGCCATTGACTGCAGATGACTACCGTTGACAGCTCAATTTTTGTACATTGCTGCAGAGAGTGGTGAATAACCCCTCGTCTTATTCATTATAGATATTTATTGAACGCTGAGCAGAAGAAAGGTATAGTAGTTTAATGACCAGTATGATAAGGATCTCAATTTTTTATTTTCAAACGACACGACATGGTGAAAGAGACAGTGGCGTAACTAAGAACTTGGGGGGTCTCCCCGCACCGTTCAGAATGGGGCTCTACCCGCATGCTCATAATTTTTTCACATTAGCAACATTTGAAAATTTCAGAGCCTTTCAACTTAAAATAACATAGATTAGAGAAAAATTTTTCTTTTAAGTAGTAGTAAAAGTTCAAAGACGAAGGTTCGGAAAAAGTATTTTTGATTTTGATCACGATCGCATTAAATGACAACCCTTACAAGAGTTCTGTTTGCCTATGCACTTTTTAGCCATTGAGTTGCACCTGAAAATCTCAACAATGGCATGTCGATTCTACTTAATTACTATCTTTACCTCGAACAAAAAAGTTTTTTATTACTTTCTTGCAATAAAATAAATACAACGAACAAATTAATTTTTGATCAGCTTTTGGTGCTTTAGAATTTTTTTCAACAAATCTACTGAACCAAAATGTATTATTGGTCTAGAATTAATCGTCTGTAGATTTCGAATAACCAGAGTTGGGCAGTATCAATGATACATGTATCTTTGATACGTATCTTTGATACTTTTGTATCTTGTATCTTGTATCTATGATACTTGAGGTGAAAGTATCTTGTATCTTGTATCAAAGATACTGAAATTGAATTATCATGTATCTTGTATCAAAGATACTTTTTAGTCTCAATGTGCCCAGATACTTTTTTTAACACTTTTTCAAAAATCAATAGAAAAAAATAAAATAAAATAAAATTAAAGACAAAAAAGCTGGTACAGGTTGTTTGTCAAATGTAAGACCTTTCTGGCGCCATGCTATTGTATGAGGATTTTAAATTCTTTAAAATTGCAGGCGATAACGGTAACGACTAATGACTCTGTACTGTGTAAAAGGGGTAAAATACGACTCCCAGGATAATATTTCCAGGTAGGACATTAGATTGTATAAGTATCTACTTAGATTTTTTGAGAATTAACAAGGGAAAGGTTATTTTTTGGAAAATCAAATTTCTCTTCTAAATAAAACAACCCCTTCCCCATGGCCTTCCTCTATTCTGATTGGCTCTTGTATTCAGACAGACACTGTAACTATTCTGAATCCTTTGGCTCAACTTTCATTTACCTTTTTATCTCGAAAAGGTTCAGTTATTACAATATCAGTTAGTTAATATGGCTTGCGTTTGACTTTTCTAATACTATTAGTTAATCTATTTTTAAATAAAACCCGAGGGGTCAACCACTGTTCTGAATTTGTACACTGACTGCAGTTGACTGCCCATGACTGCATATGCTATGGCTGCCATTGACTGCAGATGACTACCATTGACAGCTCAATTTTTGTACAGTGACTGCAGAGAGTGGATAACCCCTCGATAAAACCACGGAAAAATAGAATGATGAAAAAAGTATCAAGTATCTTGTATCTTTCGATCAAAAAATAAAAGTATCTTGTATCTTGTATCTATGATACTCGAGGTGAAAGTATCTTGTATCTTGTATCAAAGATACTGAAATTGGATTATCATGTATCTTGTATCAAAGATACTTTTTATAAGTATCTTGCCCAACTCTGCGAATAACTGCATATTTTTTATTATGATCGGATGTTTTAAATTTGCGAAATTAAATAAAACGAAAACGAGAAATCACTGCACTAATACATATTTTCGGAAGGAAGCAGCCCCACGAGTTAGAAGTCCAAAATTCATAAGATTTTTCCTACCACTGTCTTATTTATAGTTATAAGGGTTTATTTTTGACTATTTCAAAAACTTTTACAACAGACCTTTTTACTTAATTGCAGTTTGCCGATTTGGATAACTTTATAAGAAAAAAAAAGTATCTATTTACTACTTCTATTTTAAATTCTCAAATGTGCCTTTTTATGGTACTACAAACTACTGAATTTTTCGGGGGTCCCATTTATTCGGGGGCCCTCCCGCAAAACGCAGGCCCTGCGGGCCCGTTATTTACGCCACTGTGAAAAGACGATGATAACCTACCCCTAAATTAGAATGAGATTCAGCAGGTAGATATGTTTCATACTAGGTATAGGTACTGAATACCATAATAGCAATATAATAAATACTATTGCTTCTGATCTGAAGTCTCTATAAGAAAGTCTATAATACACATTACACATACCTAGTTAATTATTATTAATAGTCCATTGTTTTTATTTTTAAAACAGGTTTAGGTTTTATTATTTAATGCAAAATGTTGTTAATTAAGAGGATATTAAAATTATATAGATATTTAATTGCCGTTTAATATACTTACTGTTTTCAAGTAGACATCTGGATTAAATTCATCTTGAATAAAATTATCTAATTCATCGTATTTTGTTATTACATTTTCACTAACGCTAAAACTAATAAGGTAGAAGAAACTCAACGAAACCAATACTAACATGATGACAGCTAGAAGTTACAAAACCAAGAACTTTGAACCGCCGCTTTATATACTCCAGTGCTTTTTTTTACTTGTTTTGATGTATAATATGACTCACAACCGGATAAATTATTTATCATTAATATTATTTAATTCACTAATAATTTATATAAGACCAAAGACTCAAATTTAATGTTTATTTTGCTTCCCAATGTCACTCAATTGTTTTTGAATTAGGATCATTAGGATTAATAAGAAATAATTAAAAAAATTAAAACGAGCGAGGTAGAGCGTAGAGGTATCCAAAAGCCCTCGAGAACGCCGCTTGTTGATTAAAATTATTTTAAATTTTAATTTATACTTCCTCTATGATAGTCACTCAACAGTTGATAGGTAATCCTTTTCCATCTTCATTAATTAAAGTCAAAAATTAATTATTGTTCACTTAGGTAAGCTTATCAAACGCAAAACTAAATCTGGCGGTAGTAGATGAAATTAGCAGCTCTCCGAACAGCCAAAATAACGATGCACCATACCATAGAACATTCTAAACGCGTTAGGATAAGTAAACCTGACACTGAAATTCCAACGAGTCAAAATACAGTATTCAGCAATAATTCAAAACAAGTATTTGTCGAAATTGGCAGAAATTGACACAGAATCCTCTGAAGAATTCAAAACAAATGATACAGCATTTGAATTAGTGAAAATCTTTGTAGAAATTCGTTTTTGTTATTGCATAGAGTAGCATCACCAGAATCAGAAAGAAAAATGGTATACCTCTGATGAGCACTGAATACAATGAGAATTGCATTGCAATGAGAATTGCAAAGGAAATATCTAGTATAAGGCTTTTCTGGAACCAATCTATATTCCACATGCGTTTTCAATTTCAGTAGATATTGTCTAAATTGTTCAATAATAAATTTTCTACAGAAACATTTAATAATCTTCTATTAAAATGCAAAGGCTTTTTCTCGGTCCACAGATATGTCATCACATCTATTACTATTTTGGAGTAATAAAATTTTTACTAGAAGAGGACGAGTTGCGCTGTGTACTTTGAAAATGAGATAACCAAATTCAAATGAAAGAATTTATTTAAAATTTGTTTATTTCTTATCATTTAATTTAAATAAGTGAATGCAAGGGCCATCTGTTGCTATTTTGATAATCTAATCTAAAAGGGCAATCTATTGCTGTTCTAAAGTATTCGAATCTAATTTTACGTTGAAGAAGCGAGAGAAAATGTTCCTAGTTTCACGGCCAACTTACGTGTACTTAAATAAAACCCGCATTTGTTGATGGATAGCTACCTCTGATTCGAATTATGAGAAATTAAGCATCCGGTATGACTGTTTGCAGAATATGAAATATTTAAAAGGAAGAAGTGAATAGCAACTTTTTACTTGACCGATTTAAAAATTGCCACAACAGTTTGCTCATGGTTATGAAAAGTTCCTAATATTAAAAATACTTTTGTGTATCCAGGTAGTACACTGGTAGGTGCTTCTATTTCCCTTTTTGAACACAGACGTACAATCTACCAAGAAAACTTTAGTTTCTATTATAAATAAAGTTAAGATTTACTTTATTATTTTTTAATATCTTATAATTTAACTTTAGTAAATAGACCAACCTTATCCTTATGTATATCAACTATATTATATAACTTTAGATGCGTAAACAGCAGACGCTCTTATAAATTCATCCAACTTAAATTTAAATAATTCAGATTGAATTGGTTCCGTGAGCTGACTCAGAGGATTTTTAACAACATACTCTAAATATACCTAAAACAATAGTATTAGTTTTCTGCTTTAAAGCTTCGTAATTTCATAATATAAGTACCTGACTATAAATTTGTTGTAATAATTCTCTAACACCTTGCGAATTTACATCTGTATTTAATATAAACTTCAACCCAGATGGGGTTTCTAGAAAATGTAACGCATACTTGGATGTTTTGTAGTATAAAAATCCTTCTTTAATATCAGTTGGAGATATTTTTGATACAAACGATTTTATAGAAAATAACATGCCATACATTAATTTTGCTTCCTACAAGAAAAATATGAGTTAAAATTTCCAACTAGCTACCTTTACGAAAGTTACTTCTTCTTTTGTCATTCCGGACTGTTTCAAACGGTTCCATTCATGATAATGTAACAGATTTCCATTTTTATCAAAAATGTAAATATTGTGGACTGTCATATTTTAATTAAAAGTTTGTCACCTATTTAAATTTAATAAAATGTAAATACAGATATAAACATAACGAAAAATATTCCTTTTCTTCGAAGAAAAAATTAATAATAAATAATAAAGTAGTAAACAGTAAGTTGACACTTTGACAGGTGACAAAAGAATTTGACAGTTTATTAATAATCTATACTTAGATATTAATGTCAATAGATGGTGCTTGTATGTAGAAATGGAGTAGAGATTAAAATGGCGATTATATTAAATAAGAATTAGATACAACAGTATTGGATCTAATAATGCATGAAAATGTCTCAAATAGAGAAAAATGTCAACATATGTACGTGATGTCATTCTGTCATTCTACAAAGTCAAGAAATTTTGCAATGTGTTAGTATTTTGTGCTTAGTGTTAACTTTAAATGGTAAGATATTACTATTAAAATACTGTAAGATTAATATTGATTTTATTTAGTTTAAAATTAAATCTGTACATTATGGATGAAACCCAACTGATTAAAGCTGTTGTGCATTATCAGCAAGGATTGGAAAGAAATATACGGAAAAATGACGAACAAAAGGTAATATTAATTATAAAGAAGTTGAGTTGATATTTTAATTTGTTTTTATATTATGTAGATGTTGCACTACATTTCTAAACTGTTCAAAATGCCAGTTAAAGTAGAGCATTTAGAACAAACTGGGGTTGGTCGTACAGTGAATTCACTACGCAAAATAAGTGGAGAAGTAGGTGAGGCAGCCAAGTCACTAGTTACAAAATGGAAAAGTATGGTATTGGATAGTGATACCCCTAATCCGAGTAAGTTTAAGTGAAGTTTATTGATCATCTAATAGTTTACTTAAGAAATTAGTTGTAAACATTTACTTTCTTTTTTCAGAAATAGATACGAATAGTAAACACAAGGAGCCACATTCATCAAATATCAAAGAAAGCGATAAAAAGCATAAGTACCAAAGTAAAGAAAAACAATCTAGTAATAGTAGTAGTAGCAGTAGTAGCAAAAAGAATTATGATAATGCAAAATATTCTAAAAAAGAAGATAATGCAGTAGCAATAAGTAAAGAAAAAAATAGTAAACATAAATATTCTAAATTTGATGAAGAAAGTTTAGATTCTGAAAGTGATAGTGAGATAAAAAAAGTTAAGAAACATAGCAAATATAGGTCATTAAAAAATAAACATGTGTACGATTCAAGTGATGATTCTGAGCTTGAGAAACCAAAAAGAGATTCCCATTCAAAAAGTTCATCCTCAAAAAGAAAAAATGAAGATGAATATAATAAAATAGTAAAAAGAATTCGTGACGATGATTTTTCTAATAGTAAAAAATATGAAAGTTCAAAGTCTAATAATTCTGATGATGAATTGATTAGTGAAGAAGAGATAAAAAAATCGAGTAAAGTGAAAAATAAGTGTAAAAGTGAATTCAGTAATGAAGATAAAATTAAGTATTCTCACAAGCATAAAGAGAAACATCATCACCATCATAAGCAAGAAAAATCTGCTATGAAAAATAATTCTAAACACGTAGATAAAGCTGAAAAATCTAAAGAAAAACTTAAAAATGTGAAAGATTCAAAGCACAATTCTTCTAAGTCTAATAAAGAACATAAACCTAGTAGTAAAAGTAGTGCAGGAATAAGTGAGAATGGAATAGGATCTAGTTCAGGTGCAAGCTTTGCTGAAGCGCTCGGTATGTTAGAACCAAGTAGCAACAAAGGCAACAAGAAAAAAGTTGCACTTGTGCAACCTTTCCAAAGGTCCAAGACTACTACCAAATGTGGTTCATCATCTCCAGAAATGGCATATAAAGAACCGGCACCTAATTTAGTAAGTATTGTTCAAATTTTTTAGATCTTCATCTACTAGTACAGTGAAGTTTCGTCTTGTTATAAATTATTCAGATTTTTTAAAAAATGTAATATTGCTTTCAGATTGTTAAATCACTTACAGAACAGAAGTTGGAGCCCTTAGATATAAATGTATCTAGTTTGTTACCAGAAATTACTCCAAATTATCGTCCTATGGGAAACTATATGCTGAGTAATGATTTAATAAAAAATAAAGTGCAGCACGATGATGCGCTATTAGTTGAAATAATGAATTCTAAAATATCACGTACCAAAGTTTACTCGGGGAATAAAGTTACGTATTCAAAAGTTCCTTCACTATTTGAGCTGTGTACACGTATACTAAAAGATAATATTGATGGTAAAAATATCTTAGCGAATAAATTAAAAGCTGAAATCTTATTTTATAGCATTGGAGTATACTGGTGGTGTGCCTTATGATATTTTAAAACCAGTTATAGAGCGTGCCAATCCAGATCAGTTATTCATGTTAGAGCATCATAATCCTTATCTTATTGAAGATACAGATCAGTTATGGGAATTTCATTGCCAAAAAGAGTTTCGTACAAAGAAAAGAGAAGAGATGGAAACTTGGCGAGACATGTATATGCGTTGTTTAGATGAACGTGAGGCTAAACTTAAAGCATTAACTGCTAATATAAAATTATCACAGGATAAATCATTGCCCGTACGCCAAACTAAACTTGCTTATGTGGATAGCTTTGTAAAACCACCAAGGGCTGTTCTTCGTAAACAAGTAAGAAAAATTATATTTTTAATTTGTTTATTTGATGTATTATATTTAGGCTAAACATGGTACGGGTAGTGACAATAAACCTATAATGACTCCATCGTCACGTTTAGCTGGTATAGCTGCCACTTCTGCTATAGGGCACGTGTCTGTACCAAATCCTGGAGCCAGAGCTGCTGCAAGTAGTAGCTCAAGTACTGCTTTAAAACCAAAAAAAGCTCCTTTAATGCAAAAAACTCTAGCATTTATGAAAAATCGACATTTTAGAAGATAGCTAAACAGTTTAATAAAATTAAATTGATCCACGAATTATTCATCTTGACAGTTTTATTATGGACAGTTGTTTATCACAACTTGCAAATTATTTTGTGTGCGTCTTTATGTATACAAAAGTTTTTTTAGGAATAATTTACAAATAGGTATTTTATGAATTATTCAAGTTTTAAAATTATGTGATAAGTAATTGATGATATGTTGTACATATGTATTTTAAATGTGTTGAATTTTTGTAAGTGACTTATGTATGTACAATGTTGTTAATATTATTATTTTTATTGGAATGGAAAGTAGGTAAAAGAAGAGACTAAAATTTTAGTAAATAAAATGATGTGGTTGTAATCGAAATTCTGTGATACGAACAGAATTTTTTGATTTTAGTATAATAGTCTATATTTTAAATATAGAATATAGGCGAATATAGGTAATTGAAATTATCCTTTTAATTGTCATATTTTTAAGTAGGTACAAGTAATTGAGCCATACTATTAAAGTAGGTGTCACAGATCATAACAAGAATATATTTTTTCAGATATTTAAAATGTGTTCATCAAACATGATTGGCAACGTAATTAAGAAATTTTCCTATTTGTGAAACTAATTGTGGCTATAATTACTCTTGGCATTTAAGTGGTTAAAACTATTTCTGTTTTATTTGTGATTGTTGTAGTATAATTTACAAAAATGGTTAATAAAATTACATAAAACGTCAATACTTTTATTTTTTAATTAAGTATAGCAGTATAGGTAAGTATTTTGCTTTATCTGTGTTTGGCTAATTAGCGAACGAGTCCTGCAATACAGGCCAGTCACTAAAAGCTACTTTCACTCTGTATAAAACATTTTATGTTTTCTTAAAACGGAAAACTCAAAATTTTAAATTTTGATAAAGCGCCATCTCTTGTCAATTACTTGTAATTCAATTGTCAAATATTTTTTAAATCAACTTGTAAAAAAAGGCTGATTAATAAACGCAACGAACAACTTATAAAGGAAAATTTAAAAAACATTACATTTTTTACTGGAGTTTTACATGGTTGTGTAAATGACGCTTTAGCTAGCTCTTCCTACCGTCGAGTAGGTATGTGTGGCGGGCAATTTGACTTGCTGTCCACTTGCTTTTTGAACAAAGGTTAGAAGGTTTTAATGAACATATGTTGGCGTTAATCCAATTTTTATCATTTTGTGTTGTTGGAGTAACCTTTCTCCTTTAATCAACTTTATTATCAAATAAGCAATAATTTTTTAAGTATTGACCTGGGGTGCGTTCGAGAACAACACTATTCTGTATTGTCACAAAAATAGTCGTTCGAGAATCCTATAACGTGCACTTGGTGGAACGCAGAAAAGCGTTCGAAAACACTTCGAAGTGTCGCATTAAAGTGCTAAAAGTCGCGGCAGTCCAGACTGCTGTGAAAATTACTTCAAAGTATATGATCACTTTGACTACTTCGTGCCCCCACTCTGCAATTGTGAGAATTACTCTAAAGTGAGGTTCTCGAACGCACCCCTGTTTATAAAGTATTTAACAGTAAATAAGTTGCAATTTCAGGATCTGTACTTTGTTCGACTAAAATGCCTAAAGGGTGCATATTACCGTTTTGTAAAACGCGGGAATCGACTATCGGAATAAGTTTTTATAGGTGAGTTGGTACAGTAGCTTCTACTAGAAATGAATAGGGTCAAGGATAGATATATTGTATTCGTCCAGCCCTAGCCAATTCTTCAGCTAAATCTAGCTTCAGCTAAAATAGACGTAACTGACGAGTTACCATTATTGTGTCGGTTGTGAGCTTTATACATTTTTTGTATTTTTAAGGATTAGCGAAAGTAGGCGACATTTGTGGCTACCTGCCTTGGGAAGAAATATAAATGACCCAATAAGCATACACAATGTCATTTGTTCTCTTCACTTCTCACCAGAAAGCTTTTTGCCAAATCAAACATTGAAAAAGGACGCAATACCTACTTTAAATTTGAGACCAAAGGGCGCCACTTTAGTTTCATGGGGACCTCGTTTGCAATTACGGTAAGTGTTTTGACCACAGTCAGCTGAACGTAAGCACTGATAAAAGCCTCAATCCAGAGCAATTGGTTTTTGTTTTGCAGATTTTCCAAAAAAGATGTACAAGTACAATCCACTTTGACAACTCCACAGACAACTACTGAGAGATTGCAAGTAATGTCAGTTACTGATATGTAAGCATTTATAATAATATAGTAAGTAATATAAGTATACAGAGTTGTTATATTGTATGTAGACCTTCTGCATCGTTTGCATATTCAAGTAATATTTTGGAAGACAAAACAGACAGGTACTAACATTGATATGTTGCAAATGTAAATTGAAAGTTTTAATATTTGCAGAATATCTGTTGTAAGTACAGATTCTATTTTTGATACCATGCCTCATCTCTCGACTAGTCTGATGTCCAGCGGTTCATGTGTATTGCAAGGAACTCTTACAGATAGACAACGTTCACTTCACTTAGATCACTCTTATTAGTATTAATGTGATTATGATTTAGTTAACTTAAATGTAGTGTACAAATTTTAGCTGGAGCCCGAGAAAGATGAAGAAATTTGCTTCGAAGAAAACCGAAGCAGTTAAACCGACTTTAAAATTTAAGTTGAAGATATCAAGGCGAAGAATTCCGAGGTTCCGGATTAAAATAAAAACCTTAAATGGTCTGGTTTCTCATCTAGGAATTAGAAAATATATTACTGACGAGGTTAAAGATTGAAAAATCATGAGATATTAAATTTATTACAATAGAGCAATGGAAACTGTAATGAAATGTATTTGAATTGGATTTAAATTTAAATATCAAGTATACAATTACTTATTCAAATTATACATTAGTTTTAAAACTTCTTTGCTTTAAGGTTTTGAATACAAATTTTTATGAGGGTTAAATTACTATCTTTTTGAGTATTTGAATATCCATTCAATAGAAGTTTAATCAGTTTTGGTAGTACAGTTTCTGTTAATAGCTTTCTGTGGTCTGGATATTTAAATGTGGACTAAGGAATCTACTAGTAAAGAAGATACAGTGTGGAGAACGTTTTTGTCTGTTGTCAGATTCGGCATAATCATCACCTAATTACAACATTTATAAAATTAAATAAAATACAGGAGTTATTTTTTGAAATATCTTGTAAATAGGAGTTATTGATTCTTTCTTGGACTGTATGTAAAAGATAACGAGCTA
This sequence comes from Malthinus seriepunctatus, assembly GCA_963924605.1. NCBI lineage: Eukaryota > Metazoa > Arthropoda > Insecta > Coleoptera > Cantharidae > Malthinus > Malthinus seriepunctatus. The sequence continues at coordinate 40,539,180 of OZ004601.1, forward strand.
ACATTGCTACAGGTGTGAAAATGACTAAACTAAACGTTCTCAGATGTAGATGATTCAGGTTTTGATGACTTACAGCATCCAAATATAATGTCGTGCATACATACTTAATGCATTCTTTGTAAGATTTGTATGAATAGTTATTTGAAATAGACAGTTTTTTATTTATAACTTATTAGTTTGACTATATATCTGTAATTACAGCAGTTTGTCTCAAAAGCAGAGCTGCATTGCCACACAAACTGTCCAACAGTGCTGTTAATTGTTTAAGTACATGCATAACAAAGAACGAATTAGATGTCCATCTGCAGCAAGTGGTAGTTGGACCTATGGGGTCTAATGGCATAATCCCTAGGTGTATTTTACAGCCTTGATTCTCAATCCGTGGTCCGCGGAACGCTGGTGCTCTGTGAAGCCACAGTAAACAGTTCCCCGACTTCAAAAATATTGAGAACCAAGGTTTTACAGAATCCCTACAGCAGAGTATTTAGTCTTTGATACTGCTCGATACGCTATTACTTAACAAGGAGACAAGTGTATGCTATTTATAGTGCAAAATGCTGAAAGCCAACTCTGTTGTCAGATTCAAAATATTTAAATACTGATCTGTCTCAAAATAGGCGCATGATCGTCAAAGGGTTGCGCAGATTCAATGGGACTCGTGAAGCTCATATTTCGTTATTACAAACGATTAACTAGTATTTCTATTACCTATTAAAATATCCGTGGTCCTAACTACAAAACAACCCCCAATTTATTTTTTCAAAGCTATATGACTTCTTTGCTCCTTATTACTGCCATGTCTTGCCACGAATATAAAACATTAGTGAAATATTTTACTAATTATTTGGTACGGGTTTGTTTTTTGAACTAGGGGTTCTAAAACACCATTGTTCAGAGTCCAGCCCCATTTATACATATTGTACCATAATCGGTAAATGGTCAAGTGAACAATATATCCAAAGCTTATTCAAGGTATTTTGAGTAATTTTTAAAGATTAATATAAACAAGAACCAACGAGTGGGTTTAATAGTTTAATTTAAAAAAATATAACCAATTTTTGAAGCAAAAACATCAATAAAGCAGACATACATAAATATTCAAATTTAATATTTATTGGCAGATGTGTGGGTGTGCCATCTATCTGGTAGCATTAAAACGATAAATCCAATTTTTTCACGCATTTTCAATTTCGTATATTTTTAATTATTGAGTTTGTGTGAAATTAATTTCCTAAAGCAAGTTTTGAATTACCCGCGCAAGATATTGTAGCGTTTATTTCCCCCACTACATATCCCCACCCAAAAACGTAAGCACCAATTGAAAATGGAATCTTCATATGCCGCTATGTATTTGTATCATAGCATAGTTGTTAATTAGATTAGTTCTTAAACTTTATGTAGGTTTAATATAATTTTAAGTTTAGTGTAAGAATTTTAATAATTAAATGGAAGACTTCGAGTACGGGTATGTGTAATTTTATTAGTACTTTTTGTATACTACGTTTGACAGCAGTGGCGCCTTAATCACGTCATCCTAAACCAACTGATTTGACGGAAGTCGCAGAGCTGCCATTGTAGTTTGGTGTCGTGTGCGTTTAACGTTTAGAAAAAGTGTAGTAGTGTATTTAGTTCGTAAGGTATAGCATGCGAATGTTGAGATTACCTCACGAAATGGAGGATGATGAAAAAGGGTAATAGAATAATATCATTTTTCGACTAAATGTATACGTGTATTGTATTATTGGTATTGTAATTTTGGGTCACGTCTCGTGTAATCACATTGTAAATTTATTTATTATTTCGTATTTTTCTATCACATGCAAGTTTCTCACTCAAATTTTAATTAAAAATAGTGATTAACGTGCATTTGCTATAATTTTCTGTATGTTATATTGGTCCTTGGAAAATTTAACTTGGTTGCGTTCACCGACCCCAAGCGGCATCGTAAGCGGTCAAAGAACGGATATTATTATGAAAAAAAAATCATTTTGTATTTGAACTATTTTTGTTTACAATTGCACGTATTGATTGTTATAATTACGTTTATTGTGTAAAGTTTATTAAAATAAGTAAATTTTCTTTTACTTTAGAAAACTGTTTGTTGGTGGACTTTCTTGGGAGACATCTCAAGACAATCTTCAACGTTATTTTCAAAGATATGGCGAAGTTATAGATTGCGTTGTTATGAAAAATGCAGAATCAGGACGTTCAAGAGGTTTTGGATTTGTTACATTTGCCGACCCACAAAATGTACAAGTAGTTTTACAAAGCGGACCCCACACTTTAGACGGAAGGTTAGTAGGAATAAGTATATCGTGATTTATTTTAAACGAGTCGCCTATCACTATTTACTTTTGTAAATTTGAAATAAACTTTTTGTATAAAATACAAATTTATGTAGCTGGTAAGTTCTAGATTAGGTAATGTGTTGGTTTAACATGCGGGTTAAACCCAAAAATCTGTACGTATTTAGATTTAGACAGTCAAGTTTCATTCGTCTTTAAGAAATTATTAAACTCGAAATTTTCTTTAAAGCTCTGTTTTTCTATTCCAACACTTTTTTATAATCTTCCGTTAATTTCCATAATTTAAAAATGTAGGTACTATATTTCTATTGTCTTGAGTAGGTGATTTTGAATAACCTTGTAGTATAAGAATTTTGTTGAAGTAAGTTTATAGTTCAGGAGAATGTTACGTTTATTAAATATTGTATCATTGCATATTATTTATATAATTTTATTCCAAGCAAATTAAGTTATTATTATTTTTAAATTTAGTTTAAAATGATATTCGTTAATCGATAATCCAGTTGATAATTTGCAAAATATTTGTAAAAAATGATAAGTGAACATCCTACAAATTTTAATTCGACTCTTTTAAAAACTGTTACTATTTTGAAATAGCAACTGCTGTAGGTTTTAACATAAAATAATATGCTAAAAATTAAAATAAACACAATTAAAATTTTCCTATTAAATGAAGTTTCGAATAGACATGTTCTAATTTATGTATTTAAACTCGATGTGTTGAGATGATTGGACTGTGTTTTTTACTTTTACATTTTTTTCTGACTGTAAGTTGCATAGATAAAGTCATAGACTAATGGAGATACTTACATTGTAACTATTGCATAATAATAGTTTGATCGAATTTCGGTTAGTGAAATCATAATTGTTTGTAATAGATTATTAGATTGAAGAAAACCGTAATTTCAGCGATATAGGTGTTATTAGATCATATAATTCAGAATTTGAGTACCTAAGTGGATTCAAATATTGTCGATTAAAAAAATTTCATAACAAATAGATTATTGTAAATTCCTATTTGTGTTTATTTATAAAAATATCTGTTAATGTACGTGTAACTACTAATTACATACTTCAGGAAAAAGCTAAACATTTATATTGGCATTTTTCAATAACTAGAATTTTTTTTTAATACTTACAGATTTAGAATTATTAGGGTATAAGCCCTATACCGCAACATCTCACAAAATTGTAATATCAAGACAATCCTAATTTATTACATTTTTCTAAAATATATGCGATTTTTAATAAAAGCATACTTTAAATGCAATTATTTGGTTACTTAATAATGCTTAACAAAAATACATAAGCCTTTTTATATTAGTGAAGTTTTTCACTGTTTTATTGATGATAGAAGGGTTTTATATTACCTTTAAAAAATTTTATTAGTGTTATCTTAAAACCACACCCATTTTGGTCATAGTTTGCTAATTGTGAAATATTTAAAGCTAATTAACCCTGAGCATTAAGGTATTGGATCTTTGATGTAAGAGAGAGTAAGTGAGTTCTTAGGGTTAATTTTTATGTTTTGAATTTAATTACAATTATAAATCTTGCAATAATGACGATTAATTAATATCTTAGACAAATAACACGACTCAAATTATATTGTTTTGGTAGAATGGCATAAGTTAAACTAATGGTGAATATTTTTTAGAACTATCGATCCTAAGCCATGTAACCCTAGGACCTTGCAAAAACCCAAAAAAGGTGGAGGATATCCTAAAGTATTTTTGGGTGGACTACCTTCGAACATTACCGAAACTGATCTAAGAAGTTTTTTTTCAAGATTTGGTAAAGTTATGGAGGTAGTTATAATGTATGACCAAGAGAAAAAGAAATCAAGAGGTGAATATTGAAAATTCTTTAATGCCCTATTTGTGTATTTATTATTTTCATCGCTAGGATTCGGCTTTCTTTCTTTCGAAGATGATGATTCAGTTGATAGATGTGTTTCAGAACATTTCGTTAACTTAAACGGAAAGCAGGTAAAAAAATATTATCACGTTACATTGTGTTGTCAGATTTATTATAATTATGGTGTCTTTAGGTTGAGATAAAGAAAGCTGAACCTCGTGATGGTTCTGGAGGTAACAAAATGGGAGGTAGCGATCCGGGCACCTGGGGACCTCCTCAAGCTCCTATGGGTATGATGCAGGGTCCAAACGGTCAAATGGGTGGTCCTCCTATGAATTTAGGTGCACCCATGGGTCCTAACATGATGCAAAGTTATCAGGGGTGGGGTACGTCACCACAACAACAGAGTTATCCAGGCTATGCGACACCGTCGGGTCACGGATCTTATCAAGGATGGGGTGCACCACCGGCCCCTCAAGGACCTCCTCCGCAGTGGGGCAGTAATTATGCCGGTCCTCCCCAACAACAAGGGTATGGATCGTACGGTAAGTTCTTCAATTTGTTAACATAAAGGTTGGAAAATTTGTAGCAAAGTGTTTTTATTTGTAGAATACATACTTTAAACAAACGCGATTTTTTTATTTATTTTGTAGGACCGGGAACAGGCAGTGGTGCCAGTTGGAATAACTGGAACATGCCCCAAAACAGCCAATCAACCGGACCATCAGGTAAAGACATTTTTAATTATTCCAAGAATCAAGACTTAGATATTTTTCACATGTTGCTGACAGGGTATCTTACAGGGGATATGTATTCCCGTCAGCAGTCAGGTCCTGGAGGTCCAACTACCGCAAGCGCACCGCCTAATATGCCGTCATCCAATGCTAATTCCAAACAAGGCTCCGATTATTCCAACTACAGTTATGGTTCTTATTCGGCCGATCAAACTAGCTATGGTATTCCTCAACGTTCGTATGGCAATGACGCTGGCTCTCAACTCGGAGGGTATTCATCACAGCCTCCCAACGCAGGTGCTAAACATTTCAATGATTTTAAAGAGTGGCCCAGTTCTTGACAACCTTTAGATAATATGTGCACTAACAATTTTACTCCCCAAATTCCGATGGACAACCGTGCTACTAAAAACATAAACATATTTTTTAACGACATAAAATCTTTGACCTCCTATTTGGAGGGCATGGATATGTCGAAACAACAAATTTTGCAAAGTAGTAGTATTGGCGAGGAGGAGCACGGATGTCCATCGGAAGGAGTAACATTGAAGCACATAAATAACTTGAGTAACATGAGTATGTGTTGTAACAGTTGGAAACGTGTTGGCTTGATAAACGTGAAGAGGGCAGCCGGACTAGTTACTCCCGCCAAACTCAATTATTCTGATTAGACAGACATATGACCCAATGGCGTCCTGCGTCTGTTGCCTATCCTGAACGTTAGTAGTTTGTCCGCACCTGCATGGCACAGACATTCAATCTACTGCAGTTACTGTTTCGTTATTTCAAGTCATTAACATATATATTCTAATTAAAATTTGAAAAGTACAGACAGACAGAAGTGTTGACTATTTTTAAGCACTGCTCAACTTGTTAATAAATAGGTAGTAAAATAATGTAAATCAAATTTTTACCTCATAACTATTTCAATTATCTGCCTTGAAATGCCCGCTCGGTTCTGTTGTTTTTTTTAAATAAATAAATACAATTATTATTGAATGTGATTCGTATTTTTAGTTATAATTTTCATAATTTAAGGTAATAATCGCATTTAAAATAATAGTACCTAAAGATTTTATTGTTGCGGATAAATATAATTTAATTACATCTAAAAATAATTAATTTAAGTAATTCTAGTCTGTTGTTATTTTGATAATTATTCAAGAATCTGTTGTTGACGAATGATTGTATATAGATTTTAATAAATAAGAAATATTAAGACTTAATTTAGTTTACAGTCGAAATTTGAGAGAACCAGTGGGCATTTTGATATTTTAAGGGTAATAATAAATTTTAAATAATCGTTGTAATTTTAAGATTACTATTTATAAATTATTTATACAAATAATAGAAAATTACTTAAGAATTCAACCACACGTAGGTAGTTAGGAATATTTTATTGAAGTCTGGCTGTACTGTAGAATGCTTAATATAGTATTTTAACTTCTTTTTATTTTATAATTTATTTTAACTTTTGGTTGTAGTAAATACTATATTTATAAGTTTGAATTATTTTAGAGTCAAATCGCTATCGCCGATGTTTTTATCTTTTCATTATTTAATTTTATTATGTGATTCAATTTGTTTATTAAGCCTATTTATTTTAAAAAAATATTTATTATACAAATAAATCGAGTCACATCGACCCTTAAATAGATGACGGCAACTGAAAGTACTATTATTCTAAGTAAATTGTTAGCTTAAGAGTTTGATGATGTCTAGTTGTGTTGTGTGATATAGGCAGTTTAAATTTTAACTAATTAGAATTGAATTTTCGCGACCTGATGATCTTATAAAACTTAGTATTGTTGCTCTTAAGAATTGCACTGACTAGGCCTTGCTGCGGACGCGAATTATATATATATTTGGAATAATTGTATAAATTAGGGTAGTGGTTATTAATTTACTATATACTTCCTAATATCGTAGTAAATTATAATTAGTAGGAATGTAGTTCTGTCTGTCTGGGTTCCATGTGTCTATCTAATCAACCGTAATTGAAGTTTTTTTTGTTTGTTTTAAATAAGTTTTATCGATTTAAATTCTTATGTGACAATCTTATAGTAAGCGATGTTTGTTTCATAACCTATCGATTAATATCTTAGAAGATTTTACATACAAATTCTTGTTTTCTAGTTTTAAATTTTAGAGTATGCTTTCGATCGATTATACACATAAAAATTTCGCTAAACAAATTCGATTTTTCAAATTACGCATTTATTAAGAGTCTATAAAAGTAGAGATGTTGCTGTAAAACACGTATCTTACACATTTTTAAAAAGTATATAACTCGTCTTCACTAATACTGCACTTAAATATTGGTGTTTTTTTCGCTTTTAGTTTCATTTCGTTGTGTTATTTCGAGTGAGATTTGGTAGTAGTTAAAAAAAATTGTTCCAAGGGCAAGTAATTGACAAATGCAAGTTTCCTCTTTTTCCTTGTCCAAACTTCCTGGGGTAGTTACAAGGTGGGGCGCGTTATCTATTTGTGTTTAGTTTTGCGTTGTTTTACTATCGAAACAAGAAATATAAAATTTAAAATTGTAGGTTTAACCTTACACACGAATATATTAATATACATTTATGCCGAAAACCTAAATAATTGTTAAAACCTAGCTCTAATTTAGGCAAAATACAAGATAAATTTACGAACTAATATATAGATTAATTATTAAATTGTATTTTGTATTACATAATAATTGCTGATGTAGTTAATTCAATTGTTAGAGTAATTATAAATTAAATAGTAAATTTAGAACTATTGGACTGATGTACAGATTCATACAGAATAAGTTTTATTAAACTATTATACAATAAATTTATACTTTATAAGTATATGATTAGGGCCTTTAACATAGTGCAATTTCGCATGTGGTTTATCTAGCAAGAATAGTATCTACACATTATGTAAAAGAAATCTGAATGTTTTTAAACGTAAATTTATATTGTTTAGTAATTTATAGGTGCCTGCATTTACAGCGGTGCAGACGCTGTCCAATTTTTATATGGTATTCGTTGCTCAAAAGTCGTTCTTATTTTAAGTATAAAATAATTAATTAAAATCGCGTACGTCTAGCAGCCAGTGATCTATTGAAATTTGTATATTAAATATATGAGTGTGAATTTATAGGTGTGTATAAATTTGTTTTTAATTATTAAGTCGATTAATGAGTGATATGGTCACACATACAAATGTTAGTTGAGAGAAATTTGTATAAGTCAAATTATACCTCAATTGTTTACATATAACTTGTCCCTCTTTTAACTCATCCTTGCCTCTCCCATATATTCGACACTCACTTTCCCCATTACTGTATATTAATTAATTAATTATTAGCTTGATAGTATTTTTATCACTTGCAAGCAATTAATACGATAATATATTGTTATTATTAAAAAAAATATTGTAAAGGTCTGTCGACTATATTAAGTAGTAATTGTTAATATTGATGAGACCTGGTTTTAGTTAACGTCATTTATAAGAGTAGTGCATTTTTATTGGGGTAGTTAAAACTTAATCTTAATATACTTAGCGTGAATTTATGACATTAGATTAACAAAATATTGAAAAAATAATGTACCTATCATTATCTTTGACTATATGATAATGATTAAAATATGGATTTAAATGGGCTTTTATTCAATTTTTTTAAATTCCTTTTTATCCTTTTTACCATCCTTACAATAAGTATTTTAAGTTCTCTACAAAACATCTCTAACAAAAATAGTGCCACTAAGGGAGGGTCTTGGATTTTTATCAAATTTCAATTTATTCGCTCGGTTGTCATAAAAAAAGTTGAGACATTTTTTCAATTGGAGATGGAATTGGGCTACATAATTCTTTTATTACTATCTTTAAAAAATAATAAGTGTGAAAAAAGTATTGATACCGACGAAAGTTGTAGATAGAAAGACTTGTGTTTTTGGTACAGTAGAACCTCGATAATTCGTGCGGCGGTTTATCAGTGCACTTATGCAACTTGCATATACTAAAAAGTGACGATCGGCTTCAGTTTTTGCCTTAGAGATTTTCACTTTCATTTGTACTTACTTGGGTAAATAAAAAGCGTGTTTTTCAATTATTTGTGCAAAACATGGTCCTAGTCTGCCAGGATAATCGAGGTTCTACTGTAGTTCAGTAATGTTCTATGATTTATTAAAAGTAAATAGTCGAACTAAAATCTCAGATTGTGCACGGCAAATTTATGTAGGTTGTTGGCACTCGAAATTTCAAACTAATTTGAATGTGCTTAATAAAGGCGGAAGTGCTATAGGTATGCACCATAAACATACTGTCAAATAATGCCCATCAGTTAAAAAGGAAAATTTTTGAACTTCTCACCGTGAAACTCTTTCAACTTCTTAGTGCTTTAGTTGCTTCTAACTTTTATTTTATTCTCTTGATATTTATTGAAACGAGTACCTATTGTGTTATTGCATAGAATGGACTTTTTATTATTTATGTCTGTATGTAAGTGTGTGAGTAAAACGTTGTTTACATAATAATAGAATATCCACAACCGTCAAAAGTTCCCAATTTTTTATACCCTTCCAGAAAAAGCTTCTGATCCCAGTTCCACTATCCTTTATCAAAGATCCACTACCACTATGGTGAAAGCTAAAAGCAATGGTTCATCTCTCGTAGGTGATTATACTGCAGCTGGGGGCGATTCGTATACTGGAGGTCCGCAACGAGGAAGTAATTATGGTACTCCACAGACGTATCATCCTTATAGACGGTAAAGATTCCAGGAACTGTGGTTAACAGTATCGTAACACATTTTGTACTATCTGTATAATAACATAAACAATAAGTGGAATTATTTTTTGCAGTTCCAAGTAGTTCTAAGATTATAATATGGCGTTAGTACAAGTACAACAAAGAATATTTCGTCTTGAGCATTTATTTTTTTGAAAATTCTTTTTAAATCTTAGACTAAATTGAATTTTTAAATGCCATATTCTGAAACACCAAGATTTGTTTTATTTAATGTTATTAGAAATTGTAGCTTACATATTTTTTTATGTAGTTTTGCAAATTAATAATGATTGCAATTTAGTAATAAAATGTTTAATGTGTAAGTTTACTTAATTTTAATTTTCTGTTAGTTTGACTTCAATTTATAATATATGTGTATTTGACTTTTAGAACTAAGTTAGACTTAGATTTAAACTATTGTAAAAGTTACAGTAGTTGAGTAATAAATTAATATTAGATCTAATAAAGTATTTGGTAGATATGATTTTTAATAAAACGAGATGCCTGTTAAGATGTCAAATTAGAAAAAATTGTAAGTACTATAAGATTAATTAGATGTTTTTAAAATTATTAATAAGTTTGGTCGTAAAGCTCAGGTTCTCTGGTTTTGTATGTACAAATTTGCTAAATTGTGTAATAATTAAGGAATAATCATAATTGTGTTAAGGCGACTCGATGCATTTGCTAACGGTAAATTTTTTAATTTTAAAAAAATTCATACTTCACATAACAGTTTTCTCGGATTTACGGAATGTTCTTTCCGACATTTTTAGCATCTTTTTCTTATTATTAAAAATAATTTATCTATTTCCTTTCATTCAAACTTGCTAAAATATCTTTATGTTATTCTCAGGTACCTATTGTAAAACCGACGAAGAGTAATAAACCAAAGTAGGGTGCTAACCATCAAGACTTTAAAATTAAAATTTTCTGTAAAATCCTTGTTTTAAAAAGGTAACTTCTTCGAATTTGAAGTAAGAAAAAGTTCAAATAAAATTATCAAATTAATTTAATTCTTTGCTTTTTAATAGGTGTGTTACGGTAAATGCTGTAAATTTGGTGACTAACGTTTTTTACCGGGAAATGTTGATAATTGCTTTAGCTAATAACTAGTTGGGCTTTTGGATTTTGGTTTTTAAATTATTGTTTTTGTGTTTGTGTGGAGAAAGTACAAAAATCTATTGTGATTTTATAGCTTTTAAAAAGCCTTAAGAGAGCAAATATTAAAAACTATAAATTGGCCAAGCTATTGTGCCATTTATCAAAAAATAATTTAAATAGTGGAATAGAGAATAGATACAAATACTTTTTGAGGTACCTTCTCCAAATAGACACAAAACCAATAAAAAGTCAAAAATTATCAACATTTCCCGCTAACAGGAAACATAGAACTAAAAAAAGATTATTTAAATGGGATTATTACTTGCAAATTTTATTATCTACACAATGGATTAAGAGAAATTGGAAAATAACCTTTACAGTGTCTTAAAATTAAGAAAAATAAAATTCATTAATTTAGTGAAACTCTTTCAATTATTATTATAATGATGTAATCAAAATATTACAAATTCGATTCATCCGATCTATAGAACAAGTATAACAAGTCCAAATTTGAGCTTGATAGCTTTATTAGTTTTGTCACGAGAATGCCGCCAAAATGTATTGAAATCTCCATAAGAAGCAAATGCATCGAGTCGCCTTAAGTAATAATGTGTGTTTAGTTACTTATAGAACCTAAAACTAGTGAACTCATTAATACGTATGAACATTATGGGTCATGTTTGTGCGAGTTTATAAGAAAAAATAAATTTATCGAGTATTACTTTAAGTGTTAGTACTCGGCTTTGTGGTAAGTCGGTCACAAAAGAAATACAAATTGAAGTAGAAAATTAAACCTCAAAAAGATGAAAATATTTTAGTTACACAAGAGCGATTTCTTCAACCCTGTAGTAAATTAAGTCATTTGCTGTTATCTTTAAGCTCTTTAAGGTATCCAACATCATTTTCGCGTATGAGTATCACTTCTTTTGTAGATTGCAAAACAATGGAAATGAATTCAAATTTTTGAAAACATCAGTCTTACAACTTAAAAATATCTTATTTTATTTCCATTACTGATCTAATTTCCTATAATACAGGTGTATTAATAAGAGATTTGTATAATAAGATTAGGTACTTACGTAAATCTAATGGGAAAGTAAATTGTAATGAGTGAATTAATTTTTAAAATATATATTAAGTTTGAATGTAAAAAAAGTGCGGGAAATAATCAAAATAGTTTTATCAACCTGACAACAAACTTAAATAAATCTAGGGATATTTAGGCGTCAACTAACAGGTAGATTAATCGCGTACAGTAAGCAGGTGTTTCGTGTAGTTTAGTGCGATTGTTTAGTGACTGAAATAGTGCAGTTACAAATTATTGTCAATATACAAATGCCCTTCACAACGTGTTTTAATAAATTGAATTAAAATTGTTTAACAGGTAAATATTACATAATTGCATTATTAGTTTCGATTATTGAGTATTATTGTGGATACGAAATTGTAGAGGTTAGGCGCACTCTAGTGTATTTTAAAGTGCATTAGCACTCGTGCGTTTATAAACACAAGAAGTGCGCAATCACTTTTAAGATTTTTGATTTTATTAGTACGTACTGTTTAAAATGTAATAACAATAACAAATTGAAAACCAAACACGGATATTATTTTATATTTATAATTAGGTTATTTTTTTATAAATAAGTATTTTGGTAATAGTAATCTATTTTAAAAACATTTGTGTCACGGAAATATGCGACACTTTCAATTTTACAAGTATTTATTTCTATTTTCTCTTCTATGTACCTATCTACAACTGTAGGTATAATCGAAATTTACATCTCATATATTTACTAAAGCGCAGTTAATCGTACCTGTTGTATTCTAGAAATAAGTAATAATAAGTTTTTGATTTTCGTTAAAGGACAAAATATACGTTAGCGTCCGATGATGTAATTAATATGACCTTAGCAAAATATGTATTTATGTGAACCATTTTTAAGCATGCATAAATCCAAAATATTTGTTCCCTTTTATACGTCAAAGTTTAGATTCTGTGGTAATTAATAATTGACCACGCAAAAAGCGCGCAAAAATACGTGATTTATTCATTAGCGCGGTCTTTACTGAAGGAAGATGGAACAAAGAACATCAGACGTCACGTTTGAGCAAATATAGGTTGGCTTATTTGAATAGTTACTACACTGTTACACCTTCTTTATTAGGTTAATATTTTCAAAAAATGTAACGCCTAATTTGTTAGTTCGAGTTCGACTCCATTAATGTCTCGTTCAGACGATGCGGGTCAAGCGTGCATGGTTTTGTAAACTTACAGTTTACATGGCAGTTGATATACCGGGTGTTAAATGACCTACCGATACATATAGGGCAATAGCACGTAAAATCACGTTTTTATAGATTCCCGCTTCCCTAATAATGCAGTCATATTAGACTGAAAAGAGCATAAACTGCAAAGTACCCACGCCTTGAACGAATTTAGATGAATTTTTTTTATTCAGTTCTAAATACCCTAAAGATCAAAGTTTATATGTATTGTTAATAAGTGTGCATTTGCCTCATCATCTTTTAACACCACTTCTTGTGAATTCAATTTTCAAAATCATGAAAAAAGAAATTTTATTTCATAATTTTGTGTGCAAATGCTTTATTCTCAGCTATCCGAAACCGTCGTATACGACGATACGAAAGTTTTCCTATTGGTGGAATTTCTACGCGTTTGATAATTAGTAACTAAGCAACAAGTTTACGGAAAAAAAATTTTTTAAAATGCATGATGAAATTCTTATTAACATTTACTTAACAGTCACTAATGAAGCACTTCTAGGCATCTCAGAAACTTAAAATTTGGTACAACTGTATATGATGTTCTCAAGATGAATAAAAAAGTCTTCAAGTTCTGAAAACCCTCTGGTGCCGATTGAAAGGGGGGGGGGCAACACCCCCGTTTTTTTATTAGAAAAAATCAGACCTATATAGAGATCTTTAGAGTGTATTCTATAACGACACCAAATTACAAGTTCTTAGGATGCTTAAAAGTGCTTGTAATTCAAAGTAACATCATCTAGGAATTAGCTGGAAAATAATATTACTAAGAAGAACCAACTCCTTGATTGAATTTTAATGAAATCTTTTTTATTAAATTCCAAATACCCTAATGATCAAAGTTTATACTGTAAAAAAGTGTGCATTTGCCTCATCACCTTTTCAACCAATTCTTGTGATTTTGTTACTTTGAGTCCCAAGCACTTCTAAGCATCCTAAGAACCTGAAATTTGGTGTCATTATACATTTCACTCTAGGGATCCCTAAAAAGGTCTGATTTTTTCTAAAAAGTACGGGGGGCGTCCCCCCTTCCCCTTCAATCTACTCCCAGAAGGTTTTCAGAACTTGAAGACTTTTTTTTTATTAATCTTGAGGACATGATATACATTGGTACCAAATTTGAAGTTTCTGAGATGCCTAGAAGTGTTTCACTAGCTCTTGTTAATTAAATTTTAATAAGAATTTCATCATGCATTTTTGCAATTTTTTTTCCGTAAACTTGTTGCTTAGTTACTAATTATCAAACGCGTAAGCATTTGCACTAAAAATTTTGAAATAAAAATTCATTGGGGTCTATTCTCTACCAAAACCGCTAAATTTAGCGGCCGTTAAAAATTTATAAAACTCGCGGACCATTAAATATTCAAACGCAATTCTAATTTTCTATCATCAACTTCTATCAGATCACTATATTAGTTTAATTTAGGAAGATACAGTGGATATACGCTGAAATATATCCAATTTTATCGGCCGTTAAAAACATGAAAATTAACGGTTTGCGTAGAGAATACACCTGTTTGTCAGCTAATTTTTATGATTTTTCAAATTGAATTCACAAGAAGTGGTTTAAAAAGATGATAAGGCAAATGCACACTTTTTAACAATACAGGGTGTTCGCGAGAAGTGGGCCACTATTGCTATATCCGTTAATATTGAAGATACGAGGTCGGTTAAATTAGTAAAGTAATATAACTTTTTTCGCTGATTGCGATGGTCAACACAAAAAAATAATTGAACATCTACTTTTCAAGATATTCACAAAAATAACTTTTTTTTAAATGGAACACCCTATATATTTTTATGTATTCGAAGAGACTGAATTTAGAGTATAAAATGTCATATGAGTTTTTTCCTAAAATTCAAAATAAATTACCGATTTCTTATCTTCAGCATTAAACAGATACAGCAATAGTGGCCCCTTGGCACGAACGCCCTGTATTTTTATACAAATTTAGATCCCTGCTAAAATGTAGATACTAAATTAGCAAAAATACAGAGCGTTCATGCCAAGTGAGCCACTATTGCTTTATCCGTTCAATACTAAAGATACGAAATCGGTACTTTATTTTTCATTTTAAGACAAAACTCATATGACATTTTATACTCTAAATGCAGTGTCTTTTTCAAATATATAAAAATATATAGGGTGTTACTTTTAAAAAAAAATTATTTTTGTGAATATCTTGAAAACTAGATATTCAATTATTTTTTTGTGTTGACTATTGCAATCAGCGGAAAAAGTTAGACTACTTTACCAATTTAACCGACCTCGTATCTGTAATATTAACGGATATAGTAATAGTGACCCACTTCTCGCGAACACCCTGTATAAACTTTGATCTTTAGGGTATTTAGAACTGAATAAAAAAAATTTCGTTTAAGGCGTGGGTTCTTCGCAGTAAAACCCTCGTTCACTACACTATAATTATTTTAAAGCAAATAATTATGAAAGAGCCAAAAATGATGCAGATTAAAAAACTAGAAATGACAAAGATATTACATTTCATCATGCTTTTACTGAAAGAGCAAAAAAAACTTTAGAAGTTGTTAAAATTTTCATTAATCAGGATAGCAATTTGAATAACAAGCAATAATTTCATTGTGTATCGTAGCAACATTTAAATCGGTACCCTGATTAACGAAAATTTTAACAACTTCTAAAGTCTTTTTTGCTCTTTAAGTAAAAGTATGATAAAATGTAAAACCTCTATCATTTCTAATTTTTAATTCTCCATCACTTTTGGCTCTTTCATGTTTGCTCTAAAACAATTAGGGAAGCAGGAATATATAAAAACGCGATTGTACGTGCTATTGCCCTATGTATCGGTAGGTCATTCAACACCCAGTAGTATTTAACATTACAAGCAAGGTAAAATTGTTTTTACTGGTGCAAAGAGGATTATGACTGGCGAGCCGTCATAGGCGAGCCAAGCCTGTTACCTCTTCGAGTCTGTAAAAACAGTTACCTTTGTTACAGTTACATTTGTTAGTCACACTTAATTCACTTAGGGCCAGCATTATAAGGCCTAGTTAACCGGCTCGGTATTATAAACGAAGGTTGAAAGTCAACCCCTTTTAGTTTTTAGAAAGCTTTGAAAGTCAAACTTGTAAACATGGAAAGTCAACCTAAGGTTAGCTGTCATTTTAGTTTGACGTAATTGGACATAATAGTGAAATTGACGTTTATTTATAATTTACCTTCGGTTAACTAGGCTTTGAAATATTGGCCCTTACAAATTAATTAATTTATAATTAAACGAACTCTGTCATTGTCAGTTGCGTCAAAAATTTTCATAAATTTTTTTAGATTTTAGAAAGCTTTGAAAGTCAAACTTGTTAACATTGATTTTCAAAAGTTATAGACAGCTTGGTTAAATGACGTTTTACAATGGAGCGTGTCAGTTGTCATGAAGTTCAATTTTATTCCACAAGGTGCGCACAATCGACGGTCCCAAACGGCAAATTACAGTATTACCAATTACTCTAGTGGTCAACCACTGTTCTGAATTTGTACACTGACTGCAGTTGACTGCCTATGACTGCATATGCTATGGCTGCCATTGACTGCAGATGACTACCGTTGACAGTTCAATTTTTGTATATTGATTGCAGAGAGTGGATAACTCCTCGCAATTACTTTTATTGTATAAAATTCAAACAAATTTATGCAATAAAAGTAATTGGTAGTAATTTGCCGTTTGGGACCGTCGATTGTGCGCACCTTGTGGAATAAAATTGAATTTCATGACAACTGACACGCTTCATTGAGTAACAAATAATAGTTATTTAATCAACTAGTGTGTTAATAATAACTAGTGTGCCTATTGACACAGGAGTTGATTACTAAACTTTTCCGTGGATCGCTTCTCATTAAATTGGAGAAAATCTAATTTTATTTTACGACAAAAATTCAAGTTTTCAATAATATTCTACAATCAGAGATACCATTGGAAACAAAAAATGACAACTAATGTCACAATTTTAAATCATTTTTCTGTCGATCGATTGTTAATGGATGTCATTAACCAATAAAAAATTGATCGTTAATAACCCCTATTATCGGTCAGTTTTCTATTAACGATCAATTATGGGCATAGACAACCATGCTATGGTTGCCTAAAGTCCAATTCCACAATTATAGAGAGTGACTTATTCCTAATATGTGTTCACAAAATTTAGCTAACTGTAGCGCGGCTTCTGTTGAGATAGATGCAGAAAACACGTGCCGCTTTAATAGAATAACGTACTTTACTATAATTTGACAGAAACTTAGTAGAAGAAGTGGATCCGAGTACGAACGATTGTTCATAATGCTGTACCGAAAAATCTCGATGTAATCTAGTCTTCATTCTATAAATGACACAACTGTCTATATTTGTGGACAAATAGTATAGTGCGGTAACAGAGTTCATTACTAAACGATTTATCATTTACTCATAGAGATATTACAGTATGAAAGTAGGTAAAAGACGTAACATTACCTAACCTACCTCAATGTATTTGTTCGCATCGACGTTGATCGTTGGCAATAGAAGGGTTTTGATTTTGACAAGGAATAGTTATTTGTTTTATAAGGAGACAAAGTGACGTTTTGTGTGACAAGACTTTGTTTGGCTGAAGAGCGAGCGAGTCCGGCAATACAGGCGAGTCATACAATAGTTATTTGTTTTATAAGGAGACAAAGTGACGTTTTGTGTGACAAGACTGTGTTTGGCTGAAGAGCGAGCGTAGCGAGCGAGTCAGGCAATACAGGCGAGTCACACAAAACTACTTTGACTCCGTATAAAACATTAAATTTTTTCTGCAAACGTAAAGCGTAAAACTGAAAATTTTGATTTTTGAAAGAGCACCATCTCTTGTCAATTACTTGTAGTTCAATTGTCAAATATTTTTTAAAATTAACTTAAATTTGTAAAAAAAGCTAATTATTAAAAGCAACGAACTAATTATAAAGGAAAATTTAAAAAACATTAAATTGTTTACATTACAAATGCTTAAAAAACATTTTTTACGTTAAAAATAAAAATAATGTGCGGTTAAGATTTTACTTTTCCCTCCTAGACAGACAAAAATTACTTTTCTGACAATTTTTCCTGCCTCGGCGGGAAAGTTAAACTTCACCGTTACCTATTGAGTGACACAAAGGCGACTTTTTCTGATGTTTGAAGAAAAAACTACTTTGACTCCGTATAAAACATTTAATTTTTTCTGCAAACGTAAAGCGTAAACTGAAAATTCTCTTGTCTTGTCATCTCTTGTCAATTACTTATAGTTCAATTGTCAATTATTTTTCAAAATTAACTTTAATTTAAGAAAAAGCTAATTATTAAACGCAACGAACTAATTATAAAGGAAAATTTAAAAAAATAGTAAATTTTTTACATTACGAAAGCTTAGAAAACATTTCTTACGTTAAAAAATAAAAATTATGTTGGGTTAAGATTTTACTTTGTCTGTCTAGACAGAGAAAAGTACTTTGCTGACAATTTTTCCTGCCTCGGCGGGAAAGTTAAACTTCACCGTTACCTACTGAGTGACACAAAAGCGACTTTTTCTGACGTTTGAAGAAAAAAGTTTTTTCCCAGCGTTTAATGTTTTGCTTTGTCAGTTCCCAGAAAATCGCACATGTCAAAACTAAGTCCATTTGCATTTGCAAGATTCAATATGTTTTGTTGAATTTTGGGAAGAGTTCATGATTGTTAGTTGTTGTGCACTCTGGCTATATTCTTTCAGACAAAGATCATATATTGTGTAGACACTTAGACAGCACTAAAGGTTCATATTTGACACGACCTAACCGTTACCACAGATCTACATTTTATCTCCCTGATTTTATAATACCTTCCTTCCCCACCCTTTTACTTGATTATGCCACTGATTTATAGAATTGTATTTTAGCAGATCTTGATCTTAAAATAATTAAAAGTAGATATTATTAATCGTTGTTGAGTTTTACTTTATTAAAATTTACTATTTGTTATAGAATGAAATCAACACCTTTGAAAGTGAACGCAATAGAAAAGAAAACTCGAACTTCATACAGCTACGAATTATTCCTGATGATCAGATAGTAAGTGCTCGCTTTCCTGATTCTTATTTCTATTAAAATAAAGATTAACCAATTATGGTCTAACAAACAGCCACTACTGGTTGTGCAAACTTTATTTTATGTGTTTGTAAAGAATATTTTTTATTTAATTTTGGTGTAATACCAAAATTTTGTGAACACTTCATTGTGTTTATTTCCAGTTGCTTTTTAATTATGTTCACCACAAGTCTTTTTTTCTAATTGCTGCGAATATTTCGATACGAGATTTTTTATTATTAATGCCAATTTTAATGTTAAATTAAAGAGCAACAGCGTAAATGAAATGTTTTAAAATGTTATTTTAAAAAAATTGTAAATGTAAGTTATTCAAAGTGTATTATTCAAAATAAAATTTTCCATTTGGTAGAATATCATTAATAATCAATTGTGAGAAATTATTTGCAAGTAACTTGTAGAGCATCGTTATTTAAGAATCGATATCCTTATTAGTGATAATAGTTTTATTGGTATATTTTTTATATTTCTTTTCTATAATGGATACAATTTATATACTCAAAACCAAACTAGCTTTTAGTTCGAGTTGCGCTAAGAAACGTCAGGTATGCGTCATTGATAATTATATTTAAATTTTACAGCCGACGTGTGTTAGAGCATAATATCTTCTTTCAAATGCCACTATTAAACTGAAATAAATATATCTGACTGCTTCAATTTTCCATTTATAACAAAATTCCCACCCAAAAGCTAAGGTGGATTCTAGTATACAGTGTTCATCTGTTCCTTGCGAAACTTTTTAATTTTAATGTTCCTCGGAAGAGAAGGAACATCAAAATAAGGGGAGATACGGCAATTTCGTTTTTCAAGGCTTTTGAGGAAAAATAATGGAAAATCCTTTGAGCGTGTCTTTGCTTTTTATATTTTTTCATGTTACAAAATATTAAGGGTGGGAAGTTTTGAAATACACACAGTGTATGTAATTACAATTCTTTTTAATTACATATCTTACTAACTTTCCAAAAATGACTTAAAATAGACAGAAAACTTTTCGTAGTGTTGTTCAAGAATTCATATATTAATAATAATAATAAAAAATATTACATTATCATACTGTGTTTTACACGCTGCTTATAAAATATTTATTGAGGTTTGGGAATTGTGAAGCCCATCCAACTACGCTATTGTGAAATAAACTTTCAATAACACATGGAACACATGACAGGATTTTAAGTCATTTATTGAAGTAAAAGAGATTTATTTCAGCTTATGTAAGGTTGCGAATATAGTTATTTACGAACCATGTGTGGGAACACGATTTTCCCGCGTGAACGCTGTTTGAAAACACGAGCGACGTTGGAGCGAGTGCTTTTTTCATTGCGTGAACGCGGGAAAATTGTTCACGCATGAGGATTGTACAATATTTTTTGTAACGAACAAAGCCGTTATCATAATTCTTAAATAAAAGTTTTATTTGATTAGTTTTGACAATTTAGGTATACAAAGCAACCTATGACTTCATAGTCAAACTTCATTCTTACGTCAAACAAATTCTTACTTTGACAGTTAATTATTCTAAAAGTTGTTAAAAATTGTTATTAGATGTAACGTAATAGTTTAGTTTGCGAATTTAAATGTTCTAAAATATGTTCCCTTACATTAATAAATACACATTACTTTATTTTATTACCATTTATTAGTGTTGTTTTGACAGTTTACTTCCCGGTGTAGTAGACCGGGAAACACTATTTCCCAGTCGACCACAGAGTGCGTCAAACGTCACTTTCGAAGCAGTGAGTACAAAAAATTATTTACAAAATTGTGGCTGTGTACGGTAGAACTTTCAAGTCTTAATTCAACTTCCAAGCTTCTAATGTTCTAATTTTCAATTTTTTTGAACTTGTAGATAATTGTATTTATATCACATTTAGCTTAAACTCATAAAAACTTTTGTAAATTGTTCGGTTTCTATTAAACAGATTAAAAGGGATGTTAAAATAATTGCTCAACTAAGTGGAATAAATTACCTTTCGATGTTCAAAGAGTTTAAAAGTGCGGTTTTAAGTTTTAAAGTTCTGAACCATTTGCAATTTGTCTAGTGCGTATTTGGCAACATTTAAAAACTTGGTTTCGAAATAATTCTTGGTATATTTCAAAAATGGTGCATGTTACTTATTACTTAGGACCACGAAACTTGTAGCCTCTGACGATTTTTGACTGCACCTCAAAACAACAAATATCATTACAGCTTCTATCAGTCTCAGTTATATTTTTATAAATCAAAAATGGATCGGTGTATCATACTTCTTAGGGCCATTTGCACCAGTTCCAGTTAAATTTAAGTTGTAGTTAAACTAGTCGTTGCTTAGGATACGCCCATTAACAAGTCTACTGGAGAATAAATTTATGTTGTAGTTAGTAGTTAAGGGGAACCGGTGCAAACGGGCCTTAATGAATTAATTTTTTGACAAATTACAATTACATTTCAGTTTGACATTTACCCACACTGATCTTTGTTATGATTTATAAAAATGGAACATTCTTGATATTTATAATTATCGGTAATTATGGTTGCAGTCAAAAATTGTCAAGGGCTACAAGTATCGTGAACCCACGGATCCCACCTTGTAGAAACATATCGTCGTTGATTCCGCAAAACCTCGTATTTGTATTTGAGCCACAGTTTTACAGAACCGATAAAAAACCTTCTAATGGTACAGTGGTTTTGACTAGATACGATAACAACTTGAACCTCATGTAATCGAATAGCAATATATACATGGTTGGTTGCAGCTTAATACATAAAAACCTAAAAATCTCAAAAATTTTAGGGAAGGGAGGGAGGTTTTGTGGAATCAGCGACGCTATGACAACATTTTGCCAACTGTAGAAAGCTAATAAATAAAACGTTGTTGGCAAAGAATTATTGCTCCTCGTCCAGACAGACAAAACTTATTGTAGGCATTGTTTATAATAGCTGAAAATTAGAATGTTTAGCTTAACCGAAAGAAGAACTTAAAAGGATAAGTTGACATTTGATAATGTTGAAGATGTGTACTGTATAGTCTCTTTTCCTCTTCAGTTTGCGCTTTAGGAATCATTGCAAGATAGACCGCTATTTGAAACCAGAAAAAGTGGAGACTGAATTTTTTTTTATTTGATAATAACCATTTGAATTATGAACCTATTAAAAAATAGTAAATGTTTTTATTATTTTTTCATTTTTAGTATTTTTATATCACATAGTTTAGTTTATAAACTATTAACTATTATATTATAATGGTGATTAGTTTTTTAATAATTAAATAAACATATACCTACCTTATTATTTACGACTTCACTTAACAAGGTTTTAATCTAATTTTTAATTAATATCAAATTTTTTTATTATAATTTAAAATTCAGTTTGTGTTTAAAAATAATCAATAACTATTAATTTCTGTAATTTTAAATGAAAAAAATACCACAAGCTTCTACAACAAGGTAATATCTATAGGACTGAACTTACATGAAAATCAACAAAACAATAATTAAAGTTTGCTTAAGCTTTTAGTCTACACCTCGGTCAACACATTTATTTTCTTGTGTGGTTTTCTGGTATTGGTAGAGAAATAAAACTACTCTATTAAGGGCTTTTATTAAAAAACTGAAAGTGTTCTTGTTTTACAAGGAAAACATATTCTTTATTAAACCTTATAAAATCATACCTCTTAGAGTATATTCCGCAGGAAAGAAAAGCACTGAAAGGAACAATTATTTCTTTTTCTATAGCCTCCTTATCTTTTAGTGATCTCAAATATTCATAAAATCAAAATTCGTCACAATGGATTAAATTATTGTAACATTTTTTGGAGCTTTATGAATACAAAATGCAAATCTACAACAATAAATAGAAGAGTGAGATTGTACAAAATTTTCTATTAAAATTTTGTCTATAACGTATTTAGTTAGTTTCGACACTCCTCCATTAAGGTGGAGAAGCTGAAAAGTAATTATTTAAACCCAACCCAAAACTGAGAAGATGATAGATTTTTCCAGCAAGAAGTTTGCTGTTTGTTAAAATGATATTAGTAGCTAAATAAATTGCGTGTGGCATCGCTTACGTTTGAAATATAATTAGTATACAGTTTGAATCCAAATACCCATATAATTGATTTTAGATTTTTGGTACAAATAATTTAAATATTTGTTGAGTTATTCCATTGCGTATCAAAATATTTTAATCAATATTAACTCTTTAATTATGCAACTTTCATGTGGACTGGACTAGACAAAAAAATATACACGGCATACCATAAAATATTTTGCCTAATGTTCCGCTCGTTAGAAGGACGTGAAGTACAAAATAAAACTCCTCATCGACGCTTTGATCTCTTTTATTTTGCTGATTTATAAAAGCAAAATACAAGGTGTAAGAAAATGCATTACATTAAACAATTAAAAGTTATAAGAAAGTTCAACGACAGTGTTGGTGTAACGAAATGAGCTTTAAACACGTTTACATAATTTAAAATTTTCACTTGGTCCAAGGATTTTTTAAGGAAAATACGTTCTTTATGAATCGGTACTTGACGTGTTAACTGTTGTAGTATAAATACATGCTATCGTATGTATAGTATAGCATGCAAAATCATTTTGTATAAATTAACTTAACGATTTTTTGGTGGGCGTTACCTTAGGTCACTTAAGGTAAATATTTTATGATTACTATGAAAATATTATTTTTGTTAAAGTTTTCCCATACTTGGATTTAAAATTTTAAATAATACAAAATGTACGCACTCGTCGATAATTAAACTTTTATTCATGGAAAAGTTGAAATTGTGCTTCATTTCGTTATCTCCGAGTTTATCTCTTATCAAAAAGACGTATAGCTTAAACGGTCTCACTTTCCGTTTTTGACTTCAACCCCCAAAGGAGAGGTATAATGGTACCAAATCTTTTACATATTTATTAAAATTTCAATGCAAAGCTGTAGAGGTAAGTAAATGTAGAAAATATTCATTTATAAAAATATTAAAGTTATAAGAGTTTGACAGGTACTAGTAATGGTGTTTATATTGACTATTGTGCCTCCCTGCTAGAGGTTATAGCCGAGAAAGCAAAGTTAAACCGTGGTGATTGACCTTTGCACACGAATCATTTGAGTGTCTTATGTGTTTTTAAAATTGTAAACCGCGACTATCGAGTCTAGGGGTCTAGACTTCTAGAGAGTGGACTTCCAAATAATTAAAATGGGTAGAGAACTCGAGTGAGAGCAACTCCAGTACCAAGACATGTTGTTCTAGATTAGACGAACACAAACGTGACTCACCACTGAAAAAGAGGAGCGAGTAGTAAAAAAAAGCTACTGTGATACTTACTGTGTAATATACTAGTGTAATGGGAAATAACGTCTCCTTAACCATACAAGCGGCATTTCATATAACATTTTGGTAACCGACGTTTTTCTAATATTTCAACCCTGCTGAATACGAAAAGTGCGGTTATCAAAGCGAAATTGTAACCGGAAGCGAGATATTGAAGATGGCAACTTTTTCGGAAGAAATAGAATTCCCTAACCCTAGCTCATAGAAATACCACGAAAATAACAAATTATATATTTTTCGGAATGATGAACATGAAAAAATAGACAAATATTTCATTTTAGCCATGCACTTCTTCAGAAATTACGGTATTCTGATTTTTATGTTAAGAACAGTTTGTATAGCTTACGAGATATCATGAACAAGTTTTTAGTTATTATAATCATAGATATTTAAAAAGGACACTTTCATGTACAATTTCTACGAATTTTAAATGTCTCTTGTTAGTACGAGAGCGCTTAACGCACTTAACATAATTTTATTCTTTTGAAGAAATATTTTTTTTAAACTTTTTTAGTTTAAGTTGCCTTAGTGAAATGGTTATAGAGAGTAGAGATTATTTCAATTACAAATATTTATAGGGGATACCTTCAGGTTGAACTCTTACTGCACTTATAAGAATTGTTGAACTTTTTTGAAACACTTTCAATTTTAACATTTTTTTAGTTTTAAATGTCTATAGTAAAGAGGGTAGGAGGACTAAGATTATTTTATTTACAGATACTTATAGAGGACACCTGTAGGTTTATTTCGCCTAAATTTTAAATGTCTCTCAGTAGCAGGAGAACTCTTACAGCACTTAAGGGTTGGCCACACTACATGATTTCTCATAGGAGAAGTCATATGACTTCTCCTATGAGAAATCAAAGCTAAATAATGAGCTCGGTCATAGCAAAATAATAGGGAATTTTCAGAATAAAACTGTTGGTTATTTACCATATTTGGGGTAAATAACCAAATATGGTTGAATAACCACCAGTTTTATTCTGAAAATTCCCTATTATTTTTGGTTATTATTTTGCTATGATTTCTCATTTCTTTCTCGCTTCGCCTCCCAAAAAAATTAAAACCGAAATCTTGCCTCGCCTCGCTTCGCGTGAGAAATTGCGAGAATTTCTCGCGAGACTCTCGCAGTCTCGCAAACTGTCAATGTAATTTATATTTATTTATTTTTTAATTTTTAGCTTATTAATTTTTTTATACAGGGTGAGTCTGGAGGATCGCACCAAACGCCAGGAGTATCTATCACGTAAATATAAGAGTAAAAAACCCAAAAGTTGTAGTCCGATTTTTATTTGTTTTCAAGATACAGCGTTTTCACAAAATAACTTGCATCCATCATGCAGTTGTGCTGATACTGCATGAGTATTTTACTGTTTGAGGGAACATCGTCTAACAGTCCTTGTAAATCATTTTGTAAGAATTCTAAATATTTATCTCCTCTTAGGCGAAACTATAGACGATATCACATCACACGTTTCCGAAAAACGGTGCTGAAAATTTGTTTCGATTTTTATGTGAGGATTTTCGTCGGACCATAAGTGGAAGTTAATGTTGTTAATGTCATCATGGGTGAATGTGGTTTAATCGTTATACAGTATCTTCTTCTAAGTTAATGAAATTAATTTATCAAATATTTCAATTTTTAAGACGCTGTAACTCGAATACCAATAATAATCGGACAACTTTTGGGTTTTTTCGTCTCATATTTACGTGTAAAATACGCTCCTGGCGTTTGGTGCGATCCTCCCGGCTCACCCTGTATATTATATAAAAAATATATACACGGTGGAACTTTGAATCTGGATCATAGGATTTAACATGGGAAAACAAACTTGTATAAATATTGGCTCCCCTAATTATTTTACAACAAAATATTACATAAAAAAATTTTAAAGAGTAAAAAGCTTCTTCTAATGCAGTTATAATATTTTTAATTTATTCGGCTGTTTTCGAGAAAATGAAGGAAAATTATTCAGCTAATAACTGTTTCTCGCGTTAGCCTTGATTTTCATAAATTTGACGTACAGTCAACTGCTATTTATTTTTGTTAATGAAAATCAAGGCTAACGCGAGAAACAGTTATTAACTGAATAATTTTTCTTCATTTTCTCGAAAAGAGCTGAATAAATTAAAAATATTATAACTGCATTAGAAGAAGCTTTTTACTCTTTAAAAATTTTTTATGTAATATTTTGTTGTAAAATAATTAGGGGAGCCAATATTAATACAAGTTTGTTTTCCCATGTTAAATCCTATGATCCAGATTCAAAGTTCCACCGTGTATATTGAATTTATAATTGGAGAAGGTTTAAGGTTTAAATTCAAGCGTGCATAGTAATGCATAATAATGCATAGTGTGCATTTCATCCGCAAAATTTATATGTATTTTAATGTGGTGGCGCTGATGACAGCTCTGTCAAATACTTATAAATTTGAATATTTCTCTTTCGTAAATTTAATTTTTTTTCGAAAATTCAAATAATTGGTCCAGTTTTTGTGCATAATACGCTACTATAGACCAATGTTCATCATTTTCTACATTGATCTGTATTAAACTCTAAAGAATAATCAAATTGTGTGCATTTTTATAACTTCTTCGGCCGTATTAAGAAAACCACAAGTTCAAAAATTTTCAAAAAATTACAGTATTGCTAAAAACTAAAAACTCGCTTACATTTTGTAAAAATAAATTGAGGAAATTCTGTCCTTTACTTTGGAAATAAATTGCAAAAAACCTCTTTTTTTACCGTTTTCTTGCTGTTATCTAAAAACCACAGGTTAGAGTTTGATGAAAATTATATATGTTGTTTAACAGTAGGTATTACATAAAATATATTTTTTTCAAAATTTTTGAACTTGTAGTTCAAAAAACGCAGTGTGAACTTAAACCTTAAAATATATTTTTATTATATAAAATAGTTTATTTTTAACATTTCGCCAACCATATTGACTTCATTTTCATAGAATTTTTAGTTTTTTTGCTTTCAGGCATTTTCAAACATATCTATTCTTTTTTTTTTTAATTTACTTCTTTTTGTAGAATTTTGGAATTGTTACAATTTAAAGTATGGAAATTATCAATAGCGTGATCACTTAAAGCAGTATTCGGATGATTTGGATTAATAATTTTATGTTTAATTGAATAGGGGAGAGTTCTCGGGAGAGTTGGACAAAACCGGGTATAGTCTGATAAAACCGGGCACTAGTCATTATATCTTAGGGGGTGCTATTATCTAACAGATCTTAACGCTACTAGTCGTACCTCATTATAGATAATTGTTGGTAATAAAGGTGATATCTATAATGTGCATTTTGTATCAGTTTTACCGCGTTTTTCGATTCTTTATCATTAGTCATTAGGGAATGTTACTAATTAGTGTGACATTTACGTCGCTGGTTTTATTTTTTTATTTAGACGTTAATTAGCTTTATCAAAAGTGTAGTAGTGTGACCTTGGTCTAACATAATATTTTCGTTAATTTTGCGTAGTATGTAAATTTTGAGCCATTTTGTTAACTGCAGCGCACGGGCGGCTAAAACCGGGTACCATGTTGATTGATTGGTAAGTGTATCACTTACTAAGTTATTAGATTTCCCCCTCTGAACTACCTAATCGGTTTCGGGCGATTTTTGATGACTTATTAGTTTCAGAGATATATACTACGTATACATGAAGTATTGAATACGGTTTTGAGTTTTGACTCAAAACTTAACAAAGTGTATACATGAAAAGGTCATGTGATAGGTTTGAATACGTTTTCAATACTATTTTTAATAGGTTGACAACCGTCTGCAAGTTGTTATAGATACCTATATAGGTTGTCTGGTTACAAAGAATTTTGATATGTGATTTGTTAACTAACAGAGTAATTCGCAAGGGGTGGGAGTAGTCAATCGCTACTAAGCGTATACATGGCAATTTTCAGTACAAAATTTCGATACGATCCCGTGTTTTGTGGGATTGGATCGAGGTATTGAATACGCGTGTTTAAAGTGTATACATGCGGTTTTCAAAACTCAAAACGTTTTCAATTCGTATTCAATACTTCATGTATACGTAGTAATAGCCTTCTGGCTCTATCTGGCTCCTTTTTAAATTGACCCTCTGTATGTCGTTTTACCCTGAAAATTGTTTTTAGTTTAATATGGATTCAAAGCGCTGGAGTTTCCAGAAAAGTAAAGCAATATACATGTGAACTCTGCAAAACAATTTACGTTATTTACACGTTTTCCACGTTCGGGCAAAATAACACACCTATGCCATTTATCGTTTTACAAATTATCTTAAAGATGGAATAGGTAAATCAATATGTTTTGTAATAACCATGTTTTAATAGCAAACATGAGCAGAGGAAGGTCTTAAGGAGCTTATAATGTTTTTTATAAATGTTTGAGTGATATTGGTAGGTCCAAAAACTGCTTCAAACAAAAAGTATGCTATTTTGCCCACAATTCCCATATTCGAATACCCACCCATAAGTGTGAAGTTTAAGAGTTGAAAAGGGGTAGAAATTCTAATTTTAGTTTAAATATTGGCATTTAGTGTTGTTTCAAACTCCAAGGAGAGGATCCAATAATATCAAGAAATTTAGCAGATCACTCGCTTGAAAATAAAGAAAATGTTCTAAGAGGGTCGGCCGAATTTACATGTAAGATTAAGGCAAATTTCTTGACCATCGCTCGAGTTTACTACCGCCCAGTTAGGCACCCATCTATAGAAAACTACCCTCAAATTCGTTTAATCTCGATCCGGGGGTGGTATAAATATTTTGTTAAAACTTGAAAAATTCCTAACTTTTTTAAAACAATAAACAATTTAATAAAATTTATGATGTAGGTCAGTTAGACACCCATTTATAGAAAACCACTCTCAAGTTCGTTTAATCTCGATCCGGAGGTGGTGGAAATATTTTGTTAAAACTTGAAAAATTTCAAACTCTTTTAAAACAAAAGATGGGTGCCTAGTGACCTACATAATAAATTTTAATGCAAACCCTTTCTAAATGTCATTAGAGACATAAAAACGCGAAATTAAATCCATGTTTGATATTTATATTTTTGCTGTTATCTCGCAAAACTGCGAGGCGAGAGTCTCGCCTCGCAAGCTAAAATCGTTTTCTCGCGTCGCATCTTGCCTCGCGTTAGAAATCTTACTCTCTCATCGCCTCGCATCTTGCAACTTTTTGAGAGGCATGCGAGACTCTCGCAATATCTCGCAGACTCGCGTGAACCCCTACCCCCAGGTTGCGTACTGCTGATGAATATCGTATTGTAGTGCTTGTAAGTTTACCATCTTGAGTTTACATAATGAAGATAAATTCATTACTAAAAGTTTTAAGTAAGGGTGATATCAGACGCAGGTTGCGGCACGTTGCTTTTACTGCGAAGCTCATTCAAAAACTGCGAGGATCGTTAAAAAACTAGGCAGTTTTCGGCAAAGCATGTGTTCACACACAAAGTTAGGCAGTTTCTTAATGACCCTTGCAGTTTTTTAATGATGTTCGCAGTAAAAGCAGGGTGCTGCAACCCATGTCCGATATCACTCTAATACCGCGGTGTGAGTTGGCAACTTTCACTGCTCTTTTCATTTTCTTAGTAACTCTCTTATAAATGAAAAATCCCAGTGGCAAAGGACAAGACTTATAATTCGGATAAAACTATTATAATTTGAGCCACGACCTTTCATCTGTCGAGGGTAAATAATTAGTCCGTGCAGGAGCGTCGTGAGCGAGTATTGTAAGCAAAACTTTTAAATTAAAACGTATGATGTGGTAGCATGTACATATAGATAAAATAGATTGGTTCTATTTTCAATATTTTGTAAATTATAATCGTAAAAAATAGATATTACTTTAATTTGCATTTTCATTCATTAGTTCAGTGGTTTGATTGCGGTTCTTATGTAAGTGTATTTTGTTGCGTGACTGTTGTTTTTGGTTTTAATTGTTCAGACCGTTGCATTCGTGTTCTATGTAACAAATAAGGATATTAAAAATTTTACGTCCTTGTTGGATTTAAGTTAATTTCATTAATTTGCGTGGGTGTGTGATATGCATACCTCTATAATAACAGGGCGTGTTTATTACTTGCGAAGTGTAAGTTTAAGTTTGAACTTTTGACAAACATTTTTGAGCATGAAGGTTACAGATGAGCATGTGTAAGTGATTAGTGTGGGGCCACCAAAACTTTTGGGAAAACTCATGAATTATGCACGAATTATGGATGTAACCATCATAACACCCCGTACTTAAATCGAGGGGTAACCCTATTTTGCCAACAAGTAGTAAATCAACAACCTCCGCTTCTATCCTTTTGTCGCTGTTGGCTAATAACCACCCTGGCGTACAGTCCGGGTGGCCGATAATTGTGACCTACCTACTTTTGTATCAAACCAATTTGCGACACATTAAGACTAGGTTGTTTATTTTATTTCTCACCCTGTATAAACCGCAATATTTTATACAATTTAGGTAAATAAAATTGGGCTACACCAAAGCGGTTCCGGGTCGTTTACTTCTAATCCACTCCTGGTCATCGTAGTAGTCGAAAATACGTTTTAAAATGTACTCATAAAAAATTATGCAATTAATTAATATCACTTCAAGTGACAATTATTAACTGGATTGTTAATAAAATACAAGGTCTTATACGTTATCATGCATAATGCAAATTTTACTGAAATAAACTTTCTGAGTAAATAAAATGTAAGTTATTTTTGTTGATTTCGTCCCTTAAAATGTCATGACATTTATCGTGTTATGCACCAAAAAGTTTCTGTTAGATGAAAACAGGGTGAATGGCTTTGATATTTTATTACAATACTGTAACTGCTTTAACATTCTAAAGTGAGAACTGTTCTTGTCCTCTCAACTTAACATAATTTTGTTGTTTCAAGTTTTATCCATAACGAGTAAGTAATTACCACGGTAATAGATATAGAAGGTATGCCAACGGACGTTCTAAGTTGAACACTAGCGGTGAAAGAAAAAGCATATTAAGATGATTAATTCGTAGGTTACTCCGGCTAACTAACACATTTTTGTAGTAACTTAGAAGCTTTTAATGAAATAAATCATTATTAATAATTTTGATGTGCTTTCTCTGTCTTATAAAGTCGTTTACAAGTGGCCTCAGTTCGCTACGAGTAGTAAGATAGCCCGTCGGCATATATATCTTTTACCGTGGTATTTACTAATATTACCATACTGTGGTTTTGATGGTAACAGCTTAGCATTACTTATTCAGAGTCAAATATTTTGAGAGTATTCCAAGTACCTATACATTTTTTACATTTCTATACAGAAATTGTCCTTTACAAATCTGAAGTCGCAAGTTTGAAAGAAATCTAACCATAAATAACGCGTAGAAACGAGTTTCCCAACTGCCATTTTGAAGGCAGGTAAGCAGAAGGCATATGTACATACAGATTGACCAAAAAGTTCATAGGAATTTGAATACATAAATGCACTATAATTGAAACCCCGAGAAATAAGGTAAGAAGGAGTATATTATTGTGTAGTTTATTGGTGCAAATAAATATCTATTATTATTATTATCAGCATCATCATCATTGCCTACCCAATTCAAATAAAGAGTGATTTGAGTTTCAGATATTCTATGAACTAAAGTAATTTGGCCAATCTGTATAGGGAAAATCTTTAAGCTCTTAGGGCCGTATTACATGAACTAACTATTTAGTAACTGTTAGTTACTAATGCCCGTATTTATAGACAGATCTCAAGCACTTGCTCGTACTCAAGACTGAGACGAGGCCGGTTGCTATTGGTTTTCATTGTATAATACAATAGAAACCAACAGCAACCGGCCTCGTCTATAATACAATAGAAACCAATAGCAACCGGCCTCGTCTCAGTCTTGAGTTCGAGCAAGTGCTTGAGATCTGTCTATAAATACGGGCATAAATGAACTGAAGGAGCAAAAACACGGGAATCTAAGCTTTAACGTCAACGTCAAAATTTCTCCGCCCATTTAGTAAAGTTGGATGTAAAATTGTTCTAATTTGTTTCTAGGGTATTTACTAAATCTGCGCAGTGACGATTTTAGTCTTTTAGTGCAATGCGCGTTATGACAGTTTTTAAATGTAATTTTTTGATTACAAAAAAGTTGATAGATTTTTATTTAAAATTCTTACCCCTAATTACTTTCGGACTTTCCAAGTTAGCTATTGTATTTGAAAGTTAAGCAGGATGTAATATAAATTTTTACTTGAAAACCAAACCTTTTTGTTATTTAAATTCTTTGTGTTCCTACACAATTGATATTTTTACCTGTAAATGATTGTTGCCTATCTACCTAGTAGTGTATAAATAATAATACCTACGAGAAGTTAGAAAACAAATTTTAAATTTACTACAATCCACTAGAGAGACAGAGATGCAGAATCCAGCTTCGGCGTGATCGTTCCAACACCGTTTATTTTCGGGAGTTCAAAGTTGCTCACGAAAAACTGGTCTAAACTAACTAGTAACTAAAATTTTAGTATCATGTCATACAGGAAATTTGCATTCAGTACTAACTTTCGACTGAATAACCGCGCGCCGATTCAGTAACTAACTAGTTAGTAAGATAGTTAGTTCATGTAATTCGGCCCTTACAAAATATTAAGGGCCGGTACTTTGAGTGTCTGTTAAGCACCGGTTCAAAATAAATGTAGTTAATAGGTTTGTTCCTACACAGCTCGAACTAGTTCGTAACTGGGCGGAGCATGCGCAAATTGAAATTTGTATTGCCAATTTCAATGTGCGCTTGCGCTGTTCGGTTCTGAACCGTTCTGAACTGGTTCGACTGTTTGTAGGAACAAACCTAATATTATATGTTTCCGTTCTCGGTTCTCAGCATCATTGAGTTTAATGTGTACTAACTATATGGTTACTTAAAATAGGCACTTAACCGAGGTAGGTCTAAAGTACTCGCTCTAGTCTCCAAAGTTATAAATGTCATCAGATACATTTAGTGTATCTAAGTGTATTTAGTGTATGTACATTTATGTATAGTTAGTGTTGTAACTATACTGATCTTAGGTGCGTCTAATTTCTATGCGACATTAGAAGTTCGAACTATAAAAATTACATTTAAATAGTAAGGTTTTTGACTTCATTTCCCCATTCTGAAGGCGGACATAGACATAAGGGCTCTTACTCCGGCTTGCCTGCGCAGTTTTGACCTACACATAGTGCACATGTACAGGCCACTACATATGCACATTGCACATGAAGGTTTGCTTATCTCCCCCTTAATAGATTAATATTGCGAGCAATATGATGAGATGAAAGGTGTGGTTATCGAATTTTATCTCGAATTATTAGTGGTATTTTATTATCTGCTATAAATAGTGCTATCTCATTATTGCATGATTAATTGATAAGAATAGGAAAATGAAGTAAACTGTCAATTTTGAGATGCAATTCTCACGTAACAGAAAGTTCATGTCTAAAATATCCATTGAAATTGTAATTAACACTTTTTCTTTTCATTTTTACTCAAATAACTGCTAGGTACATACTTTACTCTTGACACAATCTAAAGTTTTCATATTTTTAACTACTTTCTATTGCACGCCCACCGAAAGAAAAGCTTGCTTAGAAATTTGCGGTCAGTTTATTACTATTACACAACGTAATTTAAAAGCCGCATCATTTTTTTTCGACTTATACCTCTGGCCAATTCCTCAAGCACATAACTACGGAAGGGCCAGGGTGAGCCCAGGTCCACCTAAAATTTTGCTGGCTCGATCTGATAAAATGACAATAATAGGTAAGCAGAAATTCAGATATTTACAGTGCAATCTGAATTCCACACAAAATATTTCATCTTTAAAAGTTTTATGGGCTACATA
The DNA here is from genome assembly GCA_963924605.1 of Malthinus seriepunctatus. Taxonomy (NCBI): domain Eukaryota; kingdom Metazoa; phylum Arthropoda; class Insecta; order Coleoptera; family Cantharidae; genus Malthinus; species Malthinus seriepunctatus. The sequence continues at coordinate 40,573,487 of OZ004601.1, forward strand.
TTATCAGCGGATCCGCGTTGTATCCCGGGTGAAATAGGTAGTTTTTAAATGGGTCGACTTGTATCCCAAAGAGGATCGAGTGTGTGACGTGTTAGACTAGAGTTTGTGATACGTATAAATTTTATTTAATTATATTTTTCATCATGAATTTATAAATTATCAGTTCAAAAGTCTTTTGGTAATCGACCGCTATAAATTTTCTGTTTAGAACATGCTGTTCCAGAAAAAAGTTATGTAAAGCCTGCCTGGGATACAACTCGAGCCTAATATTTTTTGTGGCCGTCTTATTTTACCTGCTCGGGATACAACTCGATCCTGTCTACATATTATGTATTTGGCTCATCCAAAAAAATTTGTGGCCATTAAGTGCCCACCTGATTTTAGGAAGCTAGTTACGTGCCTGCAATTCCTTCGTATGTAATCCTTCATTTACCATAATTTAAAAATTTAAGTAGTACCTATAATGGCAAATGGCCACCAAAGATCATCTTGATAGGGAAGTAGACAATGCTAGTTCAAAAATTTTATGTAATTTCAGGGTGTAATACAATTGTACATAATTTTTTCCGATTATTTATAAATATGTAAAACGTTTTATCAAAAGTTACGTAAAGGGCTAAGTAATAACTTCATTCATTATGCATACAATTTAATACCTATCGAAGTGTCGACAGCTCAACTGTGAGAAAATTGTTCGGTTTATTGGTTTTAAAATATCTAGTAATTCCAAGTAATTTCTTACAGGTTTTCTGAAAAATGGAAAAGTTTCGTTATATTTGTCGAACTTAAAACAATCAAATCTGACTTGAAAATATTTAATATTTATTAAATAAGATTGGAATCTAAATATGAGTCATTGTTTTTTCATCAAATTATCATAAATAGAGCAAGGAAGTTACAATGTAAAGAAACATCCATTTGGTTGGATATTTAGGTCAAAACTCTCATCACCCTTACACACCCTTATTTTTGCTGTTCAGGTGGTGACGTATAAATATTCTTTCAAATCACTGGTACACGTAGACATGGACAATTTTGAAGAAGTTAATCAAAAGAGCTACTAATTAAAAGTTTATTTTTGTTATAAAATTGAATTGTAATTAAATTCTACTATGGGTAGATATTTGATGTATTTGTTTGAGGTCGGAGTTCGTCATTATACAATTTGATTAATTGCCAGAACAAGTCTATTGTATTTTATCTGATTGTACTATTATAGAAAAAGAGGCTGAAAAAACTAAACATGATAATTGAATACGTAAGACTTACTTTTAATCAACTACCAACCCTTAATTAATCAGAAAATACCGCTTACAGTTCATGTTACAAAAACATAATGTTCTTCTATCAATGACTTTGAATAGGAAATTCGAACTGGTGAGATTCTGACCACCTTGTATAAAGCCTCTTTTTTGTACTGGTGAGATTTCAGAACTCGTCTACGGCTCGTTATAAAAACTTCTAACCGTGTGCAAAAAAGAGTCGTACCAGAATGGACTCCATACCCCATAGAATAACCAAGTTTTACGCGTTGGAAGTTTTTATGGAGTTGCATAGAGGAAAGATGTGTATCTGAGATGGCCAAGAAAGTGGTATGGGACTTTAACAGTATAACAGAAAATATAGGTCGCGTGCTCTTTGCACGCCAAGCCTATGAAAATACTCATCTTCCCCTTCTAATATGCTATTGAAACATTTTCAAAAAGTGAAAATCTGAAATTACATTTTTAATATTTTAAATTCGAAAAACAATATTTTTGAAAGCGTTAAAAGAAATAATAAAAACATTATTGAAATAGTCATGGTTTTATGACAAAACTTGCATTAGTAATAATTTATAAAATCGGAAAATCTTCGTGCGAGTAAAAGCGAAGAAAATGATTGATTTCTAGCGCTGATGTAAATAATATCAATGTTAGGACTAGGAAACATCGCGTTTCAACTGTGACCATCCCCTCATTGTCTGAGTATCGCCGCGAGAGCCATATAACCTCGACGTCGTCACATTATCACTTTATCACGGTGATGCCTTTACGTGACGTACTAGTTCAATTTCAATCTGCATTTGTTATCGTGTCTCCAATATTAAGTGTTTGGTTTTAATTAATTTGAATCGGTTGTTCGAAGGCACAATTTTTTAAAGTTTGTTACTATACTTGTGTACTCCTTTGAGGAAGTTTTTTATTATTTGTGGTAAGTTAAATTTGAACTATATTTTTCCGGCGTGAAAAGTGAAAAATTTGATGCGTTTCAAAATTGTACCACGTGAGAGCGCAATTCACTGCGAATTTTCAGAACGTACTTGTGGAGATTCTGATAACGCGTGATAACCGTTGTAGATCAACTTGATAAAGTGCAAACAGTAGTTTATTATAATAACTTACAAGTTATTTCCGATTTAAAAATTTGACTTTTGTTTGATAAATTAGAAATAACAAGTTTTAATTTTAAATATTTTATTTTTATTTAATTTTTCTCCAATAATAGAGCGTTTTTCCTTTGACGGAGAAACTAAATTTCTTTGCTTCTCGTGTAAATAATTATGATTACGTCGTCTACTCGATTTAGATTTTTATGCAAGATTGGGGGATAACAATATGCATAATTTTGTACGACCTTTTTACTTTTTTAAAGTAGAAGTAGCAGGTTGAAGTTTTAAATTAAATATTTAATAAACGTTTTGAGTCCCCTCAATCCTAAAATGCAAAAATACACTTAGAAAAAGCATTTGTTTGTCTGTATGTCTGATGTCTATGCATAACGCCTTACGAAGAACTATATACTCAACCCACTCAACCGATTTTTTTTGAAATTTAATTGTGGCCTAAATTATTATAGTTATTTTGGGCGCATTTAGCAACCTTAGACCTACATTATTTAAAGATAAGTTACAATGAGATTGTATTTTTGACTTAGAATCACTTGACAAAAACTTTTCTAGGAACTCCCTGTATTTTTTGAATGTAGTGAATTGTTTGATACGTACAGAAAAATTATTTTCTGCCCACATCCGAGTTTTGATATGTAAAAAACATTATTTAAAAAAATATAAGTGCGATAAATTGTGAGAAGTTTCATTTTAATAGAAATGTTATTAATTATTACAATTCTATTTAAAATGATGATATTATATTGAACTAAAAATGTAAGTTTTTAAATATAATAGATAAACTATTAAAAATAATAATTTTGTAATCGCCAAAAATTCCCCGTTCTTGCCAAGCATTGAAGAAAGCACACCAAATAAATGATAACGCTCTGGGGATCCTTAAAAGCAAAGTAATTTAAATTCAAACATCGTCTTTGGAAATATTTTCGAAGTACCTACATATTTATCGCAAATTTTTATTTAAATAATTTCTATCAATGTTTTCGGTTTATTTAAAAATGATTTATCACTATGTTGTTCAGTTATTTTAAAAGACTGGAGAAGTATTTATACGTAGGGGAAGATGGGGGGCAGAGAGGACCGGTGAGGCGAAGGGGACCTCCCCGATTAGTTTAAAACCAGGTGCTTCATCTATAAGTTAACAGCCAAAATGCATAATTTACACATTTTGTAGTAAACCTAGCAATTCAAATAGTTGAATTGTAAACAATCTTAGTCTGTACAAGATAAATTCAAAATTCACGGGAAGTGATCTAATTTTTCTATTACGTTAGTTTGTTGTTATCTTTAATATGAAACGTGGTTAATGATAGCTCATCGTCATAAGTTATTGTTAAGATACTAGTTTAACATATTCAAGTGAAAAGTTTGACCTAACCTATAATCTTTAGCTTATAGCTAAACAAAGAAAAGCGCGCCAATGGGGTACAGAGGTCCGCTTGATTCAATATGTGTTTTATATGGTATATCAGCATCTGTAGTTGTGTGTCTTCATTTATTTTATTTACGAGAGAAAAAATGAATCCACTGTATAAAAGCGTGTCCAGTAGGGTCTTTTGGATATTTTAATGCTACTGGATAGATGGACAATGCCTATTTTATAAAATAGGTACTTAGATCATTTTATTCAACACACTAAAATGAATACTTTTTTGTAATTTCTCTTTTTAAAAACTTATCTTAAGTTATTATTATTTTGTCAAAATTATAACATGATGAAATAAACTGATAAAAACAATATCACAATCATTTATTCAATTGGTAAATAATGGTCCTCTTTACCCCGGTGTACGGGGCGAAGAGGACCACAGATAATCGCTCTTTTATCTTTAATTACAGCGATTTGCAGTAGCAGTTAAGAAACAATATTTTACTTATGTTTCAGGTACATACAGGGTGATTTTTTTAAGTGGTACTAACATTGGGATCTCGGAAACCGTAATAGTTACGAGGCTGGTTAAATTAGCAAAAAGTTGCATATTTTGATGATCTTTAAGAATCTGTTTAGAAAATTTCAAAATTCAAAATGGCTTCCGAGATAATGCTGAAAAACAAAAAATTGGCAATTTCGTTTTTCGACTGTAGTTTCAAAATGTCGTACTTTAAAAAAAAATTTTAAGAAATATCTTTAGGAGATCAAAAAAGCTATCAAACGATACCAAACTCGACTTTTTATCTCATCGACGCGAAGCGTCGCGACGTTCAACTTTTCATTTTTTTATGGGGGACATATTATTTTTTTTGCAAATATTACTCAGTAGGCTTATCTAAATTCGGATACCAAACGACAGCTTCCTATCTTGAAGTTTTCTTAATTTTCACAACTTTTCAGGTTATGTTATGTTATGTTAATATTTTACTTTAGGTTATTTTTTACGATAAAAAATAACGACGAAAACTTAGTTTTTAAATTTTTATAAAAGTAATTTATTCAAGAAATAAAATTTCATTACTAAGATTTTTAATAAATAAATAATAATTTGATTTATTTTTATTTCCAGCTCAAATTACTTTTCTAAAAATTTAGAAACTAAGTTTTATTCGTCATTTTTTATCGTAAAAAATAACGTAAATATTATAATAAAGTAAAATATTAACATAACGTAACATAACATAACCTGAAAAGTTGTGAAAATTAAGAAAAGTACAAGATAGAATGTTGTCGTTTGGTATCCGAATTTAGACAAGCCTACTGAGTAATATTTGTTAAAAAAGTGATAGGTCCCCCATAAGAAAATGAAAAGTTGTAAGTCGTCCGCCTAGCGTCGATGTGATAAAAAGTCGAGTTTGGTATCGTTTGATAGCTTTTCTGATCTCCTTAAAATTTTGCCCGAAATTTTTTTCTAAAGTACTCCATTTTGAAACTACAGTCGAAAAACGAAATTGCAAATTTTCAGTTTTTCTGCATTATCTCGGAAACCATTTTGAATTTTTGAATTTTTTAAACGGATTCTTAAAGATCATTAAAATATGCAACTTTTTACTAATTTAACCAACCTCGTAACTCTTACGGTTTCCGAGATCCCAATGTTAGTACCACTTAAAAAAATCACCCTGTATGATTGATAATATTTTGTCTCGAAACATCTCGTTGTTTTATACACATGTCATGTTTAGGCATTAACGCAGTAAGCTTTTTGGCTGGCGAAACAGAATCTAGAAATTTGGTGTCTTGTATTACTTTATGTGGAGCAACTATTATCAACAAAGCTTCGAATTCCCGGAGCCTTGGAGGTTCCATTCTCACAAAGAACTGAAACTTTAACGTAGTGTTGACAGAAATTACGCAATAAACATAATTCTAGCCAAGTTTAAAGAAACTAATTTACTTAAACATGTATACCGGGTGCACACGATCAAAGCGGAACATAGCCAAATAACACAGGAAATTACATTTGCAGTTTCCTGCTCACCAGTTTCATCTACAAGAAAGGTAATGGTATCTATTGAAAGAGGATTATTTTCTGAGTCTGTTGATACCAAATACTTCTTAATTAATGACTTTTTTTAACATTGAATAAGCAGTTTAAATATTTTCATAATTTGAAAAACTATTAGCAGCCATGATATGTCAAATTCAAATAATTGTATTACTTTCTATTAATTTGACATAATATGTCATATCTATAGGTATATGGATGAAAAGCTATGATATTATCATGGTTTTTCACCATAGCTACTCATAGTTTTTCAAATTATGAAAATATTTAAATTGCTTACTCAATGCTAAATAAAGTCATTAATTAAGAAGTAAGTGGTATCAACAGACTCAAAAAATAATTCTCTTTCAATAGATACCATTACCGTTCTTGTTGATGAAGCTGGTGAGCACTCGGTATGTATATAGGTATGAGTAGAAACGCATGATAATAGCCTTCACCGAGGCCTTCACCTTATAAAACGATCACAGTTTCATAAAAGTGCCAAACCGGAAAGAGAAACAAAACAAGTACAAAATGTATTTTTTTTTGCTTGTGTCAAAAGTGACACAACTTATTTGGACGAGAAATTAACCTTTTCATCAAAGTGCCATATTTTGCTGTGTTGCTAAGGTAACATTTTTCATCCTAGGATGAAAACTGTTTTTTCAGCTTATAATGATATAATTAAATTGAAATATCTATCAGATTGACAATAATAAAATTAAATTTTTTTAAATTTTTTGAGAATTTTTCTTACAGTCGAATGAAAAATATTGTGTGACACACGGACGAAAATGTTATTCGTACTCATTTGTTTGCTTGACTCGGCTTTGCCTCTTCCAGGAATTTCACGTATTCGTCCGAGAAATTCTATTTTTCGCCTTTGTATCATAAATAACTATTGTTTGCACTTTTTTGTAAACTAAAAAATATAAAAGTTACAAAGGTATGTTGTGATAAATTTTCTCAGGGGAGTTCTGGAGGCCATGTCTCGACACACGACACATAAAAGTTCGTACCTCGTTGAGCACAGTAAAGACATTTCACATTTGCATCGTTTTTGAAAATAATTATGTATGTAATGTTAAAATTGCTTCTGCTTCTTAAATAGTTTTTGGATTTGAAGAAATTATTTGCATATACAGGGTGATTCATGAGGAAGTGCAAATATTTTGGGAAGTTGTAGTATGGATTATTCTGATTAAAAAATGTCATATGAACATGTGTCCGATTGTTAATAGATACAGAGATACGCTCATTTTAAGGTGTATTAAAGTATAAAACAAATGACTTATTGCTGATTTTTAATACTAACCATTAAATTAAACAAATTTACGGTAATAGTTCAAAAATCCCACAGCCAACCTCAATGCACTTTGTAATACTACTGTTACTTTTCTAATATCATCTTGGCGTTCCTTTATGAGCGCCGCACAATTCACAATTCGAGTGAGCAATAATAATTCGTCTCTGGTGTTTACCTTTTCTTGAACCGTCTTGTAATTTTATTTAATTTTAATTGTTAGTATTGAAAATCAACAATAAGTTATTTGTTTTATACTTTAATACATCTTAAAATGACCGTATCTCTGTATCTATTGACAATAGGACATATGTTCATATGACATTTTTTACCCAGAATAATCCATACTACAACCTCCCAAAATATTTGCACTTCCTCATGAATCACCCTGTACATATATCATATTGAAAGGGAATTAAACGTAGGTATGGCTGTTAGCGATGATACTAAACCAAACGCCCAAAGATCGGATAAGGTGACCGATAGATTTATCATTTTTGTTCTGTATTGGTGTTTAGCTAACCCAAAATTAGATTCAGAAAGTTCTGATGAAGCATATTTTCTCTCATTTCATTTAGCTTGTTTGTTCCAGGAAGAACTATTTATTATTATGTGTAGGTATGTGTATAAGTAATATCATAAGAGGAATGCAATATTTACAGAATTAGAGCGGTAATTCCACTATGCAAATGTCAATAATTAAAGCAACAGTTTGATTGCAAATGTTATTAAATATTGTTTTTAAAACCATTTTTAAACACCCACATTAAAAACTCTACAAGATAGTCAGTTACACATTTATTTTATTATTTTTATGCGGGAAATATTCACCTGAATACCACTCGATTATCGAAAGTAAGTATAAATTAACGAAGTTTAAATTCAAGCGTGTTCTCTTGGAAAACCGTATTGGCTTATTTTCATTTCATTCATTCATTCACGAAAGCAAATTTAAGTTTATATCGAGAGGAGAGGAGTTTATTCAAAAATTGAATGAACATAAACAGTTCATCGAGATACAACGCTGTAAATTTTGCACGCTCTTGCGATTGTATTTAAGAGGGCGATATTTAACAAATGGGCGGGGAAGGTGATATTTAGACATTCCGCTCTTAAGTTTTATCGACTTTAATATCCGGTTGATATCACTAATATTTACAATTCCTGATAGGGTAAAGTTCGAAGAAGACACTAAAGTATTTGTATATAAAAAATAAGAGCTTAATTAGTGAGAAAAATGCAGTTGAACTTGGTGAAATTTAAAAAAAGACAGGATGTTGTTTCTACCCAACATCCGTTGTTTTTTTTGAATTTCACCAAGTTCAACTGCATTTTTCTCACTAATTAGGCTCTTATTTTTTATATACAAATACTTTAGTGCCTTCTTTGAGCTTTACCCTATCAGGAATTGTAAATATTAGTGATATCAACCGGATATTAAAGTCGCTAAAGCTTAAGAGCGGATGTCTAAATATCACCTTTCCCGCCCATTTGTTAATATCGCCTTCTTAATGGCGTAACTTGACATTCGAGCATTTTACTATTGATTGTTCATTTCGATTAAATCCATTTTCTTGACTACAAATAAGGCATGAGGCGACATAATGGTACAAAATGTGAGATTTGCCACTAAGTGTTTTGAGAGACCAGTCGCAGCTGAAGGGAGAGGTAGTAAAAGCATTGTTCTCAAAATTACGTTGATTAATATAAAATAAGTCTTTGAAGGTGAATATGATGTGATCGCAGGGCCGTAGCTAGAGGTACGCCCGGGCAGGCTCAGCCTGCCCTGGAAAATTTTAAGCCTATAAATTACTAAGGATTTCCCAATAATAATAAAACGATAAGTTTTTAATTTATTGGTATTTTTTTTTATACGGAAGAAGAAAACATTGCTTTAGAGGAAGTCAAAGTTTCGCAAACTTTGGGCAAAAAACTTCCACTCTCAGAAGAAATTACAGTGGTCATCAGATTTATATAAACCTAGAAGAGAGAAAAACCCCCTGATTTTGGCTTTCATCCTCTCTTGAAAATTTTTGAGCCTGTCCTGATAACTTTTTGCTCTCTTCTCAAATCCCCGGGTTGCAAGAAAAAACAAGAAAGGGAATGCCTGGTAAGCTCCGACGTTATTTTTGCCGAAAATATGCAAGATTTAACAAGACAATACAAGATTTATGTTTGCAAGAATGAAGCAAGACAAGACTTATTTTAATTTCTTGTCTTGCTATACAAGACAAGACAAGAAATAGTCAAACCTCAAGCAAGACAAGAAATATTGTCTTGTGAAACACTAATTAAAATGAAATAGATAATATGTATATCTGACTACTACAATTTTCCATTTATAACAAAATTTGCACCTAAAAGTGTGGGCGATCAGCAACTACTTGATCCCTACATCGCATTTCCAAGCGTGCTGGAATAAATTAATCAATTCAGTTCAGGTCAGAGTTTAGACAACTTCTGACTTCTGAGTACGTTGTCAATATAATAGTTCTTCATTAAAGACACATTAGCGTGCTTAGAGACTGATTTTATATTTTTTTGGGAAGTTTTGATAAATTTGATGATTGTCTGGAAATTAAACGCCGACTCGAAAAGCTCCAAAAATATCAAAATGTCACTGTGGGTTATTACAACTATTTTTCAGCTGTCTTAGTCCCATTGAGGTTTGATCGTTTAATAATAGAAAGAAAACATACATAGAAGCATAATAAAATATCAAATGTTTACTTTTTTCAGTGCGGTTAAAAAATTATATCCACAACATTATTTATCTATTTAATACTTTACATTTCGCAAATCCTTTCTAATTGTATTCTTCCATTTATTTTATTGCTCTATTGGTATATGTTAGATACGATCATACTATTAGAAAACCATTACTTTTATTGATTTCGTTTAAAAACTGTATCAAACAATAAGTGGATTGTGTTTTAATTTATAATTTTGTAATTATAAATAATTATTTTAACACTGTTGTTGAAGACTGACTTGGCTCTTTTGTATAGTTGTCCAACTCGCTAAAAAAGTGATTCTTTTACTCACTATAAAACACTATTATACTATTATCATACATATACAATCGCAATGATATTTATACATATTTCATAAATCATTAATTGAAATTTAAAAAAAATTCACCACAAGAATATCGATTGGTGGTCTTTGACATTTTTGTGTGACATTTACATTTTTTGTGGTCAAGTTAATGAAACTGAAGTGAATACCTACCTGGTGATTAAAATAAGAACAGTTTTGAGAACGTCCGAGCCTTTTATGTCATTTCAGTCACTCTTGATAGTTACGTATTGATAACTAAAATTTTGAACTACAAAACATATAATTTATTTCAAGTATTACTTGTACCTACTTGAAATACTTTGGTAATTTTGTGGATACATTATTAAGTATAAAGTAAAATAATAATAATTTGCTTATAAAAAGACTGGTATTTTGAATGATATTTAATATAGGTAATACTAGTTCGTGTATTTACAATTGATGAGTTTTAAGTATTGAAGAAGTCAAAATTCATTAATTATGTAGGTCTCTTATATCTTTTACATATTATATTAACTGTTTGCTGGAAAACTCTTCTGTAAGACCTTGTTAAAGTTAAAGAATGTACTGTATAATTATTGAGCAATAAATAATCATTGCTAATTTCATTTTTATGTAAGGACAAATTCATAGAATTTTATGTATATTTATATTTAAAATCATCGTAATTGTGGATTTTCCTTATCTTACCAGCGCGGTTGCGATTATTATGGGAAAGAGCGAAAAATTTTCCTGAACGTGGTTATAACTTTGATAGAAGTGTGGTTTCTGTTTTCTACTATTCGATTCATGAAAAAACTTAAAACAACAGTATAATAAGTACTCAAGGTTTTACCGTGAGAAAGTCACACTACAATAAAAGGTGGTCTTATTGATTCTTGACAAACTTTTATTTGGGAAGATGTGTGTAATAAACCATATTTTTTCAAGTAACAAGTAAGTTATTAAAGTAACATTACCATTCCTAAGCGAATATTTTATCAAATATTTATTGAAAAAGGGCTTTCCAAATAGTCTAAAAATTGATCTAAATAAAATGATAATAGCAAAAAAATTATAATGTGCTAAAGAAAAGAGTGTTAGGATAAGCACAGCACAGCGACGACAATAATGTGAAAAATATCAATTTTTATGAAAAATTCGACTTATTCAGCGCTACTTAGTCTAAGGGCTGTATTACATTTACTAAATATCTTGCTAACTAGTTAGTTACTTAATCGGCGCGCGGTTATTCAGTCGAAAGTTAGTACTGAATGCAAATTTCCTGTATGACATGATACTAAAATTTTAGTTACTAGTTAGTTTAGACCAGTTTTTCGTGAGCAACTTTGAACTCCCGAAAATAAACGGTGTTGGAACGATCACGCCGAAGCTGGATTCTGCATCTCTGTCTCTCTAGTGCAGGGCTGTCCAACTGGCGGCTCGCGGGTCGTATACGGCCCGCCAAATTATTTTTACGGCCCGCGAATTTGTTTTGTGGTGACTGTGTTATATATTATTAACTTAATTTCATATTATTTATCAACCTTCTTGGCCCCCGAAATGTTTGGTGAAGAAAATATGGCCCGCGGGCTATGATAAGTTGGACAGCGCTGCTCTAGTGGATTGTAGTAAATTTAAAATTTGTTTTCTAACTTCTCGTAGGTATTATTATTTATACACTAGTAGGTAGATAGGCAACAATCATTTACAGGTAAAAATATCAATTGTGTAGGAACACAAAGAATTTAAATAACAAAAAGGTTTGGTTTTCAAGTAAAAATTTATATTACATCCTGCTTAACTTTCAAATACAATAGCTAACTTGGAAAGTCCGAAAGTAATTAGGGGTAAGAATTTTAAATAAAAATCTATCAACTTTTTTGTAATCAAAAAATTACATTTAAAAACTGTCATAACGCGCATTGCACTAAAAAACTAAAATCGTCACTGCGCAGATTTAGTAAATACCCTAGAAACAAATTAGAACAATTTTACATCCAAGTTTACTAAATGGGCGGAGAAATTTTGACGTTGACGTTAAAGCTCAGATTCCCGTGTTTTTGCTCATTTAGTTCATTTAGTAACCAATTTAGTAACTAACAGTTACTAAATAGTTAGTTCATGTCATACAGCTCTAAGAGATAACCATAGAAAACCCTACGTCATCTAACACCCCGTTAATCATGTTAAATTTGAAAGATTATAATAGCGAACATTAAACGGTTTAACGTATAACGTTAACTTTGACATGAAACTTTTTATTTCTTCTTCCGACTGTTACAGCCGGTATTCACAATTAATTGGACCAGCTATTTAATCTTGACAAACATTTATTGTTTTCTGGAAGAACGCACTTAAGGCCAACGCTCACTTGAGCGAGCCGAAGCGCGGCAAAGAGAATATCAGTTTTTGAATACAATGCTTCTTAGGTATTCTTCGCGGCGTTTCGCTTCTCTCAAATGTGCCTATCTTGATAAGAATACATCGAAACTATAAATTGAGCGTTAGCGTTGGCCTTTACTTGTTTTGAAATTGAACCAATTTAGATTAAAAAAATTATCACAAACACATTTCAAAACGAAAAAATATTGGAATGTATAAAATAAGACGTTTGCTCCATAACATGTAGGTCAGGAAGAGCGGAGGAAGCCAGAATCCTATTACCCCTCCTGATAACCGTAAAACCAGGCTCCTTCAAAGTTTATGGATCGAATGAGACAAGAAATCCCCACTAAAGTAGATGTCACCGGTCGCAATAAGGATATTTCTGTGAATAAGATAGCTTGTTGAGTTGGGAGCCATAAAGGTTTGGTTTGTGCAAGCCTCCTACACAGGCCAAACCGGAACGTCTGGACATCGTTCAAGCGGCCTGCGCAGGCCAAACCGGAGGTTCTGGACATCTTTGAGGCTCTGGTTTCGCCTGTGCAGGTCGGCCTTCACAAGCTAAAGCGTAAGGTAAGCCTGTGTCTGTGGCGCGGCCTTTATACCTCGGTAAGACCGTAAAACCAGGCTCCTTCCTTTATGTATCGAATGAGATAAGAAATCACCACTAAAGTAGATGTCACCGGTCGCAATAAAGATATTTCTGTGAATAAGAGCTTGTTGAGTTGGGAGCAACAAAGGTTGGTATAGAGGCTGTTTTAAACGAACTGGGCATTATGAATTGCTAACTTTCTTATTATTGAAGCTACAAAGGTGGTTAAATTAGTAAAAAAGTGTAATTTTTACCACTGATTACGATGGTCAACACAAAAAACAATTGAACATCTAGTTTTCAAGATATTCACAAAAATAACTTTTTTATTATACTTGCATTATAATCTGCCAATTTCACACTAAAAAGCGTTCATAAAATCGTCTTTATTGCACAAGTGCTCTATAAAGTCGTCTAGGTAACAACAATAATATTAACTGTTGTGTGACTGTTGTTCTCCTATGTAAACACAAAACATCTCTGTGGCAACAAATATATTCAAAATCGGCACGCTTAATTTTCAAATTTTAAATACAGATTTTTCCTCTTTTATAGAGGTTTTAGTTGCAATTATAATAAAAAATAGCGTATAATACTTGTGTATAAGTAGACTTTATCGCATATGCGCCATTACAAGCACTCGCAAGCTCGCGCTTGTAATTTTCGTCGCTAATGCGATAAAGTCTTTCTTATACACATGTATTATAATATACTATTGTACGATCAGTCATTTCAAGCTATTTACTACATATGTTTTTACGTAGGTAAGTTGAATTTACTAGTTGCTAGGATATAATGGGCGACGGTAAGTGTTTTTACTGTTCTAGAACGGTAAAACGTTTTGTTGTCGACTTTTTATATAGCAAAGCTACTTAATTTAATAAAAAAATACAAATATCATTTTTGACATTTGATTTTTTAGTAAAAAATTGATTTAAAATTGCATAAATCTATTATTTATTTGTCTCTGATCGTACAAAAACGTTATAAGCATGTCGAACGTTAAGGATTACCGGTCTCAGACAATAATTGGAGGCTTCGATTCTCTCAGCCTCCAAACAATTGTCTTTGACCGGTAAACCAACCTTACCGTTCTTCATACTTAATACAGTGTGTTCATGAAAACAGTTTACAATAGGTAACTTTTTTATTAGCGAAGATACGAAGACGGTTAAATTAGTAAAGTTATAGTACTTGTTTTCCCGGTTTTAGTGATGTAGTTGAAAAAACGGAAAAAGATCTAGTTACCGAGATACAGGAATATGTCACTTTTTTTTAAATGAAACACGCTATATATTTTTAGATATTTGGGTTTCTCAAACATTTCTGTCTATAAAAGTATTAAGGCACTTTATCAAAATATTTAGAAATAACCGAGTTACAGCTCATTTTGTGGTCAGTTATGCTGTGAGTTAACTTTTTTATTTATGAAGTTACAAATTCGGTTAAATTAGCGAAGTTGTAGTATTATGTCTTCTTCATTTAGCTAGATAGTTGGAAAATCGGAGAACGGCCTAGTTGCAGAGTTATGCCAATATTTCACTTTTTTTTAAATTGAACACCCTGTATATTTTTGAATATTTGGATTTTCCAAACTTTTCTCTGTATAAAAGTATAAAATTACTTTATCAAAATATTTAGAAATAACAGAGTTATAGCACATTATGTTATTTTGTATTCTTACAAAAGAATACAAAATTGTAGAGTGCCATGGAAAACAAGAGACTTCAAGCAAAGACCATTATACACTGTATAGTCTTTGCTTCAAGTCTTATAAAGTCTACTTAGAAATAACAGAGTTATAGAGCATTCTCTTCTTTTATATTCTTACAAAAGAATACAAAATTGTAGATTGCCATGGAAAACAAGAGACGTTAAGTCTTATAAAGTCTGTTGTTTTCTATGGCACTCTACAATTTTGTCTCTACAATACAAAATAACGGAATGCACCATAACTCTGTTATTTCTAAATATTTTGATAAAGTGCTTTAATACTTTTATACAGAGAAAAGTTGAAGGAATCCAAATATCCAAAAATATACAGGATGTTCAATTTAAAAAAAAGTGACATATTGGCATAACTCGGCAACTAGGCCGTTCTCCGATTTTCCTACTACCCAGCTCAATGAAGACAGTAAAATACTATAACGTCGCTAATTTTACCTAATCTGTAACTTCATAAATAAAAAAGTTAGCTATTGTAAACTGTTTCGTGAACGGTCGTGTAACTCACAGCATACCTGACCACAAAATGAGCTGTAACTCGGTTATTTCTAAATATTTTGATAAAGTGCCTTAATACTTTTATACACAGAATGTTTGAAGAATCCAAATATTTAAAAATATATAGGGTGTTCCATTAAAAAAAAAGTGACATATTCCTGTATCTCAGTAACTAGATCCTTTCCCGTTTTTTCAACTACATCACTAAAACCGGGAAAACAAGTACTATAACTTTACTAATTTAACCGTCTTCGTATCTTCGCTAATAAAATAGTTAGCTATTGTAAACTGTTTTCATGAACAGTGTGTTCATGTGTTCGTTTAAAATATAGTATACAGTGTGTATACTATATTTTAAACGGAACACGCTAAATATTTTTATGTTTTTGAAAAGAACACTGAGAGTATAAAAAAATATCATATGAGTTTTGTCCTAAAATAATACAGATTTGGATCCCTGGTAAATGTAGATACTAAATTAACAAAAATACAGGGTGGTTGTGCCTAGTGGGCCACTATATTGCTGTATTAATACTGAAGATACGAAAAAGGTAATATTTATTCATTTTATGACAAAACTCATAATATGACATGTTTAGTGTTCTTTTCAAAAACAAAAATATATAGGGTGTTCTATTTAAAAAAAAGTTATTTTTGTGAATATCTAGAAAACTAGATGGTCAATTGGTTTTTTGTGTTGACCATCGTAAACAGCTGTAAAACATTACTTTTTTTTTCTTATTTAACCAACTTTGTAGCTCCAATAATAAGAAAGTTAGCAATGGTGCCCACGTCGTTTAAAACAGCCTGTATAATCAAATTTCGGGTTTATAATTTATTTTCAAATTTAAAGTAGCATTTCCTTCTCTACACCATTAAGTATGACGATAGCTAATTTATTTACCTCATTTACCTGTAGAAGATTAAGGATATATGGTGAATTTTTCAAGTTTTAGTGGATAAAATTATACAAATAAAAATGTCATTTTCTCTGGCTCTTTTCAATAATTGCTATGTGCATTTCTTTCTATAAAACGCCTACCAAAGGCCCCATATACATTCAACATGCAATGCACAAGGTCGTGGAAATCAATCCATTGTTAGTATGGAGCATTATGACATTTTGTAGTCTGAAATTAAAATATTCTTTAAGATCCACGAAATCGTATTCGACTGTTGTTTAGAAATTATAAATTAAAACTAATCTATAATATTAAATTATTTGCAGAAAATGTGGGGGTGTAACACACTGAAAACTTAATGTTGAGGAAAATTGCAATGATGAGGCTTTTTCTTTTGAAAAGATAATTGAATTTACAAACAATCGATACACTTTATAGTAAAGTAAAAGTTTTATAAACTCGAAGATCATACCCTACGTGTTGCATGAATCAAATAATAACTAAATTACTTGCTTCTAGAAGTGGACTCATTGATGACTATGAATTAAGTTTATTGGCAAATCATGGGTTGCGTTTTAAATTCAAATACGAGTACTATTTCGAAAATATTTGGTTAAATAAGTACAAGTATTCTTGAATTTTTCTGAAAAATTTTTAAATTTGTTAACCAAAATTTTTGCTTTTTGATAATTAAACTTTGTCGTATTAAATTATGCGTGATGTGGCAAGCATGGCAATGAGCAAATAATATTGAATTTGAAATCATAGAAATATGTTATACTTTTTGAATTGTCATCGTAATATTCCTAGGTCAGGTTCATTTAAAAATTATAGGATAATGAAGGTAAGGGTGGTATCTCCATGTACTTACTAGCGCAATAATTTTGTAACTTATTTATAATTCAGAAGAAGCAGATGATATTTTTCTCACATTTATTAATAAAAACAATCATTTTTAAAGTTTCCACATTTCTATTTTCTTCAATAATCTTCTAATGTTTTAAAATTTCAAAAATGTTTTAAAACAATTTTTAGAAAGTTTTTGGATGTTTTTAATTTATTTAAAAAATAAATAAATCAATAAGCGTATCTTATATCTGAACTAATTGAAATGTAAACTAACTCAATCATGTTTTTTATATAAAATCAATAATTTTTTACACCCAAAAAATCAATTAGTTGTTGTAACTCATAAAACTGCTGCATTAGTTTTTATTGCCCATTTAGTAGGATCAATAGATTACTTTTATAATTAAGGAAGTTCAAATACTTAATAAATCGCCATTTTAGTTTAATTTTCTTTACTAGAAAATATATTTAATGTAAATTCTAATTAGTTATAAAATTTTGTTGATATCTAATGGCGTGATGCTTTATAAAAAAAGCCCATTTTTGATGGTATTTTATTAATTTAGATACCAAGGTTAGTTTAAAAAATAAAAGGAATTGATAATGAAGGCGCTTTGTATTTATTTAGTAATATTTCTAAGTATTAATGATGCCTGTCCTTTAATTTTATGTATAGCACCAAATTCTAGAAGTTTGAGGAATTAATTATCAATAAAAAAGTACCTACCTAATAAATGTCTTTTACAAAATAATAAAAGTTTGAAAGTTATTATTAAACGATTATCAAACGAAAGTAGTGTGGATGATTTTTCGTGTTAAAAATTACATTTATTAGCGATATCATCAAGGAGTTCATTAGTAATTCAGTACCTCCCCATTTACGAATGCAATGTTGTAGTTGGAAAGAAGTTGTCATGAGATAAAAAAATTTCAAAATATCAGATGCATCAATTAAAGTAGAAAGCAAAAATTAGGGGGTAGCAGCGTAGAACTAAATTTTTAAAGAAAAAGCGGAGGGATATCAATTTTTTTTCACGAATCGCTTTATGTAGGGAAACTAATTATGGGAGATTTTTCCAGATCAGAGGCGTGCGGAAACAGGGCCAAAGTCGCCTTTGTTAGTTGCAAAACTGCTAGTTTTGACAATATCTTTGACCACATTGAAGAGAGCTAAAAAAACAAATAACAAATAAATTATTTTTATATAAAAATAAAAAACAATAACAAATAATAAGTAAACAAAAAACAATTTAATTACATACTAACTTAGTGATAAACATATCATGAACTCTACTCATAAATATAAGGCGAAAAAAGGGCGAAGAAATTGACAAAAAATTACAATTTGCTATTATTTGAAAGTGCTTGACAATACCTTTCTTTCAAAAGAAAGTTTCACCCTCTACCATCGTTTGCTCCAACTTTATTCGTGGTTGAAAATTTTTAGTCTTCTAGCGTCTTCTAGTCTTCTAGATTGTGGCCGTTTAAATAAATATTAGAAGTTGAAATTAGGTACAGTGTTTTAGTATATTAAAATGCATCTTTACAAAGCATTTTCAAAAAATTTGGCCTTTTACTTTTTTTTTATATTAAATTTAAAAATTAATGAACTTTCTATGGTTTCTATTTTTTTTCTGCACAAACGAACTATCCGTTTGGGCTCAAATCGGTCTCATTCTCTTCGTAATTTTATACGTTACAAATTACCTAAGATGTATTTTTTGCTATCTTTAATGTGGTCAAAGATATTGTCAAAACTAGCAGTTTTGCAACAA
This sequence comes from Malthinus seriepunctatus, assembly GCA_963924605.1. Taxonomy (NCBI): domain Eukaryota; kingdom Metazoa; phylum Arthropoda; class Insecta; order Coleoptera; family Cantharidae; genus Malthinus; species Malthinus seriepunctatus. The sequence goes on from OZ004601.1 coordinate 40,592,366, forward strand.
AAAAAGCGATTTTGACCCTGTTCCCGCACGCCTCTGATCTGGAAAAATTTCTCCCATAATAGGGTATTTTCCAATTTTTTAAATATCGATTATTACTGCGTTATTGCATAGCAAAGTCGATTATAAATGACTTGGGCATACTAAAAATATGTTAATCAAAAAAGTTTTTTCAAAAACTGCTGTAGAAAAGGCATGAAATGCTACGGTTTCAAAGTGAAAAGTTAAACGGAAGTGACGTAGCTGGTCGTATAAATCACGTTTGTTGCTTAGTTACATGTGTTAAATGTCAGTTAATGTGTAATCCAGGTTATAATAAGTTGGAGCTCATGAAGTTCAATATTGACAGAAACGACCCATGACGTCACGCCGCGTTTATGAAACTTTATAGTTTGAATTTTAAATAATTTTTTTGGCAAAACCTACAGTCGAAATTTTTTTTAAATGTGGTTTTGGGATTACGCCCTCAATAAGGCAACTTTCTAGATACATTTTAAAAAATTGGAAAATACCCTATTAGTGTCCCAACATAAAGCGATTCGTGAAAAAAATTGCTATCTCTCCGCTTTTTTTAAAAGCGCTGTTTTTTCCGGTAATTCGACTCTGCTAGGGTGATAATTTTACTTATTAATTTTTCTGTTTCAGAGTGGTCCATGGCAGCGTTGTTTCGAGAGGTCGGCATACGTGCTTGCCGTCTCTACTCCCCAACTTCTAGACGACGGCAGCGTCGTTTACTTGGACGGCACCCGTTATACCTTTCAACAAACCAATTTCCCGTAATAATCCTATAGTACTTTTTAATGTGCTTAATATAATCGAATTTTACTACCTCGGCAATATTTATACATAATATATTAAGATTTTAATATCATTTTGGAAATTATTTTGTAAATAATATTAATGATATTTACGTGGCCTTATTATACATAAAATTTTATATTGTAAGACAAATAAGTGGCCTTATGTTTGCATTTAAAATCATATCTTACGATAGAAGAATAGATTAATAGATAATATCCTTATATCCGTTTATCATCATGGTCAGATCTTCAATAAGAAGTAGTCGAAAACGCAGTATAGGTAAGACTTTTTTACATTTTAAATTAACCCTATGGGTCTAATAATATGCAATTGTTACAATAAAATTAATTTTTAAGAGATACCCTTGTCGGATTTCCGAGTTTTGTCCCACTGAGAATATTCTTAATGCTTTGGTGTCCCGTCCCGTAATCCTCTTAGCCGAACAATAAAATTTATAGACAGTGCTAGTGGTTGAAATCTGGCCTCAGTCGAAAATATAATAATTAATCACCATAACCAGGATCGAAATGAAAATAGGAGGATTCATAGACTTACTAAATAGTAGACGACGAATAGACTGCTGGAATCTATCTACACTTCTCGACAGCTGGAATCTTTCTAGATAAGGGCAAGGTAGATAAACAACTCAACGAAAGTCGAGACGAAAGCAATATTTAGATGACCATCCATCCAAGCACCACAAAAGCTAAACAAAAAAGTTTTGATGGAAATTTATTTTTATCTGCTCCCAATTTCACTTGGCGATCGCCGGTCACCCGGCAGGACCAGGTTCTGGCCTGTTAGATTCTCGTGCTTTTGCCCCTTGAATTAGTTCAGTACTAACAAGTTAGTACAATATTTAGTCCATGTAAAACGGCCCTAAAACGCTGGCTAATTAATAGGGGATGAGAGTCCCACTTCAAAGCTTTTAAAGCTCTTGTAAGATTTATGGCAATTAGTGGACTTTTATAAGGCTGGCCGTTAAATTTCCATGAGAGATAAGAGTATTATTCAACACTCATACTCATACATACATAATGTATTTGTAAAGAAATTCTATGATGGAAGTCGGAAGTTGCAGTGCCCCAATTGTTATCCGTCTGATCTGTGAAAAGTTTATTAAAAAATTATGGAAGTAAAATTATATAAAAAAAAAAAAATTTGGTTAACATTTATTCTCCCATTGTTGGCAAAAATTTACATTATTGGTTTTATTGCTCATTGAAGCAAGTATAAACTGAAAAACTTTTCAGATTGAGTAATAAATTGCTTTTAAAATGATTATTCATTGTCCTTTAAAACATCAATTAAGGGTTGCAAGTGTTTCTGTAGCGAATAAACTAATCAACTTTTCACATTTTCAGTTTCAGTAATAGAAATTCTTCTTTAATTATATCAGGCCGAAGGTTATTTATACCAGCGAACTGAAACCGGATGCTTTTATCAGAAATAAAAGGGCGCGTATCTTAAAAACTACAAAGATAGCAAAGTAAGAAAGGTGTGTTCGTTATGTCATCTTCTTATTGGTATTTATTTGTTTTTTATTATCTTTCATAATACTATCTTTTAAGCGGAATAATAAAACAAATTAAATATGGCTTTACCAAGGATAAACATAATATTAAAAATTTTAAAGGTGTCGAACCATGTCGGAATATTTGGATTTCAAAATCGTTCTGTATCCTATGGAAAAGACAAGGCACGAACATAATATTTTTCCTGCTCGAACGAGCAGATTTATGAATATAAATCTGAGGTTGAGGTACACTGGTACACAATACACATACATTAGTACAAACATAAGTTGGAAGAATGGAACATGATAGGATTTTATGTATCCTATACGATGAAAGCAAAGCTACAAAATAAATTAATTATTTTTATCATAATTTTTTTTACTGACTATCCCTACGTCGGAGTGTACATTTGATAAATCATTGGGCTATTCGTTCTTTCGACGTAGGTACTCAAAATGTTGGCAAATGATAAATTTACTGGACTCCTTTCTGAAGTAGAACATGCAGCAAACACTTAACTAAATACCTAAAATCAGGTGGGCACTTGGTAGTCACAATTAACACACAAATTATTTGGTATTAACAAACTCAGAAAGTAATTCTCTTCCAATAGATATAATTACCATTGTTATAGATGAAGTTGGTGATCAGCAAATTGGAAATAAAATTCCCTGTGTAAATTGGCGATGTTCCGCTGTGATCGTGGGTACTCGGTATACTATGCGAGAAGTACAAGTGATTTTGCGTTTGATGAGTTGTTCATGAGTTACCCGAGGGTTTTTAATTGCTACTTAGTGAAAATGAGCCTCATCACGCATATACAGGGTGGTTGGCCATTCATTGTCCAACTGAAATTTCCTGAAATATGGAAGATACCAAAGAAAATTAAATTAGAAACTTTTCAAACAACACAATCTATCTACAAAATGGCGTAAACAATTTTCTAACATAGCCTACTTATTTTCTGGAAAGATATGTAACTTCGTTTTTTTAGAACACCCTGTATATTTTTACAGAATCACATTCTAAATTAATTTCTCTTTACAACGGTGTGTCACAAGTATCATTTTGCTTTCTAATAATTGTGCCCAATATTTAAAAAAAAATAACAATATGAGTGTTGCAATAACTCTCCATATTTCAGGAGATATTAGTTGAACAATGAATCGTCAACCACCCTGTAGAGCTTGTCCAAAATGACTGGGTTCATGGCTTGCTTTAAGAATTGTATATTTAATTCTAACGATTTGCTTATCTTCGGAATGTTCGATTTTGGCATGCCTTGAATCGCTGCTACTTGTTGTCTCATTGGTCGTGGTCTTTTCGGAGTTTTCTTACCCCCATCAATTGATTTATGGGGTTGTATTTTGTAAGCTTTCGTGCATGGCGTCCTCTTGCCCATTTTTCATCTCAAACGACCACACGTTACCTTGTTGGGGTATTCCATTTTCTAATCCATGATTTCAATAGCATTCCCCGAAGGAACGATGCGGAACAGTGGGTTTTATAATCAGAGAATTGGGTTTAAGAACTATGAGACGTAAAGGCGGATTGCCACCAAACGGACAAAACTGCAACAAAACAGAGACTCTGTTTATTTCTACAAAAGAGAGACTGGAGTTTCCAAAATCAGAGACTTTGAGTCGCCGACGACTGTTTTCATCAATAACTGAAAGTCTCGTCGCGTGGCGGAAAGATCAAAGGGTTTCTGTAAACTGTCTTTGTTTTAGTGGTTTTAGTAAACACAGTTTGCTCGGTGGAAACGGTACGAAACAGTTTATTGGTTTTTAAGATTAAATATATTTACCTACGTTTTGCTTCTACTTAAAAGTCAAAATATCGGTGCTAAATTGTGCCGTATTTTGTGTGCTTTATAAAATAGTGACTGAAGTCACCCAGTACATGGACTTTCTTGGTTTTTTCTTTTGAGATTCAAGAGATTGAATTCTAGAAAATCCACAACCGATAATAAACATGTCGTAGTTAGACAACTACGTAAGTATGTACTGTCCGTCTGTCCGTGTATTGTACGGGTAGAAATAAATGAAAAGCCATAAAAAAATATACCTGAGTATCCTAAATTATAAGCCGATAAGTACACAAAAGCTGGTGAAAGTATAAGCAAAGAAACAGAGCCGGACTAAATTTTTAATTATTTATTTATGATTTTTAGATTTTTAAAAAGTATAATTTTTAAGTTTTTTTAAAGTAGCGCAAAGGTTTCTTCCCATGGTCAGAACATATTTGAAAATAATCACAGAAAAATCACAAATACACCATACACCACAATTCAGTTTACTTAAAAACGGTAACAAAAATGTTTAAATACGACCCATCACCAATTGCAAGAGATACCTGCTGTGCTACCTGTGGAGTATTCTAAGGGTGTCGATTACAAGCTTTATGGTACTGCCAGAGGGTTTTCATTTATTTCTACCCGTACAATAGTGGAAATGGTTAAGAACAAAAACACAACCGCAGCTTATTTTCTGTCTTTTTAGTGGAATTGGAGTTTCGGTTTTGTTTCCAAAACATAAAACTTGTTTCTGTAGCAGAGTCGAATTAACGAAAAAAACAGCACTTTTAGAAAAAGCGTAGGGATAGTAGGGATAGCAGTTTTCTTTCACGAATCGCCTTATGTTGGGACGCTTATTATGGGAGAGATTTTTCCAGATCAGAGGCGTGCGAGAACAGGGTCAAAATCGCCTTTGTTTGTTGCAAAACTGCTAGTTTTGACAATATCTTTGATTATATTGAAGATAGCAAAAAAATACATCTTAGGTAATTTGTAACGTATAAAATTACGAAGAGAATGAGACCGATCTGAGCCCAAACGAATAGTTCGTTTATGCCGAACAAAATAGAAACCATAGAAAGGTCATTAATTTTTAAATTTAATTAAAAAAAAAAGTAAAAGGCCAAACTTTTTGAAAATGCTTTTAAAAGAAGCTTTTTAATACACAAAAACACTGTACCAAATTTGAACTCAATATTTCTTTAAACAACTACAATGGCTAGAAGACTAAAAATTTTCAACCACGAATAAAGTTGGAGCAAATGATGGTAGAGGGTAAAACTTTTTTTTGAAAGAATGGTATGGCCAAGCACTTTCAAATAATAGAAAATTGTAATTTTTTGTCAACTTCTTCGCCCTTTTTTCGTCTTATGTTTTTTACTTGTTTTACTGTTTTGCAAACAAATAACAATTTAATCAGTTACTTTAGTGATAAATATGTGATGAACTACTTATATACGCATAAACGAACTATTCGTTTGGGCTCAGATCGGTCTCATTTTCTTCGTAATTCTATACGTTACAAATTACCTAGGATCACTAGGATGTATTTTTTTGCTATTTTCAACGTGATCAAAGATATTGTCAAAACTAGCAGTTTTGCAACAAACAAAGGCGATTTTGACCCTGTTCCCGCACGCCTCTGATCTGGAAAAATCTCTCCCATATTTAGCGTTCCAACATAAAGCGATTCGTGAAAAAAAATTGCTATCCCTCCGCATTTTCTTTAAAAATTTAGTTCGACGCTACTATCTGTTTCTGTTTTTGCAAACAAAACTCAGTCGCAAGCTCGCAAGTGTGTCCGTTTGGTGGAAATCCGCCTTAAGAGATACCTACAAAGTTTGACAAAATTTCTGAAACCCCTTATCTTACTCAAAAATCATTTTTAAGACAAGCTTTTGGCAAGAGAAAAATTATCAAAATATTCCTTGCTGATTCCTCGAAAATCTGTTTGACCTATCCATATCCAATACTTCACGTATCTACAGCGTTTTATTTAAATTTTAATCTCAATTTCGAAGGCCTGTAACTTATAATTTTTATGTTACGTCTAACTAAACGCTATTGGTTCATGGAATTCGCTATAGAAGTTTTATTCTGTATTCTCGAGACTCACTGTAGCCTGTAGGAAGTATACGATCGTTTGGCACTCAAAATTTCAGTTTAAAAATTCCAAGGTGATATATTCAAAAAAATTATGATATATATCATAATCGTGCCCTTAAAATAAATTAAAGTCGAGGTTTTTAAATGAAATTTTAATGTAAATCAATGTTACTAATTTTGCTGGGAAATATTTGTAATAAAATAAATTAAAATTTTGAATTCGTGCGCCATCTATACATAAAGCACTTAAACTTAGCAGCAATTAAGGGTTAAAGTTTGACGTATGACAGTACTTTTTTGTCATTTTAACATTGTGACAGAGTTGTCACCATTGATTGTAAAATGTAGGTTTCAATAATTTAGTTTTATAGTTGATCAAAATTGATCACGTTATGATGTCAATCCTGTGATTTAATTGTTAATACGTTATTATTAAATTAAATTACGATGGTAGTTATTAATAGCAAAAATAAATTGGTCTACGAAAGTATTTGTGTTACTAAGAAATTTTATGTTTAAAAATGGGTATTTCTCTAATATTATAAATTGTTTCTACACAATTGTAAATATAGAGATAAATGAACAGATGAAAGTTAATTTTCTAAAATGGAGTATGAGTTGGAAGTGTTCGAAGTATATGATGAGAGCGATCAAGCATCAAGTAAGAAGCACAAGAAACACACACGTAAAAAGTGTAAACAGAAAGATAAAACTTCATTAACAACTACAGAAACTAGTGAAAATGATGATATTAGCAGATCTAAAAGTAGCGTAATTAGCGAATCTCGTGAAAAACCTATTAGTTTAAGACAGTCTATCTTAAATGTGTTTAGTAAAATTGTGATTTGGAAAAATCATCGCAGATATCAAACTACCTTGCCCGATAAGGCAGATTTCCCACATACATCCAGAGATACTCGTAGAGGTTTTATACCGTTTGGTAAGTGTATTAGTTCCCCAATCAATTTATCGAAGTTTATTAATCGCTTTAAATTTAACATATTGTGTATTTATTTTCCTAAATTTGCACGAACGATGTACATTGTACATACATTACAGTATTTTTATTTTTCAGAAAATCAGAGACGGATTCATGCTAACGATCGTACATACAATGCCCAATTTCGTTATGCAGTAAGTGTGAATAACTTTTTGTACTTGTGCACATAATATTAAAAACCTTGTAATCCCTTTTATAAAGAATTATATTTTTTATTAATTCTCAAGTGTGGTTTCTATTGATTTTTGTATTACATCAATAAATAAGTAATAATTATTTGAAATGCAAAAGTAATTTGGTAATAGAAAAATATTTTAATGTAAATTATTGATGTGTTTGATTCATAATGACAAGGTACACGAGTTTTTGAAACTAATAAACTAAGTTTTTTTATAATGATCGCTACATTTGTTGCAAGAAATACTAATAAGTAAAGCATGTTTTGTAAATAATTAACTGATGAAGTATAACGTTTGTTTTGTAATAAATTTAAAAGGGCAATTTTCTGAAACTAATTGGAGTTAATTAAAGGAGCAAACGTTGTAGGTAGTGTTCGATTTTTTTTGTAATTAGGGTGTTTGTAATTATTGAATTATGCACAGAATTATGCAAAAATCGACCCTTAAACTCATAGTTATTTTAAATAGAATTTCTTTTATTTCTAAGAATCCCGAGATTCTTCAAGTACCTTCATAATGATCCTCTTAAAATTCTTTATGCAATTTTAGGATTCTAGAACAAGTAACAATAACGACCTTTACCTTTTATTTTTTGTAAACTTTAGTATTTCAGTTGAGATTAATATTTTGATTTGATTTTTCTTCTATTTATGCATTCATATTTGTGTTTCATCCGAGTTATTGCAATTGCAAGTACTATTTTTATTAGTAAATTCTAGATTAGGAGTGATTAGTTTAGAACATTTTCCTGTAATCTTGTTGATGTTAATTATAAGGGTGGTTTTAGTAAATACCTCAAATACATCTAATTTTTTTCTGAAATGTTTTAAAATTTACAATTCTTGAGAAGAAAAATTTTTTTGTTGGGTCCAATAAGTCACCACAAAGTGACACTGGTGACACTTTTTGATAATTACAACAAAAACAGATTTTTAATTTTTTTCTATAGTTTCATATTTTTGTTTATGCAAAAACATTGTTGTATTTATTATTAACCTTGATTTTGTTTAATGTGGTATGCAAAGTTGTCATTATGATGTAAATAATGTAAATGAAATTAAACTTCCTATTACAAATATATGCAAAGCCCAAACTTAGATTTACTTTTACTTAGGACTTTTATAATTATATTTTTCTTCGCTAACTCCAAATAGTTGTTCAGTAGGTATTGGCTTTTAAATTATGGTGATTCACGAAAGTAATACTAATAATCTAAAAACTTTCTTATTTTGCTCACTATTGTAAAAAATAAAAGCAATGAAAATTAAATTTTTGGGTCAAGTTTTATTACTGCAAATGCCACATAATTATCTAGTTCAATTGCATCCCTAGTAGTGGGCTAGTAGCCAATACTTGATAAATAATTAAGTTCTACGTGGTTTAATGAATACTGCAAGCACTTAAATTTTTAATTTTCCTATACTGGGCAATTAGACTGTTTCTTTTAAATTTTTTTTATGAGAATAGAGTTAAAAAGAATACTTTTGGCTATTTTAATTTCTCTTTATCTTCAATATTAAGCCCAAAAATAATTTTTAAAAGTGCTTATACCAAAAAAAGTCGCTTTTATTCATATGACAACAGCGCCTACAAAGCGAGTGAGATGTAGTAAAATCGAAAGTAGTTAGACAATGTGGTTGTTTTTTTCTAAAATGTAATTAAAAGAGACGTGTAAAATCGAATTTTGTTATTTTTTTATTCAAGTTGCCAAAAAACTTAGAGTAGGGGCATAATAATATGGATCGCAATGGTTTTCCAAAATAGCGATTTCCGGCCAATTTCTCCAATAGAAGTGGTTGCTTATACTCCCACTTATAAGGAAAGATCATCACAGCCAATGATAATGTTAACACGACGAAATGAATGAATCATCCATAGCTTTCCAAAATGTCGTTTCCGTCGCATTTTCTCTTATAGGCTAACCCTAACTAACCCCTAACAGTGGCTAACCCTCCTTCCGGATCTTTATATTCTAAGAGTAGGGGAGAGGTCCATAAAACATTAATATTATTACAGTTTTCAGAAAAAATACGGTTTTACACGTCTCTTTATAATCAAATTCGAAAAACCAGTGGAAAACCACATTTTTTCTGAAAACTGTCAGAAAAATCATAACCTATGTAATGCTTCCATCAGTTTTCTGTCAACTTGAATAAAAAAATAACAAAATTCGATAACAACCAAATTGTGCATCTCTGTCTAACTACTTTCGATTGTATTATATCTCACTCGCTTTGTAGGCGCTGTTGCCACATTCGGTTTAAGCATATAATTATTTGCTCTATACATTGGCATTATCAAGAATTGAAAATTCAGATACAGTCTAATTCCCCATTACTATACAAATTGAATCGCATCGATTGATGCGATTATTTTTACAATAATTCATAAGTCTAAACTCAAAAAGAGAGGTAGACTTCTTGGTTAATTTTAATTATATATTTTCTTCTAGAATAATTACATCAAAACTTCGAAATACACAGTTTTGACGTTCTTGCCATTGAATCTGTTTGAGCAGTTTCAGCGTTTGGCTAATTTCTATTTCTTGTGCCTTCTTGTATTGCAAATGATCCCTGCGATCAGCAGTCTGACTCCTGTTACAACAGCCCTCCCTTTGATTGGTGTGTTAGGCCTCACTGCCATAAAAGATGCATATGACGACTTTGTAAGTATTATTAACCCGAAGAGTATAAAAAAAACAATTCTTTTGTTTGATTAGCAACGTCACATGTCCGATTCACATGTTAACAATCGTAAATCACGAGCTGTCCGAAATGGCGCTATTGTTCAGGAGAAATGGTCTAGTGTTCAAGTTGGAGATATTATTCGTATGGACAACGATCAATTTGTAGCTGCAGATATTTTATTATTAACTTCTAGTGAACCAAATGGTCTTTGTTATATAGAAACGGCGGAGTTAGATGGGTAAATAATCTGAAAATGCATTAGTTTATTTGTTAATGTTATTATTACAGAGAAACAAATTTAAAAAGTAGGCAGTGTTTGCCTGAGACTGCCGAGATGGGCCAAAATGATGCATTAATCAGTGAGTTTGATGGTGAAATCCTTTGCGAATTGCCTAATAATTTGTTGAACAAATTTGATGGCCAATTAATATGGAAAAATAAACAATATTCCCTTGATAACGACAAAATCTTATTAAGAGGGTGTGTTTTACGCAACACTAATTGGTGCTATGGTGTAGTGATCTTTGCTGGCAAAGATACAAAGTTAATGCAAAATAGTGGAAAGACCAAATTTAAACGCACTAGTATAGATAGACTTCTTAATTTTTTAATTATAGGGGTAAGAAAATTTATTTTACTCAATTTCAAAAAATTATTTTTTGTAATTTATAGATAGTGTTTTTTTTATTATCCGTGTGCCTTTTCTGTATGGTGGCATGTGGTATATGGGAGTCCCTGGTTGGACAATACTTTCAAACATTCCTACCGTGGGACACACTTGTGCCTTCGGAGCCGCTGGGTGGTGCTACGATTACTGCTCTACTTGTGTTTTTTTCCTATGCCATTGTGCTTAATACAGTGGTGCCAATTTCGCTTTATGTGTCTGTTGAAGTAATTCGGTTTGTACAAAGTTTTCTTATAAATTGGGACGAACAAATGTATTATAAGGAGAATAATACAGCTGCTAAGGCCCGTACCACGACGCTTAATGAGGAATTAGGTAACGTACTAATCACTTCTTATTTTTTATTTTGTAACATTTTTTCCTTAGGTCAAGTAGAGTACATCTTTTCGGACAAAACAGGAACTCTTACTCAGAATATAATGACATTTAATAAGTGTTCAATTGCTGGTCAAGCGTACGGAGATGTAATTGATAAACAAACGGGCGAGTTTATAGAAATTACAGACGAAGTCGAACCTGTAGACTTTTCATTTAACCCCAATTATGAACCTGAATTTAGATTCTACGATAAGTCTTTACTTGATGCAGTGCATAAAAGCGATCTTGACGTTCATAATTTTTTTCATCTATTGGCTCTATGTCATACAGTGATGCCCGGTGATCGAGATGGAAATTTAGAATATCAAGCACAATCGCCCGATGAAGCGGCTTTAGTATGTGCCGCACGTAACTTTGGTTTTGTTTTTAAAGAAAGAACACCAAATAGTATAACAATAGAAGTTCTAGGAAAAAAACAAGTGTACGAATTGTTATGTATATTGGATTTTAATAATGTTCGAAAGCGAATGTCTGTTATTTTACGTAAAGATGGCCAATTGCGATTATATTGCAAAGGTGCCGATAATGTAATTTACGAAAGGTTGAAACCTAGAAATGATAATACAAAACATAAAACACAAGAACACCTAAATGTATGTCGTGTTTAAAATATTGTTTTCACGTAGTAAATTATTGTATTGTAGAGATTTGCTGGTGAAGGTTTACGAACTTTATGCTGTGCCTATCGAGACTTGGATGAAATTTTTTTTAACAATTGGAAACAGAGGCATCAGGAAGCCGCTTTGTCTATAGATGGCAGAGATGAACTTTTAGATGCTTTATATGAAGAAATTGAAACTGACATGATATTAGTTGGTGCAACTGCTATAGAAGACAAACTGCAAGATGGTGTACCACAAACCATCGCTAATTTGATGTTAGCCGGAATGAAAATTTGGGTGTTAACTGGAGATAAACAAGGTAATTTTAACTTTTTCCAATCCAAGAAAAGTTGTTATAATCGAGAGCCCTATATTTTGGCTGTAGTACAGTACAATGCCGTTTTGAAATTTTTATAATAATAATTACCGGCCAACTTATAAGGGAAAAAACACAAAATGGGACAATCGTTCTATAGGCCGCCATTTTGAGGCTCATGTACTATCTTATAGCCAAGTAAAATTGAAGTTGGCCCAAATTTCCAAATATGCGCTAAAAATAACCACCTTATTTTTGGACACCCTGTATAGATTTCTTATAAAAGCTTAGTTTGCTCATGAAATAATTTTAAAGTGGCTAAAATCAATTTTCATCAAAATCGGTTCAGTAGTTTTTGCTCTAAGCACACAAAGAGGCATTTTGGTTCAAAAAATCGAAAAATTTTTTTTGCATTTTTGGAATCAGGAAGACTCAAAACGTCGAGAAATATAAAAAAAAAATTTAATTATTATTATTATTTCTTTTCTCGATTATAACTTTTTCTTGGATTGGAATAAATTAAAAAATAATAATAATAAATTTTGTTTTTGCATTTCTCACGTTTTTGAGTCCCCCTCAAATAGCCCAGTAAACAGGTCGTAATAAGCGTATGCTACCTTACAAAAGGTCATGTAGTTTTGGATTTTGGATATGTTGTATGTACCTATAGTTCAGTTTCACAAATGTAGACAGTTATGTCATTTATAGAATAAAGACGAGATTAGATCGAGATTTTTCGGTACAGCATTATGAACAATCGTTCGTACTCGGATCCACTTCTACTACTAAGCTTCTGTCAGCTTCTGTCAAATTATAGTACGTTAGTAGTAGTACGTTATTCTATTAAAGCGGCACGTGTTTTCTGCATCTATCTCAATAGAAGCCGCGCTATAGCTAGCTAAATTTTGTGAACACATATTAGGATGAGTCACTATCAGTAATTGTGAGATTGAAGTATAGGCTTTTATTAAAAATCCAAGTTTTTGAATTCGGCGCGCCTGTGCGCGCTTCAGTAAGACCACTTTGGTGTCACTTTTTTCGGTTTTTGCTCGATAACTCTTTACTAGTGCGTCCTACGTAAAACATTAATATTGCCTATTTTCTAAAGCACAAAATTTGCTATAATTTATTTCAATAACATGTTTTTCTAAACCATACAATTACCGAAATACTAAGCTTCAAAGCACAAAATTTTTCATAAAGTTTGGGAAAACTACCACAAAAAAGACAGTGTTCATCATCTTAACGGTTAATTGGTTCAATTTAAAGACAACATGAGTAACACTTTCTAGCTATATGATAGATCTGTGCATAAAAAATTACAAATATGACCACAATACGAAGAATATTTTAAACAGGGTGAGTCGGGAGGAACGCACCAAACGCCAAGGGGGTATTTTACATGTAAATATAAGACGAAAAAACCCAAAAGTTGTAGTCCGATTATTATTGGTTTTCAAGTTACAACGACTTAAAAGTTTGAATATTTAGTAATATAAATTTCATAGGTTTGAAAAACCCACTTTTTATACTTTGAAGCTCTGTATTTCCGTAAATATGAGGTTTAGAAAACCATGTTATCGAAATAAAGAGCTTTAAAGTTAAAAAAATGGTATTTTTATAAATTAATGAAATTATATTACTAACGATTCAAGCTTTTAAGTCCTTGTAACTTGAAAACCAATAAAAATCGGACTACAACTTTTGGGTTTTTTCTTCTTATATTTACATGTAAAATACACCCTTGGCGTTTGGTGCGTTCCTCCCGACTCACCCTGTATAAAATATTCTTCGTATTGTGGTCATATTTGTAATTTTTTATGCACAGATCTATCATATAGCTACAAAGTGTTACTCATGTTGTCTTTAAATTGAACCAATAAATCGTTAAGATGATGAACACTGTCTTTTTTGTGGTAGTTTTTTCTAACTTTTTGAAAAATTTTGTACTTTGAAGCTCTGTATTTCGGTAACTGTATGGTTTAGAAAAACACGTTATTGAGATAAATTGTAGCAAATTTTGTGCTCTAGAAAACAGGTAACATTAATATTTTTTGTAGGTCGTACTAGTAAAGAGTTATTGAGTAAAAATCGAAAAAAGTGACCCAAAAGTGGTTGTACTGAAGCGCGCACAGGTGCGTTGAATTCCAAAAATTGAGTTTTTAATAAGGGCCTAGGTACATATAACATATCCAAAATCCAAAACTACATGACCTTTCGCAAGGTAAGATGTACTTGTTTACTGGCCTAAAAAAAAAATTTTCGATTTTTTGAACCAATCATGTATGTATGGATGGATGCCCCCCCCCCCCCCTCGAGCAAAAACTACTAAACCGATTTTGATGAAATTTGATTTTAACCACTTTAACACTTTGAGTACCAAGAAAAAAACTATGCGAGAAGTACCAGCCGGGTCCAACGGACCCGAGTGTACATTAAACGCAATAATAATACGTGTATTTTCATTTTTTTGAAATTCTTTTTTAATTTTCGTTTTTATGCATTTATTTTGTTTATATGTTGATAAAAAAAATTGATAATTCAATTTCTCCCTTCTTGAATTTCGCTTATTTCACTATCACTCTGAGTATTTATTTCTACTATTAATGCGATTTACACGTAAAATGATACTGCACTTTTGGTTAATGGAATAAAACTCGGCACATAGTTTACTGGAACCATATAGGGTAATTTTTTGCAATGAGAATTAAAAAATATTCGATGGGGGCTTATGTAAACCCCCTTTAATGAGGGCTATTACATGGCGAATACTTCAGCTACGTTGCACTTTTTGTTAATAAATGGAATGAAACTCGATACATAATGTTTACTGGAACCATATAGAGTAATTTTGTCCAATAAGACCAAATAAATATTCAAGGGGGTGCTCCACATCCCCTTTTTTCAAAATCTGATATTTACCGTACTTTCTTGTGAAAAGATCTGATATTGGCGGATATTGGCGGCATCTTGTCGTGAAAAGTATTGTTACCCTACATTTTAAGGGTGTCGAATCGATCTGTGACCATTTGGAATCCATCTGAGTAACTCCATGGGCTTATAATCGCCATTTTTGCCTCTATAGTGCTGTTAAAAACAATCTTTCAAAAATTTTGAAATCATGCCAGTAAGGCATTGTTTATCAATATTTTTTTGTCTCATCGTGCAGAATATGGTTCCAGTAAACTATCTACCAAGTTTCATTTCATTAACCAAAGGGGCAGTTTCATTTTACTGGACCCCTTTTAGAAGAGGATTTTTACAACGCCGATGAGGAAAATAAGGGTTTTGCACCCAAGGGGTGCTCAAACGAATTCGGTATGGTTACAGATCGATTCAGCAGCCCCGAAATATACGGATTCATCCAAAATATTCAAAAAAATAACGGCACTTCCATTAAATATAATCCATTTATAAGTACGGGTCCGTCGGACCCTGCTGGTACGCGGCGTTGCTTTTTTTATTACATAGGGAAGGAAGTTGATTAAATGAAAAAAATTAGAAATAGTTATTTAAAATATGAAGTTAGAAAAAGTCACAAAAGAACAACTCATAATTTTCAAATTTGAATGAGAAAAACTGAATTGAAAGTGCGATTCGGGTCCGATGGACTCGGCTGGTACTCTAGTGTTAAAAGTATTTTATCGGCAAAAATAGTTTTAATAAGAAATATATTCTAAAACGGTTGTCTAAAAATAAGGTGGTTATTTTGAGCGCACATTTGCAAATTTGAGCCAAATTCAATTGAACAGCCAAAATATAGGACTGTCGTCCTAAATAAGTCGATTTTTCAAATTGTTTCAAAACTGCCTACCTTTAAGGGGTCAAAGTAGGTCAAAATTTTGAAATGGATTTTCTCAAAATTTCCTCTGCCATATTTTTTCTTTTGTGGATATTGTCGGCGATCTGACAATACCTGCTAACTGACATTTTTTCAAAAATGAGTTTTTAATGCAGTTAGCATCATGAGTTTATTGCGCACATATTTAGAGTGTCTGCTAACTTAAAAAAAGATAATTCTTTAGGTTATTTGACCTAAACAATACCTGATATCTGTAACCCCAGCGACAATAACTGCTATCTCTCACTTATCTGTATGGGATACACAACCCCGTGTTGGTTTCTGCGTTTCAGTTTTTCTGTTCTCCTGTAAAAAAAGGATTATACACTTAGCAGTTATTGTCAGATCACCGACGATATGTTACAGACAACGTAATTCTCTATCGAAATATAAATTTTTATCAAAATCGCTCGAGCCGTTTTGGAGTAATGATTTTTTGAATGTCGAAACTTTAGAAATCTCTAATTTATTTTGTAATCAAAATGAAAACTTGAACATGGGTATATTTATCAATCCTATAAATATGTATTATTTGATACTATTTTCGGTTCAAAACGCTTCCGATTAACCGGAAATTATATTATATATACAGGGAAACACCCTGTATATTTTTAAATATTTTGAAAGCTCGGAAAATTAACTATAACACGATACCAAACACTTTTTAATTTGACTTCCGGTTTAACCGGAAATGGGATCAAACTTCTTAATTTAATGGAACACCTTGTATATTTTTTAATATTTTGAAAGTTCGGTAAATTAGCTTTCTAAAATTTATAAAATTATAAAAAAATGAAATTATACCTAAAAATTCTGCTTACACACTAAAGTCCCAGGTTCAATCCTTGACGGAAGCAATTTAAAAAAAGAATTTTTTTAAATTAAAAAAAGAATTTTTTTAAATTTCATGTAATATATTTTATAATATATAAATTTAATACACAATTAGAAGATTTTACGGACGGAAAAAGTTCTTCGTATGGCCACATCCGTTGTTTTTGCTATTAATTTAATATTACTCAGTAAATTATTTTCAATTTTTACAGAAACTGCAATTAATGTTGGTTATGCGTGCCAATTGTTAACTGACGAAATGGTAGATGTTTTTATAGTGGATGCATCTTCTTATGATGAAGTTCAGCAGCAGTTATTAAAGTTTCGTGATAACATAAAAATAGTAAACACGTTTCAACCACGAAGTCCACATTCTAATTTATTAGGAGCTTCAAATGGAGTAGTCGATTTATCTGACCATTCCATCGGAACTTCAACTCCTCCTCAACCAGTACAACCACCAGCTGTAAGCGTCGTCACGTTCAGGTGGGATGATGGTGATACCTTTAAAAAACGCCAGAAACAGAGAGCAAGGTAGACACAATTGAAGAGATGTTTGTTTTATATTTGTTTACATTTTTTTACATTCTTTCACTTTATACAGGTTGTTTTAGAAAATTTTCCTACTATAGAAATCTCACTTATTTGGTGATTATGATCTGACAATAAGTTGTACCTCTTCCCTACCGTTTTAAAATACAAGCTCTGTCAAATACTCTACTGTAAATTTTACGGATAATTTTTGTCAATTGAACAAATAAGTGAGTTTCCAGTGTTGGAAATTGTTTTTTGGAAAAACTTGTGTAGTCTTTAAAAAAAAGGCTGGTGAATTGAATAAATCTGTCTAGTTTGTCAAATATTCATGGTGAGAAACGCTCAGAAAATAATCATCATAGTTTTAGTTTAAATTCAATAAGTGTTCATTTTATTGAAGTAGTTTATTTATTTCACGATTAATGTAAAGAAATCTTTTGCATTAGCTAAACATGTGAGTAGTTTTTTTACATTAGTTATAGAAAATATCGAGATGATGGCTCAAGAAGTATTAAAATAATTAGAAATTAATTACATGCAAAAAAATCATAAATCTTAAAGGAAGTGGGACTTGTTGCACCTTCTGTCACTCTATTTTTAATCAGAAGTATCGTCAGTGCCAGTGTTCCGTAATTGGTGTGTAGGCACATTAGTAGACATTTAGTATTACATTAAATCACAATTTTCACAATGTCAAACTAACAATTAGTTATTCCAGAATCTTTTGTGTGTACTAAACTCTCTGCTCTATAATTTCTCGCTTGTATCTCGATGTGACATTACTTTCAACTATTACATAAATAGCTTATCTAATATTTTTTAGTACTAACTTAATGTATCAGAGTGGTTCTATTGATGACAAATTAGAAGAATCGGCTGCCGATTTTGCCATTGTAATAAATGGTCATTCGTTAGTGCATTGTTTACATCCGCAATTAGAACGATTGTTTTTAGAAGTTGTTTTGCAATGTAAAGCTGTAATATGCTGTCGAGCTACTCCATTGCAAAAAGCACTTGTTGTGGAACTAATTAAAAAGAACCGGCATGCGGTCACGCTTGCAATCGGAGATGGTGCCAATGATGTGTCTATGATTAAAGGTAGAAACGTTTAAAGTTTATGTAAATACTTAAAAACATTTTTTATAGCCGCCCATATAGGAGTTGGAATATCAGGTGAAGAAGGAATGCAAGCTGTATTAGCCTCTGATTACTCGATAGCGCAATTTAGGTTTTTAGAAAGGTTACTATTAGTTCACGGTCGATGGTCTTACTATCGAATGTGCAACTTTCTTAGATATTTTTTTAATAAGAATTTTGGGTTTACACTTTGTCACTTATGGTATGCATTTTTTTGTGGATTTAGTGCACAGGTAAATAAACCAAAGCCTCTTAATATTGTTTATAAAAACTTTAATTTTTTAGACTGTGTTCGACCCCATGTACATTTCTGTATACAATCTTTTTTATACGTCTTTACCAGTATTGGCTGTTGGAATTTTTGACCAAGACGTTAGTGATAAAAATTCTATATTATATCCTCAATTATATAAACCAGGTCATTATAATTTATTTTTTAACAAGAAAGAGTTTTTTAGAAGTGCGCTACAAGGCTGTTATATATCTTTAGTATTATTTTTTATACCGTTTGGTAAGTACGTTAGGTTTATATTAATATGAACTAATCGAATCATTTTTTTACAGGTACTTACTATGATGCGGTGAGTCCTAATGGACAGGGTTTATCAGATTATATGCTACTGTGTAGTGCCGTGGCAACGATACTTGTTATAGTCAACACAGCACAGGTACATAATACAAAGTCAAACTACACCTATTCCAGTTGTAATTCAGATTATTTCAATTGTAATTCAGGGTCTATCAATTGTATTTCAGAAAATATCATTTGTAATTCAGAATAGTCAATTGATATTCAGAAAACATTACTTGTAATTCAAAAAAGTCAATTGATAGTCATTTAATACTCAGAAAATATCAATTAAAATTCAGAAAGCATCAATTTTGATTTTCAGAAATTTTTGATTGATTTTCAAGAGATGTTTCTACCTTTGTTTTGACTTTTTTCAATCCAAAAAAAAGTTGTTCAAATTGAGGAAAAAAAAAACAAAATGTTTTTGCATTTCTCGACGTTTTCAGTCCCCCTGATTCCAAAAATGCAAAAAAATTTTTACATTTTTTGAATTAAAATGTCAGGATGTATGTATGGATGCCCCCCCCCCCTTAGAGCAAAAACTGCTGAACCGATTTTGATGAAATTTTATTATAGCCACAGGGTGTCCAAAAATAAGGTGGTTATTTTGGGCGCATATTTGCAAATTTCGGCCAAATTCATTTTCACTTGACTTTAAGATAGTACACGTGAGCCCTAATTGAAAAAAAAATTTTTAATTTTTTTATTCAAAATGGCGGCCAATAGAACAATTGTCCTATTTTGTGGTTTTTCCCTAATAACTTGGCCGGTAATTAATATTATAAAAATTTCAAAATGTCATTGTACAGCTAAAATATAGGGCTTTCGTCCTAAATAAGTCGATTTTCAAAATTGTTTTGAAATAAGGGGTCAAAGTAAGTCAATATTTTGAAATGGATTTTCTCAAAATTTCCTCTGCCATATTTTTTCTTTTTTGGATATTTTACAGAAAACGTAATTCTCTATCGAAATATAAAATTTTATCAAAATCGCTCGAGCCGTTTTGGAGTAATGATTTTTTGAATGTTAAAACTTGAGACGGTATACTACAATTTATCCTATAAGTACGGTAGAAATATTTTCTAAAATACAATTGATATCTTTTGAAAATCAATTGAGAAATTCTGAAAATCAATTCATATCTTTTAAAAATCAATTGATGCCTTCTGAATATTAATTGGTATTTTTTTAATATTAAAAAATTTTCTCTGAAAGATCCATTGAGTATTTTGAATTACAAGTGATATTTTCTGAAATATAATTGACTAATCTGAATTACAATAGATATATTCTGAATTATAACTAGAAAAGGTGTAGAATTCGAAATTAATTATGTGATTTTAGATTGCGCTGGATACGTCATACTGGACAGTATTTAATCATATAACCACATGGGGTTCATTAGCATTTTACTTTGTTATGGATTATTTTTATAATTATGTAATGGGTGGAATTTATGTTGGATCTTTAACAAACGCCATAACAGAAGCTACATTTTGGTTTACGGCAGTACTAACAGTCACCGTATCGATAGTTCCAGTATTAGCTTGGAGATTTTATTTCATAGATGTATCTCCTACACTATCAGATCGTGTGCGTTTGAAGCAACGCATGGCACAAATGCGATCGCGACAAAGCCAAGATGTGTTACGCACACCATCTGCACGACGGGCAAGACGATCAATTCGTTCGGGTTATGCTTTTGCTCACCAAGAAGGATTTGGTCGACTCATAACTTCTGGTAAAATTATGAAGAAACTTCCCAATACCGATTTTAGTTTTCACATGCCCGGTATTGGAAAGTTCAATATTAATTCGGCAACTAATCAAGTTACCAAAAATACCGGAACTGTTACACCTTCGCAAGAGAGTAACAGTAGTGCAAGAGCGCCGATACAAGATTTAGATACTATCAATCTTTGAGAATTGATTTAAAAAATTACTTAAGCTTTATATCTCATTAATTTAATTTAAGGTCATTGTTAGATATTTTTGCACAGTTAATTTTAAGTTTTAATGATTATTGTTGATCTTTAGATAATTAAATTAATATTATGCTACATTAAGTATTGCTATGTGATTTTTCACAATAGGTATTTGTACAGAATCAAATTGTTTTATTATATTAGACTTGTATTTCAATGTTAAGCTATTACTAGTCAACAGAAAATGTTTAATGTTGAAAGAATCTTTATTACCAAGTTTACAAACTATACAAATATTTTATGCTTTTGTTTTTATAGTAAAATAAAATTTATTTTTTTGTGTAATATGAGTTTTTTGTGAATTCTTTTAAATAGCCACAAATGGCAATGCCCTCTTACCGATTCCTAGTTTTTTTAAGAAATTAAATAATCCAAAATTCAATAAAATATATTTACAAAAACAATTAAAAACCTTAATCATTATACCAGTCTAAAAATAACAATGAAAACGACATAATTAACAAAAAAAATAGAACCCACACCCTTAACCCGGCATTTCTTTGAATTGCTTGACGTATTTGTTCATTAGCATCTTTCACGGTATCTGTAGATGTTGCAATTACCGTAGCAATCCTGTCTATATCACGATCCTGTTGTAGAACTTTTTCAGTAAATAACTCTTGTAATTCTGAAATGTGAACAACTTTATTCTCAATTTGTCTAACTTCATCAGATAAACTGTTGAGCTCCGCAAATAAATACTCATTTTCCGATTCGAACATTTGTAATTCTTCCGAAGATAGTTCATTTTCTACATTTTCAATTACTGGTTGTGGTAAAGAAATTATATCTCTTTTAGTAAGAAGCTCGGTTTCTATTAAGGTAACTGGATTACTAGGTTTAGTTTCTAATTTTGCTAAATTGTGAGTGTCTATGACCCTTTTAACACGTTTTGCTTTTGACTCTGCGTACATTTTAGAAACTGCCTTTAAGTACCTCTCGATGGTTTCGATTACGTTTTCATAATGTTCTTGTTTTTGTTGAGAATAATGTTGTTTTCGAATTTCTTGCTTATAATAGTTTAAACTAGTAGTACACGAATTAATTACGCTTTGTGCCGTGACATCAATTTCTTGTCTATTGGTTTCGGTCATGGTTTTATTTGTGGATAAATAATTTAGAACGTTTAAATAAGCCATTTTGTTTTCTAGCAATATATCTTGCAACTTTCCTATTTGATTGATAATTTCTTTTCCTTTACTTAAATGAACATCTCGTTTTGATTTCAGAATGTCGGTCTTCGATTCTTTTACACCTAAATTCTTATTTGTTGTTCTTACTGTTTTTACACAGGCCTTAAATAAGATTGTTTTATCCATTTCTGTTAAGGACCAATTCAAACAAGAACGAGAAATATAAATTATCACAGCACATATTCTACAACACGAAAATCACGTCATCGCTCTTCGCTCACCTAACCTATAATTTATTTTGATTAGCGAAACGTCACTTTTGAAATTAAAGGTTGTTTTACAATGATATATTATAAATCAAAAAAATAGTAGTTTCTTTTTAAAAGTAAAAGGACTTTTACTCTTTTACTCCGTATGAAAGATTTAATATTTTCTTCAAATGTAAAAACCAAAATTGAGAATTTTGAAACAGCGCCATCTCTTGTCAATTACTTGTAGTGCAATTGTCAAATATTTTTTAAAATTAATTTAACTTGCAAAAAAAAGCTAATTATTAAACGCAACGAGCAAATTATAAAAGAAAACTAAAAAACATTAGATTTTTTACATTACAGAAGCAATATCATTTTACGTTACAATTTGTTGTAAATATTTAAGGTTAGAATTTACTTTTACATTACTTGTTCCAGTGTCAACTTTTTTTGACGTTTGAAGAAAAAATTAAATACTTAGTGTGGGAAAAGAGTATACAAGTGTGCTCTAAGATGGTTGTAAGCAATTTTAGTTTTAATTTAATTTTTTTTCTTTTCCTACTGCGTTAGAGTATTTGATCAGACTGAAATACCTCAGTCAAGACTTAACTTAAATGTCTCTGCTCGTCTCTGTAATATGTGGCGGTCTGGTGGTTTTTGCTACATTTGTGAAGAAAATATTGAAATAGCGAACCAAAAAGAATGTAGATTTTAATTTCATCAATGTGAACATCGAGAAATTGAGAAGAATTGATAGGATTCATAGATTCATTCCGTGTCTTCGTGGCTGAGACGTCTATAGAAGTGGGCAAATTGTACAAAATTTGCACATGCAAATATGAGCATATGAGGACAGATGATGCATTTTCGATTCTCGGATTCAAAATATTTAAATACGAATCTGCTTCGCCGCTTCGAGATGTGCGCCTGCTCATATATCTTGCGTTGATTCGATTGGGGTCAATAATCTCTATAATTATCTTGGACATGGATCAATGGACGTGGAGCAATACATATTTCATCTTAATATAAGCTACGTTATTTGGTACACTCTACAAGTACTTTAATGTACAAATATCCACCAAGAATAAACAATAAAATTGTTACGAAGCAGTTGGCCGTAGTTTTACGCAAGTAGTGGTGTCGATCAGCTGATAATTATATAATAGCGGCTTCATTAGTATTTGACGTGGTAGGAGTGGATTTGATATAAATAGTTTAGTCTCACGATTTTGGTTTATCGTGTTGGTGTAACTTTGCATTTATAGTAATGATTTCTGTATAAGAAATTAAACAGTCCATTTGAAATTACCAGTGTAAAAATCGTGATTAATCCAACGACAAAAACAAAATGTTTCATCTTAAGACAATTCCTCGAACCATAGCTTCTGCAAGAGGCATCAACGAAACCACACTTTTTAAACTTTTACCGGCCGCTCTTCAAAGTCGCACATATGGAGATCATAAAATACCAGACAGGTTAAAAGACATGACGACAGATGCAAATCCAAAATTTTTTGATATGGTAGAATATTTCTTTCACCGAGCATGTATAATTGTTGAAGACAAATTAGTAGAAGATTTGGGAAAACAGAAGGGACCCAAGGTAGATTTAGAAGCAAGAAAAGCAACAGTTACAGGAATTTTGACTGTTATGGAGCAATGCAATCATATTATTGAAATTTGTTTTCCAATTAAAAGAGATAATGGTCATTACGAAATAATTAAGGGTTACAGAGCTCAACACAGTACTCATCGAACACCTTGTAAAGGAGGTAAGAACTTATTTAAATATTGTTCAAATTATTTGTACGATTAACAAAGACACAGTCTATCCAGAACTATTTTACCAACCCTTATGATTCTAAATTCATCACGACTTGACAATGACAAACCTACCCAGATAACTAGATTCTAGATTTTCGAATCTCACTATTGATTGTTTAAATTAGCTTTTGTTTTTTCTGTAATTTGGTAGTCTCAGGTAATTTATTGTATTCAAAGAAGGGCTTTTAATTTAAAACCCCTAAAATAATATTACAGCCTCAATTTTTTTAGAAATTCTACGAGTAGGAGGCACTGTTGGGAGGTTTTTTTAGTTTTTGGGTGCAAGAGTTTTGAATATTTTCATGTAGTAATTTTCGATTTTACATTTTTTTACATTACAGTCATTAGTTTGGGCTTTATTGCAAGAGCTTTGCTCTTCCTTATAAGCTTGTATTAGATCTTAGAAGCTGGATGGATAGCTCTTATTTTTTTGAGTTCAACGATATCCACACTTGATAGTCTAGTCTAGACTAGATAGTCGAGAATAACTTTTGCATATTAAGATTTCTTTAAAATGCTTGCAAATCCTATTATCACATGTAAATAAGCTACAAGTAATCGATACCATAAAATAGTATCGACAAACTCGAATTGTCGCAGTAAAAGAGAATGGAAATGTCATTGTTTTCGCATTGAAACTAAAAGAGAAATGACTTTTTCCCAAAACTACCACCCCTTTTATGGGTTTAGACGATTTAAAAAAATGTTTTTTTTTGTTGCTTTTTATTCAAATGCAATCTTTTTCAAGGGGTGAAAACAAATTAGTAGGTACTAAACCAATATGCTATGTCTGCTATTTGATCACCCATTAATTAGATACCTTTTCTGAAGAGAAAGTATAGGTATGTCTTATCAGAAATAGTTAGCTAATCATTTATTAGTTTGTTAAGATAAAAGGTCAAGTTTATGTAATTAAAATTAATGTTGCTACTTGCCATAAGGGTTTTGTTTTGTTTTAATAATAAAAAGCTTTTTGCACACATAGTTGGAATCACGGGAGCTCTCGTGTGCCAAGAAAAACTTCATGATTAGAAAGTTGAATTTCAGCGATGAATCATACAAAATCTTTCCTGATTCCGACTATATATTTTATACATTGTGCTTCCACGTTGCATTTCATTTAAAAAAATCATAGAATTCCTATTTTATAAATTAAAAAGTTACGTTCATTTTGCCCCTTGTTGCAACCCTTAAGGGTCCTCGATACTTCATCCCAAGATGAAGTATTATAATGAGGACGCTTCCTTCTTTATATGCTCATACTTAGCTATTGATTTTTAATTTTAATATGAGTAGAAAACCTAAGTGGATGTTTAACAAAATAACATTTTTTTGTATAAAATTAATTACCTAATACATAATTAATTAGATACTGACTACTCAATTTTTTTAATTTAAAATTTTAATTTCTAAACTGCCGATTGTTTATGATGGTTTGCACCTCAAAAAAGGTAACAACTTTTTTTGATCATAAAAACCACTCAGTTCTTTCTTATTACAATTTAAAAAGATTTGCATTCTTACCACATGCCGATGAGTATATTAAGGATGCGATTTACTAGGCATATGCTATCGCAGTCGCACTCATTGCTTAGATGGACAACATGTGCTAATTTTGCGTTGTCAATTTCTCAAAAACCAATATTTAAAATAAAATGCTGATTTGTTTATCAAATAGTTGCCGTTAAAGTCTCGGGGATGAGCAATTTGTAGAGAAATCAGGTGGCAATTAATAAAAATAACTTTTCATTTTTCTACTGCATTTTACAGTTATTTATTTTTATATAAATACTTCACATTTGAGGCTGAAATTAACTCATCCCCGAGACTTTAACGGCAACTATATGATAAACAAATCAGAATTTTATTTTATATTTTGGTTTTTGAGAAATTGACAACGCAAAATTAGCAAATGTTGTTCATCTAAGCAATGAGTGCGACTGCGATAGCATATGCCTACTAAATCGCTTCCTTAAGAAGCTGTATGTTACTACTGACGATAATAATGTTATTCATAGTAGGTATTGTTAGTTTAATGACACAGGCTTATCTAATTCCTACTAATGAATAAGGAAGTCAGTATGATTTGGACTTAATTACGTGCTATTTTAAAGTTTAAAAGTAAGCCAAAGAGTAGAGCTATCGATAATCTGTTTGTCATTCAAGGACTTTTGTGTTAAAATTTCATTAAAACTATTGATTGGATTAGTTGGAAACCTCTTTAAAGTCACTTTATTCTGATCACACTGTACCGGGTGTCCCACTTAGCATGCTCACCATGGGGATCTCGTAAACTGTAAGAGATACGAAGTCGGTTAAATGACACCAAATGTAGCCTCTTTCATGGTCAACTCGATCCTACTTTTGTTTTTTGAAAAATATTATTAGCACTCTAGATATTTACAAAAAACTGAAAAAGTTTATTTTTTTTAAATGCCTATAACTTTTTTATTAATCAAGATTATTTTAATTTTTAAAAAAAGAATAATAGGCACTACTAAAACCTATAAACTTAATATACAAAAGAATTTTTTTATCAGGCCCTTTTGGAGATATGATGCAAAGTTATATTTTTTTAAATGCCAACCTAGTATTAATATTATGTTATTTGATATCTAATTTCTCTTTTCAAAAATATAATGGTTGATAGGCTTAATTAAAACAAAATAAATTTGTTATTTAAATGTTAAAAAAAAATTTTTAAATCAAATTATCTGTGAAACAATCGAATAAACAAAAACAATTGAAATTAAACATAAGAATATCAAAAAAGTGTAAAAAAAATTCATAAAAAACGACTAAAAAATTTAAAAAAATTAAAAATTTAAAACCCTATATTTTTGAAAAGAAAATGAAATTAGCTTTACAAAAACATAAAATTGAGGTTAGGTTTGCATTTAAAAAAATGTAACTTTGCATCATATCTCCAAAACGGACTTATAAAAAAGTCTTTAGTTTATTAAATTTATTGATTTCAGTAGTGCCTATTATTCCTTTTTTAAAAATTAAAATTATCTTGATTAATAAAAAAGTTATAGGCATTTAAAGAAAATCACCTTTTTCAGTTTTTTGTAAATATCTAGAGTGCTAATAATATTTTTCAAAAAACAAAAGTGGGATCGAGTTGGCCATGAAAGAGGCTACATTTGGTGTCATTTAACCGACTTCGTATCTCTTACAGTTTACGAGATCCCCATTGTGAGCATGCTAAGTGGGACACCCTGGTGTATACAGTATACTTTTTGTCATTCTTTCTGTTCAAGCGTTTAGAATTTTTCGTTTTTAGAAGCTGTATCGATTGAGTATCGATTATTAATAGGTACAAGCAGAACCCGATCAAACATAAGCTTTATTGCATCACAAAATATAATAAAATTTAATGTAAGTTGTAAATTTAAGTAATAATGAGTAATAAAGAAAAAGTAAACATTCGTTTCGCACGACATAAAAAAGGAAAATACGTAATCTAGATAAGATACGTCTGTAGCTCAATAGCACCTACACCAGAAAACAACGATCAAATTAAACAAAAAACAAGAAAAAATGCAAAAAAGGTATTAAATAAAGGCCTTTTTTCGAGAATGTTTGGACAATTATACTATAGCCATGCTATATAACTTTTCTTCTTTAGCTCTTTTTCGGGCCTTCTCTTTAGCCCCTTTTCAGAATTAATTGCTTTACAATCACGATTTTGTTTATTTAAACGTATTGTGTTATTTGACCCACCCCTAAATATTTTGCCACTCAAGTTCTGCTTCACTGGCTTATAGGGTAATAATACGCCACTGACTGTATAATTAGTATTATATTTACGTTCAGTAGCTTCAACAATAACCTAAATTGCGAGCTAAATTGTATTTCGATGCAATTTTAAGAACATAACTTGTTCTATTTTCTATTTTTAACAAAATTATTTCAATGCCAAAAATTAGAAAATAATTAATTCCTATTAAAGGTTATGATCGTATGATTATTCTTATTTTAATAAATTATTAATAATTTTCTAAGTAAAATTTTTTTCAAATTGATTTTCTTATTTTAGCATATAAAGAAAAGAGACAAGCAAAACTACTATATCAGATTATATCAAATTACATTAATTTTGTGACCTTTTCCTCTTTCCTAGTTTTACAATTATACTTTAGAATCACCTACAAGATAATTTTGACAAAATGATATTTTTAGAAATCAGAAGGTATTCTTAAATTCTATATTGAAATTTGAAAAAAATAAAGGAGTAAATTGGGTTACGCAATTATTATGTCTGTCAGGTGCATACCTCGATAAAATTAATAAATTTAAATATTTTTAGGATTTAAAGTGCGAAATAATAAATAAGTAAACACCTTATGATATAATTCAGCTAATTATTACTCCCGTGCTTTAAAATTTGTTATCTTATTAACTAAAATTTATACAAATTTAATTAGCAGTACCTATATTTAGTAATAATTATCAATTTGGAGTTTAATATTGCGTTATTACGCAACGAATAGTATTAACACTCAGGTCAAGATATTACTGTAGAACCCCGTTATAACGTACCATTAGGGGCCGAAAAATTTGGTACGTTATAATATAACCGGAGTCCGTAATAAAAACAAAATAAATAGACAAAATATTAAAATGGGACCAAAGATTTAGTTCTTTATATCCAGAGAAACGTTATAAAGGGGTACTTTATAAAGGGGCTCTACTGTATACATAGGGGGCTGCGTTTCTTTTTATAAGTAATTTCCAAGACTCCAAGTGTTCAAAAAGTAGGTTTTGAATAAAAATAAATTCCCATTCTCATATTTACTTCCATCCTGCAAATAATCTTGTAATAATATAGCCTTTGGGTTTCATACAACGATTGTAATCTATCAAAGTGTGTAGTGTGTACTAGTGCGTTATTTTCAAAATTTTGCTTTGAAGTACTTATGTAAATGCTTTCATGCTCAATACTCAAAATTATTCGAGCATTTACTAACTAGAATTTTTCAAATAATGGGCATTACCCACTTGAAGCGATCAAACTTATGCACTCATGATAAAACTACTGATTAACAAATGTTGACTCGATAAATTTGGTAATCATAAAATGATTGAGTGTTTGTTTGATGAAGTTGAGGATCAAATTAGGTGTTATCGTAGGATAATTCAGTTATCGGTGTCGCCAAAAAAGTAGTAATGACCTAGATTTTTGAGATAAATTCAATGGCCTAATGATATCTTTCGTTTTTTTCGATGATTTTTTTTGCATTTTATAGATTTTGTATTAATCAAGAAGGTCCCTTTTCGGGCTTTCTAAAAATATATAGTTTAATGCACTTCATCATTATCTTTATCAACGTCTTATTTACCAAAATAAGGTACGTAGTTTTCTAATTTCCTGGAATTTTAGTTTATTTCTAATATTTTTTTTGTTTCCACTTTCCACAAACCAACACATATTTATCGATTTATTCCAAAGCGATTTTGGGGACGAACTTGACAATTTATTATTTGATTTTGCTTGGCCCAATAATGGTAATTATGTCTGTTGAACATACTGGCATTAGTAAAAGGCATCATTAGACCAAATAATGTTGTCCAAAAAATACAGATTGTTTCATTTTTCTCCAAGTACCATGGAAGTACCTATGTCAATGATATTGTCGACTCTCTCGAGGTGTTCGAAAAATTTATAATTAATTACTCTGGGATGCAGCTATGCACGAGTACGAAGCAACTCGAATTATGATTACATTAATATTATTTTATTTTTTACTCCCCTATTTATTTATTATATATTTTATTCAATTATTTTGTTTGCTAAGTTTGTTCTAGTTTTTCTATTTAAATATGGTAATTTAATTATAACATTATTGATAAGCAGCTATGTATGTAATAGACTCGACATGACGCTTCTAATTAATACGTTACATTTTGATAAACAACATTCAATTTAAAATATAAATTAGTTGAGGTATTCAAATAGCCTTCAAATAGTGTGTTAGGTTCTCATAAGATAATGAAAACGTCAGTGTTTCTATTTGAACATCTAATAAATAAATTGGAATTTTTAAAAGCTGGAGAAGTCACATGATTCAATTTTTGTCCAGGATACATGTCCGGATATTTAATTCATAATGTGGTTTTTAGTTTTTCTGACAAATGACGTCATATTTAAAAAATTAGAATTAGCATAGTTGTTTCTATGCAGTCATTAATTTACAGATCATTATTAAGTTAACATTTGTTAGCTAAAAAAATTGATGAATAGCTTAACACCTTTGGATTCATTTAATGGAGACTGAGTACCTGAGTGCAATGGATATTTATCGATGCATAACATTTTAAATAGTTAAATAAATAATATGCTTTGACCTTAAAAAAATTAAATGTTAGGTAATCGATATCGATGATTTGAAGAAATTAATTATAAACCAAAATTCTAAAACTAGAACATGCTTGTACTCCATGTACACACAGATCTAGAGCCACCACCAAAATGCTCTTTAGTGAAAATTGCTTTGTTCCACTGCAGATGCATAAACTACATAAATATAGGTACCGAAAAGGTAGTTTATAAACTTATGGCTTAAATTTTATTGTAGATACTGAGTGATTAAAAAATGGTAGATTTTTTCTTGGGACGGGAAAAATAATAAAAAACCTATGATGTTAAAATCGGTTAAAATTGAAATATTTGGGATAATTTTTGAATTGGGGTGCTTCATAAAAAGAATAATCTTTGATTCAAAAACTACATTTTTGAGATATATGTAAATAATTGAAAAGAACATTTTCAATATTTTTCCTGTACCTAGTACTCTTCTAGTTCTAATAGTCCCCAAAAACCCCTCAAGAGGAAATCACCCAGTGCATCACACTTGTGTAAATGAAGGAAATAAAATTAAAAATATTGTATTTTAATTTTGAACCAAAAATCGTACTTCACAAATCGGCAAAATCATGCATATGTTATAACCACCCTTTTTCATATAACTGTCTATGTCTAGACACCACCTTTAGTTAACAATAACTTTCTTCTATTTAAATATTAAGCCTTCTCTTCCTTTCCTTTGTATTTTTAAAAGCATTCCTTCGAACCTTTCTCTAACCGTTTTTCTGGACTTTCCTAATTGCTTTTTCTAACGACCCAATCCTGAGTCTTTCAACCCTTCTCTTCTTTTCACTTCTTCTCTAATTTTAGTTAGTTTTTAAGTTAGTTCAAGTTTATCAGTTTAAGTAGTAAAATCATGTAGAGTCTTAGTTTAGGTTTAGTCAAGTCAAGTTTTAATAAAGTCATCAAGAAGTTTTAATAAAGAAATTCACTACCATAAGTTGGTTTCTTAACCTTTGCCTTTCGCGAGATCCCTAAAAACCCCGTTAACGGGTCAAAGTTAACACATAGGAAACTCCTATTACATTAAGAACTCGAATATTGCTTCATATTTTTTTATGCTTTTATTTACAATCAGAACCAATTTGTGACACGAATTGAGTAATTAACATTGCAATGAAGGGAATTTTATTGATCGTATTAATTTAGTACATTTCTGTGTTTTGCTTTGCCGGTAGAACTGACGCTGCTCAGAGAGCCATAATTTAAATCCTCCTCTGCGTATAAAAACTCATTCCAATTAGCTTTGAGCGTATATTTGTTTTTGGTCATGGATTACTCCATTTTCTCGCCTTTTTAGTTTGATTTTCATCACTCTCACTCATCTACTATCTACACATGGTTTGGGTTACTGTACAAAATTAATATGACCTTTTATGTCTGTAATTTAAATTGTATTGCATAAGTAGAAAACTTTAATACATTTTTTAAATTTTATTTTAGGTATTCGTTATTCTTTGGACGTATGCCAAGATGAAGTTAAAGCTTTAGCTGCTCTTATGACATTTAAATGCGCTTGTGTGGACGTACCATTTGGTGGTGGTAAAGCTGGAATTAAAATAGATCCTAAAACTTATAGCGTTAACGAATTGGAAAAAATTACCCGTCGTTTCTGCCTTGAGCTTGCTAAAAAGGGATTTATTGGACCCGGTATTGACGTTCCTGCACCAGATGTTGGAACCGGTGCTCGAGAAATGTCCTGGGTCGCCGATACGTTTGCAAAAACTGTCGGTTACAACGATATTAATGCTCACGCTTGTGTTACTGGTAAACCTATAAACCAAGGTGGTATTCATGGTCGTGTATCTGCTACTGGCCGAGGTGTTTTCCACGGAGTGGATAACTTTATACATGACCAGACTATTATGGGCATGCTCGATCTTCCTCCTGGCTGGGCCGGTAAAACTTTTATTCTACAAGGATTTGGTAATGTAGGCTTACATACCATGAGATATTTCCATAGAGCTGGAGCAAAATGTATCGGTGTTTTGGAATATGATGGTGCTATATTCAACAAAGATGGTATTGATCCAAAAGTACGTTTGTAGTGTTAAAAGTAATTAAGGTTTATGAAAACGAAAAATTTTTATTTTATTAAATAAACTTATAAAAGTGAAAACGTGTTAGTTGCACTAAAATTCACTTTTCAAATCTCAACTATTTTTTTGCTCTTTCGGTTCATATCAACAGAAACTAAGCTAAATTTATTTAAAATGGAACTAACAAGTATTTTATTTTATTTTGCTTTCTTCATCGAATTTTGTGATTGAATAGTAAAAATTAATTTATACTGTTATATTTTAGGAATTGGAAGATTATAAAATTTCTAAAGGAACCATTAAAGGTTTCCCAAAAGCCCAAGAATACCAAGGAGAAAGTTTATTATACGAAAAGTGCGACATACTTGTGCCAGCTGCTGTTGAACAGGTCATCAATAAAAGTAATGCAGACAAAATTAATTGCAAGGTAAAAATTTTACGTGAAATAATATAAAAGTGTTCCTAATTTACATAATTTTCAGATCGTTGCTGAAGGAGCTAACGGACCCACAACTCCAGCTGCTGATGAAATTTTAGTTAATCGTAAAATTTTGGTTATTCCCGATCTATATGTAAATGCTGGTGGTGTGACTGTATCATTCTTTGAATGGTTGAAAAATTTAAATCACGTTTCTTACGGAAGATTAACATTTAAATATGAAAGGGAATCGAATTATCAACTTTTAGGTAAATTTCAAAAACAAATTTC
Source organism: Malthinus seriepunctatus (assembly GCA_963924605.1). Taxonomy (NCBI): domain Eukaryota; kingdom Metazoa; phylum Arthropoda; class Insecta; order Coleoptera; family Cantharidae; genus Malthinus; species Malthinus seriepunctatus. The sequence goes on from OZ004601.1 coordinate 40,625,660, forward strand.
ATTGTAAACATATAATAATTTATTTTTAACTATTAGCATCCGTGCAAGAGTCTTTGGAGCGTCGTTTTGGTAATCAAGGAGGTCGTATTCCTGTCACGCCATCAGAAGCTTTCCAAAAACGAATTTCTGGTGCTTCCGAAAAAGATATTGTACACTCTGGTCTCGATTTTACCATGGAGCGCTCTGCTAGGGTACGATTTTATTCTCAACCCTTTATATTTTAAGTGTGTAATAATTTTTATTTTAGGCCATAATAAGAACTGCTACAAAATTCAACTTGGGATTAGATTTACGAACCGCCGCTTACATTAACTCGATCGAAAAAATATTTACTTCATATGCTGAAGCTGGTCTTACTTTTTAAATATGTACTTTTTTTATTATAACACGATGACCCTATGTAGTTTAAGATAAGCTTAAAATTCATTAATCATATTCTTAGTACTGTTAAAAATGAAGTGCCAGTGTTTGATTTTAACATTTTAAAAAACTTATATTAAGTTTATTATTTTGTGATTATTAATTGATTTTGATCAGTCATAAAATTTTATATCATTACTAAGTGTGTAATGAGTATTGAATATCTATTGAATCAAATTTTATCTAATAACTAAATTGTTAAATTGGATTTTAAATTGTTTTAAATATACTGTTGTTTGATGTAAATCACATTCTGTGATTTCAAAGTAGTAAAAAGAGTAAACGATTATAGTATTTTATAGATTAATTTTCAGTATGATTAATTTTGCCATTTAATTGAGATAAGCTCAATATAATATGCTATTGCATAATTTCTAATTAAGTATTGTTAAAATGTATTAAAATCACTACAAATAAATGTGTTTGCTTATTATTTTGTTTGTTCTAGGCTAGATACCCTGATCTCATTTTAGTATTGTTCTTATTAAATCGTTTTAATAACGAAAATAATTTAAATTTTAATAATGAAAAGATGCCACATCAACTTGAGGCCTTTTTTTGACCTTAACCCTTAAACTTTAGTAGGTAGGTGCAGAACGTGCGGTTATAACAAGCTATAAATGTACAGTCAGCCTCACAATTAATGGCCACTCAACTTTATTTTCTCAACAAGTAGTAAATCAACAACTCCTTCTGTCCTTTTGAGGTTGTTGGCTAATAAGCATCTTGGCATATAGCCAGGGTGGCCAATAATTGTGAGGCAGGCTGTACTGCTTGCCACACTACCTTTAGTGTCATGCTTCACTAACGATTAGTGATCTTGTTAGATAACCCCCTGCTCTAAATAATTAATCCTATAAAAAATTTGTATATCCATATCTTTTGGCATTATCTTTGAGTGCATTGTTATTGTAACTGCTCAAATGAGACATTTAAAATTCTTTTTTTGAAGAGCTAATGGTTTTTGTTGTTACTATTACCGCAGGGCAGCTGTGAGGCCAGCTGTTGGTGAGTAACGACACCACGGTCACCCGATGTCCCTTTAGAAAATGTATTTTCTCGTTTTTCAATGTTTTTTTCTTATTCTATGTTCTTAATAATCTGTTGTCACCCAGCTAAACTGTGATATTTTGACTGGTTTTGAATTTTTGACTAATTATTGACAATCAGCAAGTAGTCAATGTCAAGCAACATGTCTAAAATATGTTCACTTTATAAACATGTTACTAATAGATATTCCATCAGGCTTTATTCCCAAAAATATCATTATGAAATACCTGAAGTTTACAGTAATAGCTTTTACTTAGCAAATGCTTCCCTTTTAGATAATACAAACTGGTATCTACATAATGCTTTAAGCAAACTCTATACACCCTTAATAGAAAAGCTTAAAATCAAAAAATTTAATAATTTGGACGCTATGAAAACGATAGACCAAATTATGCAAGTAATTGAACCCTGTAATACTTTTATTGAAGTTCAATTTCCCATTAAAAAATATAATGGGGATACTATAATGGTAAAAGGTTGTAGAGCTGAACATGGTAAATTCATAAAAAACATTCCCTGCTTCGGAGGTAGTTTTTGAATTACTTATCCACTTTTTTTTACATACTTTACCTTAAGGTCTACGATTGTGTTCAAAAAGTGAAATAGCAGATATCAAGGCTGTTGCTGCTTTGTCAACTTACAAATACGCCTGTATGGGAATTAACATGTTGGGAGCACATGGAGGAATTGAAATATCACCAAACAAGTTCAAACCACAAGAGTTGAAAACAATTATAGAACAATATACAATTGAAGTCATAAAAAAGGGATTTTGTGGTGCAACATTTCTCTTTTTTAAAACCAAGGTTCTATAAAAAATATTTTAGGAGAAAATAGTGTTTTTGAGCCTGATATAAACTGTGGAAGTAATGAGATGTCGTGGATGGTGGCTGCTAATTCTAGATTTCAAGGTTTGTAAATTAAAAATAATTTGCAACCAGATGAGTTTTCTGAATTTCCATAAGGAACCCTTGGTGATACATGTGCTATGGGAAAACCTCATTCATTTGGAGGTATAAATAATTGGGAAAAGGCTGTTGGACAGGGAATATTTTGGTGTGTAGATTTATGTTTGAAAAATCAAAATATTATGAATAAAATTAATTTATCTCAAGGATGGACAGATAAAACCTATATATTACAGGTATACACCACTTTTTAACAATTGTAAAAGATTGAATAATTGCTTTAGGGTTTAGGGAGTGTTGGATACAATACAGCACTGTATCTTGAAGAAGCCCAAGCAAAGTGTATCGGTATTATAGAGCACGATTGTCATGTGTATGATCCAACAGGAATAAACATCAAGGCAATATAATCTGCAGAATACTTAAAGCGCCTTTCAATGTAATTTTTAGGAAGCATATGATTACAAGAAGAAAAATGGCTCTTTATATAATTATAAATTAGTTATCAAGTACATCGACGCTAATGAAGTTCTAGTATTAAAGTGTGATATTATTGTGCTTGCTGCAACGCAGAAGAGTATTCCGTATCATATTGCTCAGAAAATTCAAGCAAAAATAATTCTAGAAGCTGCTAACGGACCACTATCACCGTGCGTTCACAAAGTTCTGACCAGTCGTGATAAACTGGTACTTCCAGATATTTTTACAAACTCAGGATCGTCAATAGCTTCGTACTTGGAATATTTAAAGAATATGTCTCATGTTTCTAAAGAGTATGTAGTATGTGTGCTGAGGTTTCTATAGAATGTGAAATTTGAGATTATAGAAATTTATGGCTCCAAAAACAAATGGAAAATGATAATCTGGGGTTCTTTAATAATTTACACCACAGTACGAATTTTTCATCGGAACATTACCAAATGATAAACGAATTACCCGAACAAAATGTAACAGAAACCATATTACATAACATTGAACGAACTTTCCAAGTATTTATTCTGAAGTTTTTAATCTGTTCCATATTCCGTTTAATTTGCTTTTAGGATATTTTACTAATTACTAAAACATATAATTTAGGACTGGATTTTCGTACTGCAGCATATATTAAAGCTCTAGAAAGATTATTTTGGGAGGCTTATTATTACAACATTCCAAAACAGATTTAAAATGCCATCTTTATAAACTCTTTATTAGTAGGTACGATACATTATTATTGTGATTATGAAAAGTGCTTAACAGAAAGTTGTTGTCTGCTCTGTAGAATAATGTAAAATAAATTTAAATTCTTATCTATTTTGTGACTAACTAAATATTTATACACGAACATTAATTTAAAGGTAACTACTTCCAATTATCCTGTATAAGGAGGCAAATATTCTCGTCCTGGCTGTTCTATATTATTTGGTGAAGTGGAAAGACCAAAACGTGGTGGATTGTATTGATAACCTTCGCGATTACCTCCTGGTTGATTCAAGTTTGGTTGTGTACCGAAAGGTTGATTTTGGTAATTAGGTTGTGTAGATTCTTCTCCTCCTAGCGGGGTTCTAGAGGTATCGACACCTGGTTTAGAGAATCTCGAATCGGGTTGAGGTTGAGAGTAGTCCGGACCGTTTCCATGAGATGGTCGTCTAAAATTTTGAGCAGGTTGTGACTGATAACTTGGATAAGCTGGAGTTATTGAAGGAAACTGCGATTGGGGTGTACTTGTGGCAGTTTCTGATTTGCTCTTTTCAATGTCAGATGTGGGTGATCTGAAGTTTGAGTTTGAACCTTGAAAATTGTTTGTAGAACTAAAAGGTGTTTGTGGTTGTATCGTTTGGTATGTATTCCTAAAGTCTGGTGTTGTTCCATAATCAGTATTTAATCCTGGAACATTAGCAGATTGGCCTTTGTTTGAAATCTGCTGAGTAGTTTGAAATCCATTGGAAGTTTTAGGTGTAGGATAACCATTATTTTGGAATCTTGTATCTCCAGAACTCTGTTTTGTATCTTGAGTTTGTCCACCTCTCGATCCTGGTTGAGATGTAGGATAACCATTACTTTGGAATCTTGTATCTCCAGAACTCTGTTTTGTATCTTGAATTTGACCACCTCTCGACCCAGTTTGAGATGTAGGATAACCATTATTTGGGATTCTTGTATTTCCAGAACTCTGTTTTGTATCTTGAACTTGTCCACCTTTCGATCCTGTATAACTATTAGAATCGGTCGGTTTAACAGCTGACTGGGTAACATCCAAACCTTGAGGTGTATTTTGAAGCTGTTGATCGTCATTCTCAAACTTATCGTTTTGTTTTCTATTCACAATTGAAGGCCCTTCTCCATTTTCTCCATCTTCTGGAATGTTTACATTATTGTCTGAAGCAAACCTGTTTTGGGTTTGATTAGAACTATAAATGTAAGCATTAATTTCGTATAATCCAGGGGCCGAGCTGCAGTCAAACTGGTTCCACCACACGCACACTAAGTATTCTTGGTGAAAAATAGTACCATTTGGGCACAAGAAATCGTACATTTGATTTAAAGTACAAATATGAAAAACTTGACAACGAGCTTCCACATCTGCGTAATAACCTGGATATTGTTGATCAGTACATTTAAACGAAGTTTCGGGCACTTCAGAGTATATTGGGTAATCGGTGTCAGGTTCTCCAGGTATAGCAGCATAACTTGATTCGTACTCTTCTTCATCAACAGAATCTTGATTAGATTTTTCGGGTCCGTTTGAGTTTCTCGAATCTAAAGGTACGCCAGTTTGTGGATTTTCAGAATTGTCATCACGATTACTTTGTTGGGGAGATTCTGAAGACTCAGAATCGTCTTGGCTTTGGGTGCTTTGAGTAACTGGTTTGTTTTGTTTACCTTTATTTGAGTATTGATTGGTTGTGGATTTTTGCTGCGGTTTTAAATTTTTATTGGGTTGAGGTTGATTAGGTGTCGTTTGAGAAGTCTGATACTGGCGAGAAGGCGTTCCATTACCTGGAGTAATTTGGATTTGAGAATTAAAATCGTTTTCTTGATCATTTTTATATTGGTTTTGTGGTGCTGGACTCTTTGAAACAGATTTTCCGTTATTTCCGTTTTGATATTTTGGTTGTTGTGGGGTGGTTTGAAAATTATTTGTATTGGTATTTTGAGATAGTTGGTTTTGAGAATTACGATCATTTTCTTGAGCAGTTTCGTATTGATTTTGTGGCGTTGGAATCTTCGAAACAGGTTTTCCATTATTTCCGTTTTGATATCTAGGTTGTTGTGGGGTGGTTTGGCCATTATTTAAATTGGGATTTTGAGATTGTTGGTTTTGATTAAAACGCGGAAAACTGCTAGTTTGAGTTGGACCAGAATTTTGAAACTGGTTTGGTGCGTTAGGAAAATTATGTTGTTCTATTTTGTTTTGTTTTGAAGAAAATCCTTCAGGTGTTTGTTTGTTTGGTCCAAACTTAGGAAAGTTGTTTTGATTAAACGACTGCGGTGTAGCTTTATTTTGCTGATTTGGATAGTTTTGTTGCTCTACACCGTTCGGGCTAGGAGAAAATCGATTTTGAGACTGTTGTCCATTATTTGATTGTTGTTCAGACTTTGGAAAATTTTGTTGGTTAGGATAATTTTCTTGTTGTATGTTATTATTTGTTGAAAAAGGTTTTGAAGGCTTGTCGTAACTATATCCTCTTTGAGCTATGCCAAAGTGAACTAACGTGGATGTAACTGTGAAATATTTCTTAATTAATGTTATTATTAATTTTTATTAATTGTTAATTGAATTAACAATCTATTTAAATTTTGAAAATTTTCTAAAAATAATAAAATTATTTTTAGACGAATTTTAATTTTTAAATAATATTTTTGATTTAATTCTTTTGAAACAAATTTAAATTTAATTAAACCTTATGCATGTAGATGCTTACCAAAAAATAATAATATCCAATTCATGTTAAATATAAACAAACTAATTCACTAAATTATTAGTCGAAAATTGTTAACTAACTGTTGCTATTACAAAATATTCATACATTTTATACTTGATCATCCCTTGCTTAAAATTTAAATTTGTCCTTCCTTTTATTTTTTTTTCAAATAATAAACACATAGAGGGGACAATTGCTGTTTACTTTTAAAATTGTGAAAATGGTGGGATCGATCTTCTTTAATCTTCTTCTTTCTTACAAAATATTTTAAACATGTCCTCCGTCTACAAAAACAACGTCCTAATGATATCATCTTACCTTAACTTTCACTATTATTGACAAGTACCTACGATTAAGTTGTCCGATATAATGATTGAAAATTAAGGGTATACTTATTAGATATTAAAGTCAAGTTAAAAATAATTAAGATCGGCATTCGAAACGGAAATTATTAACATCAAAGAGGAACGAAAAAAATATTTTCGATAAATTTTTTAAATTCATCATTTGTTATTGTGATTAATTTAAGTTATTTATTTCGAGTTTTGTGCCCTTAATTATTGTAGAAAAAATATTAGAAGCAATATTTATAAATAAAATATTTTACAAAGTTATCCACACTTACAATTTTAAACGTTAGGGGATGTTGATTAGGCTGTTTGAAATTAATTGAAATATTAAAACAAATAAATTATATAATTAACCTCAATAGGTTAACAAGAATGGTGGTGGCTGATGGTTTTCTTCACATATAGCATAGCTATCGGCTTTGAATGGGTTCATGGATCAGACCATGTCGTCCATAACAAACAGGAACACCGACCAGCCATATAATTATACACCTCGCTTATTATTTAAAAAATTGCAATCTTATTGATATTATATAATACGAGTAATTAGTTTTAATTCAACAGCCAAAGTTCTTTGTAATTTTGTTATTTGCGTTAATAAAAATTATATTTGTAAGATTAATAATTTAAAAAATGAGGAGATCGAATAGTGTTACAATAAATTACTTAAATGGTGTAATTAGTTAAAATTATAGTTTATAAGCCATATAACTATTTACATGTTAGTAACCTTAATAATAGATTATGTAAATTTTTTCTTCATGTAGAAGCGTAAGTTTTCAATTACATGTTGTAATTTACAAAAACTTTTAAAATATTTATAAATGCAGGTTTTATGGGTACATTATTCTTGGGTCAAGCTAAATTAACACAATGTTGTGCATATCAGAATATCTAGAGAAGTCAAAAAGACCTATTTTGCTACATACAGTGTGTCCAGGGATTGACTTCACTGTATTAAGTATAATTCACAAAAAATTCCAAATTGTTAAATTTTTTAGCACCTAAAATCTCAGCTCTAATAATAATGCATATTCTCATCAAATTTTGGATGTAGCAGTATCTAATTTCTATCAAATGATTCAAAATATTTGTAAAAAAAATTTGACCACACAAAATATTAGCAAGAAAATCAAGAATTGTGATCAAAATGATGCAGCAATCCTTTTGGCTAATAAAATGATTATTTTTTAATATCTAGTTTTTCAAGAGAAAATTTTATATTTTTTAATCACCCTGTAAAATATTCTATTTATTTTACATATTATTAAATATTTTTAATTTTAAAATGATAAATTAAAATAAACGCATTTGGTTTAATACGATAAGATTTGCACATTTGGTCGTTGTGATAAATTTTTCAATATGGTCAGTATATTTTTAATAAACGGTGTGTGAAGAAGCTCGTGATGTGTCTTTGTAATTACTATAATAACATTTTGTGCCTTTTTGGAATTTTGAGGTGGCGTTTCAAGCTTGGCAGTTTTTTTTAAAGGTTAGTTTTATATATTTTTTTGAAATAGTCAACGTTTTCTTCTGATTATGATTATATTGATGCTTTAGTTTACAAACATTGCTTATTCAAGGTGTTATATAACTAAAATCAAAAAGCAATCAACATTTTCATGAGAAACTGGATTATTAACGTTATTTAGACAATAAGATAAAATGTTTTTTTATATTAGGGGTTTTGAAAGCAAGCAAAACATTTTTGAAAGAATAACATTTTCTGAGAAATTAAAAATAATTTTTATTCTCTCTTATGAACTCAGTTCCTGGACACACAGAGTATATCTATCTACACTAGAATTTTTAAAAGACTACCGATACGTGACTTTTAAAATATTCAATAAATAATTAATTTAAATGCAAATTTTCTAAATAAATATTTAATAATAATTAACAGTAGATGTATTAACTAAATTAAATAATTAAACTCACGAAATAAGTCGTTTTCATCTTTATTTATACATATAAAGGTGGTCACGTGTCGGTAGTCTTTTAAAAATTTGACTATACGTATGTACAGATGTACACACATACTGTGTGTAAAAGCAGTGGCGTTACAAGCACGCCAGGGGCCTGTGTGTAAAGTTAATGGTGGGGACCTCTATTTATTACTAATTTATTGATTTATAAATTTTTGGAAGGAATAGAGAAAAAATGAATAGGAACTTTCTTGTAGGGAATTTGATAAGCTTTCATTTTTCTAAAAGTAATTTTTTTCCTAGGACTCACCAAGTTCAATCCTATAGGTTTTTCCTTTCCTCCGGGTCCTGAAGCGCGCGCTTTATGCGCTTCATGGATAATCCAGCCCTATTACGCATTTTATTAGCAAATTCGAGCCAAAAATGCAGAAATTATTTTTTTAAATAATGTTGTTAGATGTAGGATAAATTGAATCGTGTTATGCAACAAGGAACCAACCCTCAAAATCAAAATAATTGAGATATAATATATTTCGTGTCTCTGACAAAATAATAATACGAAGCTTGACTAAAACCAAAGACCTATATTAAAAAATGTGAAAGGTTTTTAAAGGTCAAAATCGCTTAAAATCCCTCGAAGGGTAAACTTGTTTTACCCCTTTCTTTGTTGCTCCCGCCTTGACATGCTATCTTATTCACTCGAAAATGCCCCGGTGACTAGCGACATCTTCTGTAGCAGGGATTTTTGATCACATTCGGCCCATAAGCTTTGCCAGTCTTACACTGTATAGTCTTTGCTAAAACCAACCTACACTAGGATCACAGAACTTTTAAAACGTGAGTATCTCGGTTTGGTAAAAATGAGGGTTGGTTCCTTGTTGCATAACACCATTCAGTTTTTGTGTGAGATTCTAAGGGGATTGTTTTTAATTTTGAACTTTGAAGCTATGATAAAATATCTGCAACGAATGGGAGGAGCGACCTTATTAACAAAATTCTAAGGGTCGGTACTTTGAATCTCGGTTAAAAAGTAAAGAGGTTTCAAATTAACCAACTGACTTTTTATTAGAAGGAGTTTATGAAGATAAAATTTACTGTTTTGATTGTAATACGCTACCTAGAAGAAATTAATTAATGATACATGTTAATTACCTACTTTAAAACAATATAGTTAATGGTTTTAGTACCACTAATACATGAGCATAAGCATGTAATAGGGAAAATAAACAAAATAAGGTATTTTGTTCAAATTCATTAGATAAAAAAAATATTCTTTCCGTCTTCAATTTAAATCAAATTCTCAGTTAATTGGAAAAACAATTTATTTTTAATTAAATTTTGCGAAGAGCGCAAAATTAGATTTTTACGATTTTACATGTCCTTAATTTTATTACATAATTATTCAACGTATATTTACTCATTATCGTTTGAGAATTTACAACACACAACTTTGATCAATAGAAAAGGAATAATTTTCAAAATACGTATAACAGGGGGCGCATTTTCCTTATCTCGTATCTCTATCGCGTGGTCCCAACAAAATGTTCCTCGATTATAGTGCGTATAATGAAAATCCAACATCTATAAAGAAGCTATACTGTTTCAGGAATTACACTAATTAGACTGTAATTGTAAGTCGTTAACTATTTTTTAGTTTTTGTTTAAAACAGAAATTTGTTTTATGGAAGCTGCAATCTTTGGAAGTTGTATTTAACACATTTTGTTATATCAGAATCAGGAGCATCTTTAGCAACTAGGAAGTTTTAAAATTTCTTTTAAATTTTGAACTTATGCTAACATTTAAAATCATGCAAAATATGTCATAAAATTTCTTGATATTTCAATAATAATTATTGGTTTGAAGTTTTGAAAGAACCTTGCACGAGTATACATGCACTATTATTTAGTTTTCTATATTTATTTAATACAATAGATATTGTAAAATTTTTAATAAACATCTTATGTTAAGTTCATCTATTAAACGTGGTAAAAATTATGTGGTATTTCAGTATTTGTATTATCGATAGTTTAAAAGTGACAGTATGTAACTAACTATAACTTGAGTTGAAGATTTAATTAAGTGGGAGGCATTACGGTAATTCTTATTTACTTTATGCATATGTGAAAAATCTTTACATTGTCAAGATATTAAAACCTTGACTCGGTGACTCGGTAATCTCAAAATTGAAAAATTGAGTAATAATTCATATCGTACTTTTTAACATTTTAATTTAATTTTATTAATTGGTTAACATCAATCTTAATTTCGTTTATTATTTACGGTGGCCCAACAGCTATTAACAACTTTATCTTGTTGTGATTTGTATTTTCGATTACATCTATAAATTTGCGTAAAGAGCGTTATAAATTAATTTATAACCGATAACTATTTAGATTTTACGGAATATGACTTGGTTACGTGCACGTTACGTGGTTATCATAAACAAAACGCAATATCATTAGGAGTTAGAGGGGGCCAGCAGTTGTTACCATTTTTTGACTTTATGCGGCCATCAGGAAATTTTGTTCACAAATTTTGCTCTCAGTGTGATGTTACTCTGTTCTGCTAGATGCGCAATGTACAATGCATTGTACATATTTTGTAGACCCAATCGATTCAATTCTACCACAAGGAAAATTTCTCCAGTATTCAGGGCCGGATCAAGTTTTTGGATCGATATTTTGAGCCCTTACAAAAATACACTGCAGTACATAAAACGAATGTTAATTCATCGCTTATATCTCACAAACGGTGTATCCTAGGCAAAAATTACTCTGATTAAAATGAAAGTTTATCAAATCCTGCAAGATTGTTTTTATTCTTTTTTTTTTCTCTATTCCTTATAGTTTTCGAGATACGCGCCCGCAAAAATCGTAAATGTATGAAAAAAGTCTCACATTTTTAGTCAAACTTTTGTCTCTACCATCTCAGCTCGCAAAAGTCTTCAGAAAAGAAGTGGTAGAGCATTAAATTTCCTTTACTATTTTACTTGAGGATTTCTGGATTTCTTTACTACAAAGTTTTTTTATGATACTATCACAATCCTATCAACATCCTATACTAAGTTTTTTAGCTTTTTTCCTTTCCTTCGGACCTTTTACAACACCGGACCCTGAAGCGCGCGCTTAATGGATAATCCAGTCCAGCCAGTATTTCATGATAAGCGCTCCACCAGTAACAACACTTCCCCTTGCATCCTCAAAAAAACGTATAATCCAACGACGCCGCCGATACAGATATCGTGATCCAGCAGTCACTCTACGAGGATCTAGATGATGTTGGTGTATCAATTTTTTTTCGTTCTCCAATAACGGCTATTTTGCGTGTTATGTTTAATCGGCAATGATTTTCTCCCAAAAATCAGGGTCGTCACTCAAGGAATCAAGCTATGAATCATCGTGTGTCCCCGTCGTAAAAGATCATTTTCTTGCAGTTTTCTATGAGAGTAAAAAAACAAAACTTTTTTCGTTTGTCTTCCAATCTATTTTCTGTAAAGCGTTTCAATTTACTCCCACACGAATTTTCACGAAACATGCATCTACTCTAACTAGTTTTCAGTCGACCAAAGTCAGCAAGAACACTCATACGTTGGCTTGTCTGCCACCATAAAGGCTGTCGCTCACTTGGGCGAGCCGAATGGCGGCGAAAAGAAGATCAGTTTTTGAATACAATGCTTCGTATGTATTTATCTCGGTGCTTCGCTCCTCTCAAGTGTGCGTATCCACATAAGAATACATTGAAACTATTAACTATTAACTATAAACTATAAATTGCTCTTCGCCGCGCTTCAAATTTTCTAATTATATATATACGAAGATCGTGGACTTTTTTTTGGCAAGATGATCACTACTAACAGTGGCGTAACTAAGCTCCCACAAAATCCACAGTGAGGCCCTTACCCATTCCCGTTAATAATCATTTTATTTAACCGCAATTCATTCAATTCAATTATTTAAACAAAATTTCATACTAAACGATATTTCTGGGGCCCTTTCTATCCTGGGCCTCTTCTGCAAACGCGGGCCCTGTGGGCCCGTTATTTACGCCACTGATCACTAATAAGAATTTAAAGTTTTTCTGAGTTTTTATAATAATTCAGTTCTACCTATAAGCAAAAGGGTCTTTTTATCTAGTTAAGACTAAGCACTTGGACCATTTTGTTGCCCCTTTGATGCTTTTTTGGTGGCACACTCAAAACTCAATTATTTTTGTATTGTATTACATTTTTAATGTATTGGGTGTACATCAGTTTACGGTTTACCGGGGGAAGGCACCTAATATTTCAAAGGGGCGACTGTCCTGTGACCTGTGAGTGACCATCCTACCACCTCTGTGGCGTCGTGAGTCGTGACTGCCCTGTAATAAACAATACTGTAAACATTTCCACTAAATAAATCGCTTCTTAATTATTAAAATTTTTAATTTTGAAATAAATAAAATTAGGTAATAAAATCTTAATAGTTTTGTCACAACGAGCTTCAAGTACTCTTACACCTACGATTTTGATGTTATAGAATGTTGTAATTTTATATTGTTTATCCATGTACTTAGGTATTTCAACTGTTTATTTATTAAACGACATTGAAGGTTTAATTTATTTCTACTATATAATTTTAATTATAGTAGTACCTGCTACAGAAGACAGGATCAATAATATTTTGAGTTAATTCAAGGAAAATTAATGATACATTTATATGGAGAGTATTGTACCAATTAGTTACTTACGGATGAGATCATAATTATTTAGATTATATCGTTTATTACCAATAAAATTTGGTGTACTATAATCTGCTCTTTAATTACCTCTATTTACGTACATTGCTTATGTTAAAGATGGGAAGATAGAGATAAGTTTACTCTTTATTAACAGCTGTTTATAATGTAATTAATAAATTAAGTTCCTAAAATGAAGTCAAGGTTTTGAGATTAGAAGATTAGTGTTTTGTGCGGAATTTATAACAGGGTTATTATGAGAAAATAATTGGCAATCGTTCGTTTTTAAAATTGTGTCTAGGTATACCTACCCAATTAGCTTGTAAAAATTTGTGAACTCCAATTCCTTTGAAACATTTTAAAAATTTCAAGCGTGAGTCTAAATCCCATCGCCCAATCGTTCATTTTGTGCTGGTTTTATTTTGAATGATTAGGCCCGTTTAGACTAGAGAATAGTTGAGTGATCGTGATCAGTTTGGTGATCATAATAGATCATAGCCTGAATCTTGAATCAAATACTTATCAGATCGCTTCCCCTATTTCTCCATCAAATAGACAGAGAGAGAGAAAGAATTAGCGATTAGTCAGCTATTGGAAACTGTTGTCTGTTCTGAATACGGCAAAACATCTCTAGAGGTTTTGTGCTTGCTCTATCTGTAAGGCCAGTGTGGAGATCTGGATTAAAACACCGTAACTGAGTAACTAATAAAATGTATGTACACTCCTGAGGTAGACAAACGCCACCTCTGAGATTGCTCGCCTAATTATAGGATCATTCATTAAAAAAAATCTTTTTAAGTTAAATACGTAATTGTAACTTATTTTTGTCTTTAACAGTTTTACACCTATGAAAATAAACACGATGTTTATAATTACATTTTTAATTAAATTATCCTTGTAATAAATGTTGAAAGTTATATTTGTCCCATTTAGTTTCCATGAAACGCATGGTACCTATAAAAAATGTAGGTATTTTCAAAATAGTTTTAATTAATCTTCGCAATTTAACGATACTTTTAGTCACGAGCGTTATGAGCTAATACGTCTTTATTTATCACAATCAAGCAGGGCTCGTATCCATTTACCTCTAATATTTATTGATACATGATTGATGGTTTCGCTCAAGAAGTAATTATCTAAGCATTTTCACGGATTTTTAAATTAAATTAAATAAGTAAACATTATTAAATGAATAGTTTGGTTAATTGTTACTAAATTGCTAATTTTAACTCCAGTTTAAAACATTTGATGAATTGATGCACAAAACCATAAAGGCCGCGCGATACACGCAAGCTTACCTTCCGGTTTGGCTTGTGCACTTGTGCAGGCCAACCGGGAGACAAACCTGTGTACCTGCGCGGTCTTAAGAAGGTAGATTATAAAATAAACAGGGCCGGACTGGCTAGTGGTTGGTCCCTCTGACTACAAAATAAATTGGCCTTAAATAATACGGTGGCATAGCGAGTAGCGATACTAGAGTTAACCCAACGTAACCTGAGCACACCACGTGACCAAACCTGCGCGAGGCGTGGCTTTAGAGCCCAGTGGCGAAGCTAGTTATTTCTTCTGTCAAAAACATTATTTTTAAAAGTTGTCAAAATTCAAAATAATTACTTAATTTAAATTTTTATTTGAAGTACAATAAAATGAATTACTGGTTTAATACTTTGCGAATGAGATCTTTACATTATTAAAATGCTTGTGATTATTTTGCCTCGACAAAAGTAATGTAATAACATGGTACAGTAAAAATATTTTAAGTAGACGAGCGGTGACAATCACGTGACAATGCGCAGATACCTAAATTGGTATTTATCCCCACATCCTCACCAACGCAGTAGTCAACGCATTTAAATTATTAAAGGGGCGTGGCCAAACCTGCGCGAACTTACCTCAAGTTAGATTTTTTTTACTGTATCTAGTAAATATACGACGACACTGTCTACGTTCGTTTCTAAGCAACGACCGCACTAAACTATTGCGCAACTTTTACGGTCATCACGTGGTGTGCTCAGGTTATGTTGGGTTTGCTCTATCACGGGCCTGAATTTCAAAGAGTTTCCAAGGTCTGAAGTATATCCAAAATCGGCACGCTTAATTTTCAAATTTTAAATACCGATTTTTTCTCGTTTATAGGGGCTTTAGTTGCAATTATAATAAAAAATAGCGTATAATACTATTGCGGTCAGATATCTCGAAAACTATCAAAATTTATCCTGATTTTTGGACACTTTTTGTAACAGCAATTTTTTTTCTTAATCGGTCTAAACCATTCCTACGAGTTTGTGTATAAAATGTCTCAACCCAATTTTGACCGGAAGGCACTGATTCTTCGACTTTACTGTAAAATTTTGACTTTTTCAAGTTTCCGTTTCACTACTTTATGAATAACTTCGCTCGTATTGGCCAGATTGGGACCAAAAAATGTTCATTTTTCTTGTAATGAATCTCTCTTTAAAAGTGCTTGGGTTGAAATAATTTAATTTCCTAATCACAATAAAATTCAAAACTGCCGTCATTGGTGGGTCGTAGTTTTTTATACAGAACTTGAGTAATAATTAATGTTCAGGTATGAAACTTTAGCAAGTTGTGGTTGATATAGTAACAAATCTATATTGCAAGTTGGGTCCAAAAATATTAAGAACAACGGCTAAAATTTGCATTTCGGTTCAAATTTTCTTTTTTATATGTATTTCTTGTGAGCAATTGCTGCTATCGCAATAATTTTTCTCTTAAAATGTAGAAAATTTAATGTTCCTTCAGATGAAAATAAAGACAATCACATTAGATCCCTTTTTTTCCGATTTCGTTGAAAAGAAAAATAAAATTTTTCAACTGTTTGCCCACAAAACCAATGTGGTCGAAATGGTTTACCCTAAAACGTTTAATGTTCAAAAAATAGTTTTTCATTTTAGTAGTTTTTTATAATTAAATTTCAAAAATACGTAAAATAAGAATATATTTTGACCACTAAAATTGGGTTTGTGGAGAAACAGTTCAAAAATTTTATTTTTATTTTCAAAGAAATCGTAAGAAAATGTGATTGTTTTTGTTTTCATCTGAAAGAGCATTAAATTTCCTACATTTTAAGAGAATAATTATGGCGATATCACCAATTGGTCACAACAAATATAAAAAAGAAAATTTTAACCAAAATGCAAATTCTTAATATTTTTGGACCCAACTTTCAATACGGATTTGTTACTACATTAATCAGTTATAACTTCCTAAAGTGTCATATCATATAGCATAAATTAAAACTCAAGTTCTCTTTAAAAAACTACGACCCATCCATGACGGCAGTTTTGAATTTTTTTTAGGTTAGGAAATTAATATAAATTATTTTAACCAGTTTTAAAGAAAGATTCATTACAAACAAAACGAAAGTTTTTTGGTCCTGATCCGACCAATACAAGCGGAGTTATTAAAAAAAATAGTGAAACGGAAACTTCTAAACTTCGAAAGTCGAAGAATAAGTTAGTGCCTTCCGGTCAAAATTCGGTTGAGACATTGGGCGTGTTTTTAAATAGCTCGAACACTTGCTCGAGCAAAAATGTATTTTTAAACTGTTCAATGGAAGGCTCGCTGGCGTTCGAAAACTACGAAAACTACTACTCGAGGTTCGGTTCGAACGTTCGAAGATAATAACGTAGTTTTCAAACGTGAGCGAGCGTTCCATCGAACAGTTTAAAAATGAATTTTTGCTCGAGCAAGCGTTCGAGCTATTTTAAAACACGCCCATTTTATACACAAACTCACAGGAATGGTTTAGAGTTTAGACCGATTAAGAAAAAAAAATTGGTTTACAAAAAAAGTCCAAAAATCAGGATAAATTTTGGTTCGTTGACTACTCTATAAGGAATGGAGAAAAAATAAATAGGAACATTCTTATAGGGCATAAGCTTTCACTTTGCTAAAAGTATTTTCTTAGGACCCATCGTTTTCCAGTTAAATCCTATAGGTTTTTTGAGTTTTTTCCTTTCCTCCAAGCCCTTCTCAACACCGCACCCTAAAGCACGCGCTTCATGAATAATCCAGTCCTGATTCTCTCAATTTTTTATACCCGCGATTAAAAGAACACAAAATGATGGGAAAATTATAGCGGGTGTTGAATGAGCTACCGATACATAGGGCAATAGCACGTAAAATCACGTTTTTTAAATTTTCATTAATCAGATTATCGATTTAAATGTTGCTACGATACACAATTAAATTATTGCTTGTCATTTCAATTGCTCCTGATTAACGAAAATTTTAACAATTTGTAGCCTTTTTTGCTCTTTAAGTAAAAGTATGATGAAATGTAATGCTTTTATCATTTCTAATTTTTAATTCTGCATAAATTTTGTCTTCTTCACTTTTGCTCTAAAACAATTAGGAAAACAGGAGTTTGTAAATCGTGATTTTACGTGCTATTTCCCTATGTATCGATATGCCATTGAACACCCGGTATGCATTTTAAATGGAAAATTTATTCTTATTACAGGAGGACTTTAGTCCTAGAAAGTTAAAACTAGGCTTAAAATTTATGTTGGTTTTTTGCAATAGTCATTAGTCATGGGCGGCAAAAATAAAATTCAGAAAATAGCTAAATAAGAACCACCCTAACGCTAATATTTGCAATTAATAGTAGAGTTTTGCATGGGAATGGGTAGTTTGTACTAGAGGTAAATAAAGTAAAATGTAAACTTGTAACTATCAATTTTAAAATTCCCTGTAGGTAGAACGCGAAGTTACCACCGCTAAAGGTTTTGATCATGAAACTACACTTTTGAAATTATTTAAAATTTAATACAATCCGCGTTAGCTGTGCCATCTATATATACTACACTAAACTATAATTGGGTTTACCAAGTGCCGGAAATTCAGCAGTTTTTAGAAGCAATTCGAACTTATAGTTGTAATTGAGTTTGATTTAGCAAGTAAATTAGCCCCAATTGAAAAGGTTAGTATTTTTAATGCACATTAGCCGACAACAGAAGGTAAGTTTTATAAAACAATTAATTGTAATTGTTTATTTTTGCAGGTAAGGCCACGTTGCCACCCGGTACACTTATCACCTCAAAGTTTAGAATATTGCATCATTTTTTCCTTATTGCATTCGACACTCGACGAGTTCAGTGCACGTTTTTAAGTTCAATTTTTTGTAGTGTATTTAATATTGGAATTTAAATCAAATTAATTCACTTAACCTAAAATGGATCTATCCGAAAAAATTTTACATCATTTAGCTAAAGTTGACGAAGTGAATACTTTGGACTTGGCTAGAATATTTAAAGAAGACCACCAGAAAATTGTCGGTGCTTTAAAAAGTATACAATCAACTGGTGATTTAGTAACAGCTGAACAAAAAAGTCAAACTCATTACGAACTAACTGACGAAGGTATCGAAATTGCCAATAAAGGTCAGTATAGATTAGTTATACAGTTCGGTTAAGATTTTAAGCTTGTATTTATTATGTAGGTAGTCACGAAGCTCTTATATTTAATTTAATACCAGCAAGCGGTATTTCACAAGACGATATCATGAAACTCCCAAATGGAAAGGTCGGTTTTAGTAAAGCAATGTCCGCTGGTTGGATAACAGTTGATAAAAGCAGCGATACACCATTGGTAAAACGTCAAGTCGATAGCATTGTTGATACAGCACAAACTCATTTAAAACAAGTTGCTGCTGGTGATCTTTCTCAGTTGATCGATGGTTTAAAGCAAGAGTATAAGAAAAGAAAGTTGTTACAAGAGGTTGTTTTGAAGAGTTACGTCTTGAAAAAAGGACCAGAATTTTCTCTAAAAATACAGAAATTGGAAGCCGATTTGACATCGGAAATGTTAGCTAGTGGTGTATGGAAAAACTTAACTTTCAAGGAATACAATATGGATGCTTTAGGTGCACCACCAGAGTGTGGCGCGTTGCATCCACTTTTAAAAGTACGTACTGAAATTCGTCAAATTTTCTTGGAAATGGGTTTTTCAGAAATGCCTACCAATAATTATGTTGAGAGTTCTTTCTGGAATTTCGATGCTTTGTATCAACCTCAACAGCATCCGGCTAGAGATGCTCATGATACCTTCTTCATTTCCGATCCTCCAATTGCTAAGCATTTCCCTATGGATTATCTGGAGAAGGTGAAAATGGTTCATAGTGTTGGTGGTTACGGTTCAATAGGGTGAGTTAATTCTTTAAATTTTCTATTGTTATAAGTAAACCAAAACAGGGACTTTTTTTAATAGTAAACATTTAGCATAGATAAATAAAAAACCCATGCTCATTATGATTCATCGTGGATTAAATAAAACAAATATGTGGCTATTGTAAATTTAAATTCGGTAATGTACTGAGGAAAAGTGGCTACAAAATAGTTTTTATCTATAGATAATATAAGATTGAGTATTTTGTAATCATAAAAATATAGGAAAATTTAATGGTCGATTATCAGACAAGGAAAAATTTTTTGATATCATTCCTAGAATATTTCTATTTTTAACCCATAATTAATTGTTTTTTGTAATTTGAAACTAATTATGACCACAATCATACTTTTTGAATTGATTTTGAATTTCCCATTAAGAAAATTTCTTATTTATTAGTTTAAATTTAATTATATAATAATTGTTGCAAAAATTAATAAATCTCAAATGGGAAAGTTAATTAGTAGTTAGTAAGTTACTGCTACGTATTTAAATAAATTACTGTTACAGTTATCGTTACGATTGGAAATTTGAAGAAGCACAGAAGAACTTGTTAAGAACACACACTACTGCTAACAGTGCTCGTTTGTTACAAGGTTTGGCTCAAGAAAAAGAATTTAAACCAGTAAAATTCTTCAGTATAGACAAAGTTTACCGTAACGAAACTTTAGATGCTACACATTTAGCTGAATTCCATCAAGTAGAAGGTGTAATTGCAGATCACAATATTGCATTGGGAAATTTGATCGGTGTACTAAATGAGTTCTTCAAGAAATTAGGTATCAGCCAGTTAACTTTCAAACCGGCTTATAATCCCTACACTGAACCCAGTATGGAAGTTTTCTGTTTCCATAAGGGATTGAATAGGTGGATCGAGTGTGGAAACTCCGGCATGTTTAGAGCCGAATTGGTGCGTCCTACCGGTTTACCAGAGGATGTTAGTGTTATAGGATTTGGTTTATCTTTAGAAAGACCTACTATGATTAAATATGGATATAATAATATCAGAGATTTAGTTGGTCCAAAAGTTGATTTGCAGTTGGTTCATGATACTCCTCTTTGTAGATTAGACAAATAAACATAATTCTATTTAGAATAGAATTTCTAAGTCTTTTTAAGTTTTTTTGTTTTGTTTGCATGATTTGTCGCTGTTATTGGAATTGCTTAGCCCAGTTTTTAAAACCAGTATTTAAATACATTTATTTAGTCGATATTAAACTAAAAAGAAGGTAATGTACTTGTTGTGATAACATTAATTTTGTAATATTTCAGCTTTGTGTTTTATTCCTACATTTTTATCCAAAAGATGAAAACTTTTTTTTTCAATTTGTTAATTTTTAGAAAGTTTTAATTTCATAAATACAAGGAAACGATACACAAGTACTATATTTTTGAATTTCACACAAGTTAAAATTTTAAATTTAACTATAAAGGAAGGTTGTGTTATTTAGAGGTAGTTTGTATTAGATACAAAGTGCATTTAGTATAAATTATTAGTCGATTTCTATTGTCATTACTTGTACTTAAAACTTTACGTTTATTAATTATCTAATTTTATGCGAAAACGACGTATTTTCTTTGTAGTAGTAGTAATTTACATGACTTGATGCAAATTTTTGTTTACTTTTAATTTTTGAACTTTTCTGTTTTAAAATGTAGGAATTTTCAATATTTACATTTAATAAAATAAAAACTTCAAATAAAATATTTTTCATGTTGTTGCTGTTTCTAATAAAACTATAGAGTAGAAATTTAATTTGGATCTAAATTATTGCTTTCCTTTTGGTGATCTTTGTAAGACAAATTACCAGTAAATTAAAAACCAGTTTTTTCTGTATTAATTTAATGGAATCTGTTTTTAAAAATGTTTTGCTATAAATGTGTATTTAATATACGATTTTGGTATAAAATTTTAATTTGAATATCTTGACCCTTTAAAACCCATTAACGCCCAGCGTCGTCATAATATATGACGACAGACAAACTTTATTTTTTATAACCTTTAGCCCAATGGTCAGGTCATAATAAGGGTATCTTACCTTAGAAAAGGTCATGTAGTTTTGGATAAGTTGTATGTAGTACCTAGGCCCTTATTAAAAATCCCAGTTTTAGAATTCGCGCGCTTCTGTACGACCACTTTTTTCAGTTTTTGCTCTATAACTCTTTACTAGTGCGTCCAACAAAAAACATTTTTCTTACGTTTTTTCTAGAGCACAAGATTTGCTACAATTTATCCCAATAACATGTTTTTCTAAACCTTTACAGTTACTGAAATACAGAGCTTCAAAACACAACATTTTTCAAAAAGTTAGGGAAAACTACCACAAAAAAGACAGTGTGCATCATCTTAACGGTTTATTGGTTCAAATTAAAGGCAACATGACTAACACTTTGTAGTCATAAGATAGATCTATGCATAAAAAATTACAAATATAGTACTACAGAACTAGTACTTCACTCTTACCAGAATTTAACGTTTCCTTATTTTTTAGACACCCTGTATGTTATATCGACATTTTGATTATGGCAAAGGACTTTTCAGAAGAAGCAAAACTCTTTATAAAGAATGACTTTCTCTAAAAATGAAAATTAAAGAAGTTCACAAGTATAGTTAGGTCCATCTGGGGACACACTGTATACAGGATGAGTCGGGAGGAACGCACCAAAAGCCAAAGGTGTGTTTTACATGTAAATAAATGACGAAAAAACCCAAAAGTTGTACGATTTTTATTGGCTTTCAAGTTACATAAAAAATGATGTACTATGAAGCTCTGTATTTCGATAACTGTAAGGTTTAGAAAAACATGTTATTGTGATAAATTGTAGCAAATTTTGTGCTCTAGAAAAAAGGTAAGAATAATGTTTTTTGTTGGACGCACTAGTAAAGAGTTATCGAGCAAAAACCGAAAAAAGTAACACAAAAGTGGTCGTACTGAAGCGCTTACAGGCGCGCCGAATTTCAAAACTTTGGCTTTTAATAAGGGCCTAGGTGCATACAATATACAATATATCCAAAACTACATGACCTTTTGTAAGGTAAGATGTACTTGGCCATTGGTCTACTTTTGCAACTTGACTTTTATTTTTTTTAAATCGAAAAATTTGAAATTTTGTGCTTGGGCGTTAATGGGATATTCATAAACATCTTTTCATTTTACTTCTAGAGCTAAATTCAGATTATTACGTTCTTCTGAAATAAAAACATCAAAATTTAAGTATTACTTTGTATAGATTATTGTATTTCAAAAAAAAATAGTCACATGTACAAACAAATTACAGTCGATTTATTCTTAAATTATTAAAATCACAGGCAATTTGCTTAACTTAATTTCTTAGGGCTACCTAAAAAAATGTTTGTATTTTTTATAATAATTTTGTAAGTCTTGTAAAGAAGCAAAAATATTAGCTTTAGTTCCCAAACACATTTCTTTTTGAGTGTGAACTAAATTTTCACTGCACACAACTGGATGATAAATATGAATTAACCCATCATCGACGCTACGTATTATTTTAATCGACGACTTAATTACGTTATCATAAAATGTAACATCTTCTAAACCCCATCCAGAAATAGACGTGTTAAAACCACCCAATTCGACAAAATCGCTTTTAAATAAACTTGCAATACCAAATCCAAATTGCCTCCAAAATCCATTTTTGTTACTCAAATCTACATCTCTACTGTACGACATAGTAGTATTTGTCTTATACAAACTCAATACTATTGGAAAGTATATTTGTTTAGCTCTAACCGTATTTTGACGAATCCTTAACAAACTTTTACTATTGAAGACTATATCAACATCAATAAAAAACAAAAGATCATCGTCTTTAAAAGTATCAACTCCGTGTTGTAAAGCTCGACCTCTTGCAAAAGTCTCATCCACTACAACATATCCAATTTCACTTTTCGGATATTTGCGTCGAAATTCAGTGATTAAGTTCAAACTACTGATGTAATCTTGCGTGGTGTTGTCATCTTTATATAACACAATTTGAAGTCGTGTAACTTCTCTTTCTTTAATACAAACGTCTTCGTACACACTCATAAATCTTCTAAACGTTTGATATCGACCACTTAAGGATAAAATAAAGTTTATGTACCTTTTATCACTATTTGGTTTAGAATTAGTAACTATTGGCAGTGGTATGGCCTTTTCAATTTTTGCAAATATATTCGAAAGCAGTTCTTCTCGAAGGATTTCATTTTCTTTCACAGAAGTGATTTCCCTAACTTGTATATCTGAAGAAGAGTTGTTTTTGAATTACGTTTAATTTATTTTTCTTCTACAAACCTGTAAAAGTCTGTTGAATATACGCATGGCGTCGTACAGGAACAGTCATTTTATGCCCACGATATTTCTTATACGTTAACGACATATCTAAAATTAAATCTACTCCATGAATTGGATCGAGTCGCCAATATCCATATAGTATTTCGTTAAAATCGATAATTCGTCCTCGTTGTTTCGAATACAAATTTATCGATTCCATTACCTAAAATTTTTTAAATTAGTTTTTGTGGTTTGTTTGTAATTATAGGCAATACCTCTCGAATTACATCTGTGAGACCTTCTTTAAAAGATGATCCGATCCGTCTTCGTGGATTTAAGTCTTTATAAGAGTAAAGAGATTTTGAAATTAGTTCCCAATCAATGATGTCTCTTAATTTCTTTGCTTTAAAACGATTTAAGCTAATAGGAGCCCCTTGAAAAAATAATACATTTGAAAAATTTGTCCTGTTTTTAAACCATTTCTATGTATAGTTCAGTTTTTCTTACTTTACCGACACGTGGCTACCATAACCCATTAACGCCCAAACACAAAATTTCAAACTTTTGTATTTCGAAAAAATAGAAAAGCCAAAAGTTGCAAATGGTCATCAAAAATACAATGCGTCTGATCTCATATGAGATTGCTGGGCGTTAATGGGTTAATATGTATAAATAAAGATGAAAACGGCTTATTTAGCGAGTGGAAGTGATTGACTCCACAGTGACTTGGTGATATTTTATTTATAGTCATGATGAAAAAGACTTATTATTTTTTAAATAGGGCTTTAAAAAGGATCAAAATATAACTTAGTAAAATATCACAATATTCTTCTAAATAATTACACTACTTTGATTATTTAATTTAGTTAATACATTTATTATTAAATATGTATTTAGAAAATTTATAGTTAAATTAATTATTTGTTAAGTATTTTAAAAGTCACATGTCGGTAAAGTAAGAAAAACTGATGAATTTTACCTACACCGATTTTATAATGTCCGTTTGCACCGCTTACAGATAAACTGACAGATAGTTTATCTGCCGGATAAGTTATCAAAGTATAATTTATTTGCCACATAAACTAAAATCGGTGCAAAAGGTCTTAAGTAGCAGGTACCTTTGTAGAAAAGTTATTCATCAGTTATTTGATTTACCCTACAGTTAGCTGGATGTGCAAAGGTTTTTGACAACTTATCCGCAAGATAAACTATCTGTTAGTTTATCTGTAAGCGGTGCAAACGCTCATTAAAGCATTGAAATTTGGACAAAACTTACCGAGTATTTCGGGATCACCAAGGTAATTTTCGGAACCCAACGGTTCTGGATATAAAGGTAAATCTTCGACTAGTTCAGCATCGTACAAATGACTAGCATTTATGGCCAAATTTGACATCGATATGGCAATATCGCGATGTACGCGAAGGGATTCCTGTTGCTTTTCTCTAACTTTTAAACCCTATAAGAAATTAAAGTTTGAATAGTAAATAAATAGGCTAGCAAATAGATAAACTTACAACCAGTACTATAAATCTCTCGATTAAGTAGTGTCGGCATTAATTTTAACATAGACCTTTGGATTTGCCGTAAAGCGGAAAATTTTTAATCAATTCTGATTGGTCAAGGACAATCACTGCATGTCAAATTAACTTAATGTCGACATTAAAATTTTAATGTATAAATTATAGTTTTTTATAGTACCAGCTGTTAAAAATACATTTAAAAATGTTTGAAATTATTTTGTTTTCAAAATGTGTTTAATTCTTACTGCATTAAGCAGAGGAAAGTAAACTTAAATGTCTGTAATTACTAATTAATTAGCTATAGGTACTACTAATCATTGTAATTCAAGCTTAACTACAACTACACCAAAGAGCCATGATATGAGTGGTAGTTAATTAGTACTTACGTAAGTAGGTGTGCAAATTTTGACCCTTTTCTCAATTTCAAAAATCCAATCTGATAACCATTTAACAATAAATTTCAAAAAGTTATTAGCGAAGCTAATTTAATTGCATCTTTATAGTTTTTCAAAATGCAAATTGTATTCAAGGCTATTTTTTATATCCTCACCTAAGGTTACCATATAATTTAGCATGGTAAAGTTAATATGAAAACAAGTTCAACGATCAAAATTAATCCAGCATTTATCTATTTTATGGTTCATAAACCAGTTGCAATAACAATCGATGCGAGATGTGATGATTTATTGTTGCAAAAAATAAAAATTTGTTATACTAACTCAAGAGTGTGAGAGGTCTAAGCGAAACAAGACTTCTTGGGAGTTTATAGGATGTTAATAACCCTTTGTGCTGTTTAAAAAATACAATGCACACTACCCATTGTACCTTGTTAAAACTACCGCGATAGTGTAACATATCATCTGTCTCTGATGCTCATTGAAGTTGAAAAAATTATTTATTTTGCTTCATTTTGTTTCCTGTTTATCAGATTGTTTCCCTAAGTTCTCATCCTAAACAAATAAATCGATCGGTCTAATAAAAATAAACTATTATAATGTAGACAAATTGAGGCCATAGCAGTGTGTCGCAGATTCGATACAGTATACAGTCCATCATTGCAATTTCTAAAATTACCAGAAATACAGCTTCATCAGTTCTGTAGAAAATAATTTTCATACTTTTATGGTCAATTCTCGATGCTATTTATCTTTTTCAAAAAAAATAATATTAGTAGACTTTGTGTGTGTATGTCCGCAACAGCTGTGGGGCAAAACCTATGAACCAATTTTGATGTAATTTGATTTTAGCCACTTTAAAATTATTTCCTCGGCAAACTAAGCTTTTATAAGAAATCTATACAGGGTGTCCAAAAATAAGGTTGTTATTTTGGGCGCAAATTTTTTTATTCAAAATGGCGGCCAATAGAACGATTGTCCCATTTTGTAGTTTTTCCCTTATAACTAGGCCGGTATTTGTTATTACAAAATTTAAAAATGGCATTGTACAAGCAAAATATAGGGCTTTCGTTCTAACCAAGTCGAGTTTTGAAATTGTTTCAAAATTGACTACCTTTAAGGGGTCAAAGTAAGTCAAAATTTTGAAATAGATTTTCTAAAAATTTTCTCTCCTATATTTGCCCTTTTTTGGATACGTTACATACAACGTAATTCTCTATCGAAATATAAATTTTTAACAAAATCGCTCGAGTGGATTCGGATATATGTATCAATGACATGAATATCTATTATTTGACACTATTTTCGGTTAACAAAACGCTTCGGTTAAACCGGAAATTACAAAAATATCAAAATTTTTAGGAACACCCTGTATATTTTGAAATATTTTGAAAGCTTGTAAAATTAGCTGTTACACGAAATCAAACACTTTATATTTTGACTTCCGGTTTTACCGGAAATTGGATCAAGTTTCTTAATTTAATTGGAACGTCCTGTATATTTTTTAATATTTTGAAAGCTCGTAAAATTAGCTTTCTGAAGATATCAAATAAAATTTTATTAATAAGAATTACAAGATTTGACGGGCGAGAACAAGTTCCTCGTATGGCCATATCCGTTGTTTTGTTTAAAATTTCGTAAATTGTGTACTTCATTTATTATGAAATTTTCCAGTAAAATTGAAAAGAAACAAAGCAAAAGTAAAATTGAAATAAAGAAGAATCTTGTGATTTTTCAGTACCCCCGCTACGCGGATTACAATTTTAGCAGAATCGACGGGGACTTTTGAGACAATGTTTAGATTCACACAAAAAATTCAGCTTTCTGGGTATTTTTCATCTTTTTTGAAAATAAATTATCTTTATTGTATTAAAAAACGTCTACTATTGTACCATTTAAAGAAATGCCCATTTTTATTTTTTTAAATAAATATTAAAACAGAATCGAGTTTATAGAAAAAAAATAAATAAATTGCTTTTATGGCTTTGCCTCCATAAATACTTTAACAATAGCCCTAATTTTCAAAAAGGACCGCAACAAAGCTATTGACAGGTAGTATTGTGGTAAAAATAGAGAGGTTTTAAAATTTAAAACAGGGTAGTATAGACATATTTTTGAGTCGAAATATATTTGTCATAAAAGTGTAATTTATTGTTGTATCACATATTATTCTAAAATTTTTCTTAAAACAACCCTGTTTTTAAACCCTTAGGCAGTTTCAAAATAGCAGGTATAAGATGCTCTGTCCCTTGAAGATTGTAAAACCGTCTTTGTATTGATATTAAGTTAATCACCACTAAAGCCATAAAAACATTTTATATATTTTAGAACTTTACCATAAACTTATGCTAATTTTTCCCTGTGTAACGAAAGCTGTTCCGAAATCTCAATGGTGAGCCTCGAATCTGAGACAGGGACACATCTTTATAAACACTGTAAATTTACGTATTATAGAAACTTATTACGAAATAGGCAAACTAAATTTATGTCATTTTTAACGACAATGAAAAATTGGAAAATTACAACTTAACAATCTTAGCATTAGCATAGCATGGGTAAATTTGTAAATTGGGATTTAAGTTAAGTCACTTATATGTTCAGGAAATAAGTAATTGCAGAACAAAAATTAAACAATAACGTATAACTGTATCTGTAATTTAATCCAAGTACCTAGATATCCATCCTGTCCAAAAATAATTTAAAATAAATTTATGATTTACTGTTCTAATTTCTAATGTCCATGATACAACTACAACAACAGTAGACCGGGGATGGGGACCTTTTAAATGTAAATATTTACCATTTACCTAAAACACTACAAAACCTTTAAAACAAGAGAAGAACTTTATGACTTTTACGACCAGTGTTTTCATGAAATCGTTTTAAATTTTGTTGCTAAGTAGACATAACATTATGGAT
Source organism: Malthinus seriepunctatus (assembly GCA_963924605.1). Lineage (NCBI taxonomy): Eukaryota > Metazoa > Arthropoda > Insecta > Coleoptera > Cantharidae > Malthinus > Malthinus seriepunctatus. Next base: position 40,654,233 of record OZ004601.1, read on the forward strand.
TATGAACACTTAAGTTTTCAGCATAAATTAAACAAATTTTAACGTTTGTTGGTTTAATGATTTAACGACAAGTTCACTTTCTGACTTCTTCAAAGAAAGAACCATAAACTTGACAAATGGGTGGTCAACAAATGAGATGTTAAAATATACCTGCTTTCTACCGCTATACCCATAACATAATTTGGAATTTCAGTGGCTTAAAATTTCTTTACAAAATATTGTTTTTAAATTTCAATTATAAAATTTTTTGCCTTATGATAAGGTATATCTGCTGAAATGCCGATGGTAACACAATCAGTAACATTTATATTCTCTAGAATTTTTAGTATTTTACTTACTTTAACATAATTATGAAGGCGGTGCATGTATCGTGGATGTTTGACGGGATGCATTGTAATGGCTCGATGAACTTCTTTCTGTTTGAGATTACCACTAAAAGCTGCTTCACCACTTTGGTTATGATAAAGGATAACTTGCATCTACATAACTAAACAAAATTAGATATTTCTAAATTACAAATTTTAACTTCCCCTATCCCTAAGTAAGGGGAAGCAAAATGGTTAAATTTGTTTTTTTTGTTACTGCATCTTAGAAAAGTTTTAGTAAAAGAGTTTAAGGAGATAAAAATTAACAGGGAGGGGTTTGGTATAGGTAATAAAAAAATAAAATAAGGCATAAACATGAAAAGGGTTGAAGAATTGTGCAATTAAAAAAATATTTGAAAGAGAAAGTAAGAATATAGAGCAAGCCAAAAATTACCTCTAAACAAAACAGCTAATGTTACGTAAATGTAAATATATAAACTTGCCTCATATGACCACGTGCAAGGTATTCCAGCAAACTTTCTGACACATCTCCCAAGTTCCACATCTTCGTGTGTAGTATAAAGATTTTCGATGCATCTTTCGATATAAGGTGCAATTCTTCTCAAAGTTTCTCTACTTAAAATTATACCGGGACCACCCATGCAAAAGTTTTCATTTTCTTCCAACGAAAGTAGCCCAAATTCGTTATTATTCCCCTTTCCTGTTTGACCAATAAACCAAGGTTTGCGACTATCTACAGATCGTAACAAAATTTCCAAGCGATCCATTCGTATAAAACAATCATCGTCTGCTCTTAAAAACCATTCGTAATCATCGATATGGTTGTCGTGCATATACTTGAGCATGTGAAAAGACTTTTTTTGAGGAGGATAACGATCGTCGATCCCCGGTAAAGCAACTAGCGGTATATCGTCACTGAAGGAAGATTCCGAACTAAAAAATAAAATTTTTCCAGGAACATTTGCACCCCAAGTATCGTAAACCGTTTTGGCACGATCGTTTAGGTATTTTTCGGCAGTCATTACACCCACGAATAGTAAACTTTCTGCACTTTTTTCACTAATAGAACTTAATTTAAAGGGCGTCCTTTCTATATTTTGGCACATTTGAAAATTGGAACTTTGTTTAAATACGAACGAAGCAAAAAAACCTATAATTACACCTATGAATAAGTTCAAAATTCTTTTTCTTCTTGCCATTTTTGGTTCTTATCACTTTTTTAAAATAACCGATCATTTTATAAAAATTATTCGATGCGAACATTCTTGCATAATACCGTGATGCATATCTTTTTGTTAAAATTGGTATTTAACAAGTGAGTGTGTTTGTGTAAGTACTGGGGTGTAACACCATGTGGTTTCTTTAGATGATTAAGTTGAACTGCAATTACAAATAAAATAATTAAAACTCTTATCAATGTAATTAAAATATTTACAATTTTATTTTCACTGACCCAAATTACATTTCATAATTTCACACCAAATAAAATTGATGAAATGTATAATTTAATTTTGCTTCATTGATAAAATTGTTACAATCTCAAGGAGTTTATCCGATATATGTTGTATCAAAAGATTATAAATTAACATCCATATTCATACCAATACCTACTAGCATTTTCATATTTTACCACAGCCAGAAAAGAAACAAAAATTCGACCAAGAAGTGGAAAGAAAAAATGCAAAATAAATTAAATAACAAGTAGAAGAGGGAGTCCATCCAGAGTGGTACGAACTCCATCACCGACCCATGGTTGCCCAATCCTTATTGGGTACTTTCAATATGTAGCCTATAGCAAGCAGAGTCAGCGGATTTACGTACTCTCTAATTTTTGTAGCATGTAGAAGAAAAGTAATCACCTCTAGGTCATTTTATAATTTACTTTCCTGTAAGAGAGTCTTTCCATCGTTATAATTTTCATCAAGCACAGTTTTGATATAAGGTCACCTAAAAATTGCAATTCGGATAACCTAACTGTTCTCTTTACTCATTAATGATTTGACCATATTGACAATGTTATCTGGTAACTGCGTTGTAGCGTTTAATTATGAAGGTGCAGATTTAGGATATCTTTATGCGTAAACGGTTCATCTCTTGAACTTTTCAAAACCTTGACCCTGCCCAACTATCAATAATCTGCACCGATATGAACGAAACTTATTTGATCCAATAATTCAATGAGAGCAGTTCGTAATGAGGTAGTTAAGTGGAAAAGGTTCCAAGAAAAACGTATCAAAATAAGTCAGGTTTTATGTCTTGCGTGGTAACAAACAAAAGTATCTAAAACTCTGATGTAGCCATAGAAGGACTTTTTCGTGGGTATTAAAAGGGTTGTAAACTAAAAAAGAAAGTTAGTATATTATCCATTTACTTTTTATTTGCGCTATGGTTGGCCATGTTAGGGTGACAGATTCCACCTGGTATAAATTTGAAAAAAATCGGTTAGGTTATGTATTGTAGAGTAGTGACTTTTATCAATTGTGTTAATAGTTGGTCTGTCAGTGGTCTGTCATTTTTTTGGTATTGTCAAGACCTGTCAGTCAACTTAATAGGAACTTTTTATTTTGGCAAACCAAAAAACAAAAGTTCATGGCCAACCATAGCGCAAATAATAAGTGAATGGATTATACAGCGAAGATTCTAAGAAAAGATTTTCAAACCGTACATCGCTGTTATGGACTGTTCAGAAGATATTTAAAAACATTTCAATAAGAAAGTTAGTACTATTTCCTGCGTAACCGGAAGTCAAAGTATAAAGTGTTTGGTATTGTAAAACAGCTAATTTTGCGAGTTTTCAAAAATTTAAAAACAATGTGTTCCTAAAAACTTTTTATATTTTTGTAATTTCCGGTTTAAACGGAAGCATTTTGTTAACCAAAAATAGTGTCAAATAATACATAGTCATGGGTCTAATACAATGTACCAATTTTCAAATTTTCATTCTTTTCATTCAAAATCATAACTCCGGTCCTGGAATTTCCTAATGAATAACATTCGATTGAGAATGGCGATGTCTGTAACATATCCAAACGTAAAAACGGTTGGAACATTTTCTGCAGTCGTTATTTTTCATCGTAAAAAATAACAAGTACAGTGAAAGTCGCGAATAACGACGTCGCTTATAACAACAAGTCGCATATTGCGACGGGGATTTGAAAGTTTGGTTGGATTTGTATTCAACTCAATGCAAAAAAATTCGGATATAGCGACGCCGGTAGACCGACTATAGCGACGAAGTCGCTTTTAACGTCCGCAAAAAGCGAAAATTTTTGGTTTGACAGGCCGGGTATAACGACGTGACGGGATAATTTTAAGACTAGCACGTGGTTTTCGGTCTCACCTAGCGATATTTGCAATCTACGGCTGCAAATAATTTTCTGGAAATCATCCGGCCTGGACGGGAAAAATGACGTCGAGAAAAAGAAATGTTATGTCTATTTCATGGTGCTTTATTAATAAAGAATTTTTGAGAATAATACAAATGAGTTGAGTTTTGATATAACGACGACCGGGTATAACGACCCTTTTTAGTCGGTCCCTTCGCCGTCGTTATATCCGACTTTCACTGTAGGTAACTTACAGAGAGAGAGATTATTTTCTTTCCTGATGGAAATTATCAAAAAACGGCTGGACATGTCAAATTTATTTATTTTAAAACAAACATTTTCCGATAGTTTTCATTTTTCTACCCCTCACCCCTTTCGAGCAGTGACGTCATCTAAGATTTTTTGAATCGTAACCCCTAATTTTTTTTCGGTATTTGGATAGATTATGAAATTTTTATTTCAACAATATACATATGTTTGCCACAGTGAGTGGATGATAAAGAGGGGCTATAATCACGGGCCCAAACTAGTGAAAGGGCGGACTCCAGACTCAATGGTGCAACAGTGAAAATCGATTTTATATAAATTTCGTAATAAATATTAATTGATCAAAAAGTTTAGGTAATTAGTCCCATGCCTCATAAATTCGAAATCCGCCTGGAGCAAATAGATATCCTTTATGTAGAAAGAAAAATATGATACAAGATACCTACAAGTAATTCATAATATTTACAAGTTTTATCTTTCAATTTTCAAAAAAAATTCCTAACAATTGAATTACAACTATTGAGCAATTATTTTAATTACTAACTCGTATACCTATACAAGTAAATAGCATTACAAATTGAAATTATACTTCAATTTATATTATAAATTAGAAAATTTGATTTTTTTGATAAAAGTTTTCAATACATTTATTCTTTTATTCCAAACGAAACCAAAAATGCCCATTTAGAAATATTTTTTAATTGAAAAAGTTGTGATTGTTATGATCGAATAGGTGCGTCAGACGTCACTGTTAACTTACACATCAATTAAATTCAAATTGAAAAACGATTTACCAAACTCAATCGCTTAAGGATGTGTTGTAAAACCACTTATTTCAAAAGTAATTATGGGTTATGCAAATTCACACGATAGCTATTGGCTAAGGTGATTCGTTCGTATTGGTACTTACTAACAAAATCTGGTACATAGAATTACCAGAAATACAATATTTTCTTATTTAAAACGTGTAATTTAAATAATGCGAATATAATGCTACTTATGAGACTTCCTACCCATTTAAATTTATTAAAGAAGATTAAAATTGTCCTGCACTATGTCTAATCAACAGATTATCATTGTTCTAAGTACGTGTTTTGCGCACTAACTTGAACAATTTGGTACTTTCAATTCAATTGTTTATTTCGTTATGTACATAAACAATTGCTTCAAATTTTTACATGCGATGTAACCAAAACCCAACAACGTGTTTTTTTGACACCAATTAATAGCTGTGTCTAGCGACAAAGTACCGCAAGACTACATTTATTTAACAAAAAATTAAAAAAAATAAACTTGAAAGAGATACCATAGCATATTTTTTATCGCCCAAATGGTGTGTTGGCCATGTAATATTTGTATAAACTAACCAGTTGCACTTTATTTGAAATCCGTAAAACCACACGCGGTCGGTGGCCCCAGCTAAACTGCCGGTACCACGATGAGCTCAAGAGGGCTTCAACAGACTAATCCATCGTCGTAGACTGTGACACGCTGCAAGTGTTTAGGTAGAAACCAGAACCAGTACGAAAAGCATAATGATTTATACGAATATAAGATAAAAGATTCCTAGTCGTAAAAGTCTGGATGAGATCGAAGACAGCTTTTTATTATAAAGCTCGTTTGAGCGTATAATTTTTTTGTGCTTGGCGTAAACCTTTTTCTTCTTGTACTGTCTGTGTTAACCACTGCAGCTTTAAAAACTATTTCTTGATAGCAAATTGCTTATTACTTTATTTAAATTTTTATTAAATTAAAATTTGTTATGCTTTAAAAGGTAAAAGAGTTTACGAAATTATACAGCAAGTAAAATATTTTTGTATTTCTCAGAGGCGTAACAACTTCGTATAATCGAAAAAATACTTGTTTTTGTGTTCCTGCTCCTGCTATGAATATTATTTGGATTTACATACAAAAATTTGCATTTTATACATAGGTCCAATAGCGGATATTAATGGCACTTTCTATGGCTCACATACTCCTTGCAGCACTTATTTATAACTTTAAATTTTTTACAACTAGAAGACTAAAATATTTGCTTTTCAAACTCTTCGTTGACTATTTACATCCATTTCGAAAAAATATTTGAACTAAAAGTACATTTATGTAGTTTTTTCTAATGATGTAGCTGTAGCTCCTAATAATAGGAGATAGGGCGAATGCTTGCTACGCTATCCCATAATGCTATTGCAATGGGTGCATTCACCGGACGTTACAGTTGTGGAGCAGCTACTAAATCCTTCGGTGACTTATACGATACCCCTGCTTTGGGAACGTGTGCGGAGCGGTCGCCATTTTATCGAGCGCATTTCATTTGCATTATGTTGAACTATCTCGATATCTGGTCACTAAACAATATTACCGCATGATAGTAGCGCTAGTGATGTAGCAGTTGGTAGCTGCTCCACAACTGCTACGTCCGGTGAATGCGCCCAATGGCTAAGTACGTACTACGTAGTAGCTACCGTACTTGCTATCCTCTAAGGCTAAGGCGTTTAAAAAACGCGTAAAAAGGGACATATTCCTATTATATAGCCCCTAATAATATGCTGAAGAAATGAAGACACCTAATAGATTTCGCATCATGCGCTTGTTGATAAATCTGTCTCTGTATGTAATACAGTGTGTCTCTAAACGCCATCGTACAAAAAATAATGATCATATTTAATAACGTATTTATAAAAGAGGTACAGAGGACCTGAGCACTTTCTATTGCTGCAGGACAGCTGCTGTGAAGCCAAGCCAGCTGTTGGTGAGTTTTTGAGTAACGACACTGCGATTAGGGTGTAGGGCCTAGGATGTTAGAAGTTTAGGAGCGCCACAAGGTGGCTCTACGTCTGTAAAAATATCTTAGGGACGTCGGTTGTAGTATCATGCTATTTCATAGATGGTGTCTTAAGAAAGTAAAACCAATTTTATGATTTCCTACTCTCGGAAGGGTGGGGAGTCTTAATGATAATAAGAGCTAAAAGTATTAAACAATACCGAAGGCTAAAGCTTTAGACTATTTTGTTTCGGGTCCAATCTCCAGTGCTAAATGCACTAAAGTATTTGGTACGAGTAGTCCTGCTCGGCCCAACTAAGAGCGGCCCAGCGAGTTTTACTCGGTTATTCGGCGCCCCAATCCGGGCCTGTAAGAAGGTGTCTTACTGGAAGGTAAGACCGACACTGCTTTTTAACTTTTTTGTATTGGTAATTACGTAATTACATAGTTCTGACTTTAGCAAGAAATTTTCTACCAGTTGTGATAATATTTCTTTTTACTACGTTGTTGGTTTCGTGTTAATTCTGTAAGCAAAAGACGCAAATTTAGCAAAAAATAATCTTTTCAAATTCTTGTAAACTGTTGTAAACAAATGTTTAACATCAATATAACAGTGTTATATAACATTTTTGAAATAATATTTGTACTTTTGTAATGGTAATTTTTGAAATAATTTTTGTATAACATGTTATACAGGGTGTGTATAAAGTAAGGAATATAGTGATTATCTCGGCATATAAAAATATTTGGACAAAAAGCTCTGACACGTCAATTTAGATTTTTAATTGTGCTTTTTCTGACACTTTTAAATGGAACACCCTATATATTTCATTATTTTTGGAATCTCCAACGAGAGCTTATTTCAAAAACCTATTATACTAGAGTCGAAAGTTGGTAATTTTTGATCTACAGATATTTGAAAATTGTATTTTTTAACAGTTGCTGAGCTCTGTAGAATCATTTGAAGGTCATTTACGATTCTGTTTGGACTTTTCAATGATAATCTCATAAAATAACGAAAAATAGAACCTATACAGGATAATTAAAAGAAAAGTTTATTTTCTTTTCGAGAAATAAAAATAATAATAATAACAACAAACCCTAAGCGTAATAGGTTTTTGAAATCAGTTCTTTATGGGCAATCCAAAAATAATAAAATATATAGTGTTCCATTTAAAAAAACCGTTGTTAATGTCGTACCTCCGAAATAGGTCATCCTGTATAAATTATTTTTTTGTCAAAAAATGCACAATTAAAAATTTAAATCGACGTGTCCGAGCTTTTTTTCCAAATATTTATATATGTCGAGATAATCTCTATATTCCTTACTTTATACACACCCTGTATAACACTGTTATATTACAAATGTAAACGCAGCTTTATTTGCAAATATTTTGGCACTTGATTCAAAATCCAGTTTGAAAATTTCAAATATTTTTGCATATTCTGCAACTAGTCAAGCATATGTGCGTGTAGGGTTGCCTAACCATTTTAGAAACAGTGAAAACAGTAAATAGTGGACAAGGTCTTGAACAAAAATCCAAACCATTTTAAGCTTAGTTTTTGAAATAAGTTAATTATAAGCAATTTTGTTACTTATATATTGATGAATTTTAATAAACCATGTCGCTTTTAATTACTAGTAAGTATTTACACTTTAACCCACCGTTTATATTATACATAACCTCTAAACGAATATCTAAATAAAACTAATTTTTAGATTTACCATTAGCTACAAATGCAATTAAACTATTTCTCCAACCTATATCGATAGTTCCTACTGCTTTACGTAACTATGCAGCACGTAAGGGCACCCGAGAACGAAAACAAAAAAAAAAAGTAAAAGTAGAAGTAAAAAAAGTTGGTTTCATTCCACACAACCAAAGAGATAAAGAGAAGTGAGAGTGTTCTAATAACATTTTACTATATTATAAATTGGAAATATTTTATAGGTGGTTATTGACTAGACCGAAAAGAAAATTTAATGATTCGTATTTACCACTACCTAATGATAACGTTTTCGTAAATAGGTTTTATCGGTGGATAGAATATCCTTTTCTTGAAGCAGTGCAATGTCACAGGGAGACAAATCATCCTGATATGTATAACAAACCTAATGCTTACTTAAATGTTAACATAGAGTTAAATATGGTAGCAGCAAAAACGGTATGTTAATCGAAAGCATTTAAAAATCTAACTAAACTAAGTTTATTTTATTAGACTCGTTTTCTTGATAATTTTTCACGAATTGTACAAGTGCCTCATAAATTTGATCATGGCGAAGACAGGACAGTATTGGCATTTACAAAATCACCAGAAGTTCAATCAGAATTAAGAGACGCTGGTGCTAATTTAGTAGGCGGTGTCGAACTGATAAAAGACATTCAAAAGGGTGCAATATCGTTACACGATTTTCAACACATTATAGCTCATCCGAATATTTTACCAGAACTTGTTTCATTGCGTGGTTTGATGAAACGTAAATTTCCTAATCCGAAAAGTGGAACTTTAGATAGTGATTTATTAAACGCTTTAAATAAGTTCTTACACGGAATTAATTATAAAGCTGTTAAAGATGAATATGAGAAAGATTTTGGTTTAATCGAAACTGTTATTGGCACAGTAAGAAAGTTATTAAAATGAATAAATTGTTTGATAGTTAACGATTATGATTTTAGTTGGATATGGATGTAAATCATTTAGAAGAAAACTTCGCTAGTTTAGTTAGAGACGTTTATAAGTCTAAACCTCAAAGAGAAGGCTCTTTTATTGATAGGTATGTTATTAGTTAGAACTAGGTTTAATTCTTGTAAAATTAAGACTTTAAATTAATGTTTTTAGAGTTCTATTGTTGAGTCCACCTTCTGGAGAACCTTTGAAAGTTAATTACTCGAGTTATGTATCAGAAACTCAACCAGAAATTGAAGAAGAAGAGGACGAAGAACCCGAAGCACAAGCTGCAACTACAGCTAATTAATGAGAATCGTTTTGTTTTGTAGAAATATTTTGAGTTGGTTGCAATATACTTGTTGAAATATTAAAACTTCTATCAATTTGATACACACTATACCAAAATACCACAAATCTAGAAAGTTGTGTCTGATCAAATGAAGAGTAGAATACATCGAGATTTTTTCACAAAGTACGTTATGCTATTAAAGTGGTACGTGTTTTCTGCATCTATCTCAACAGAAGCCTCTCTATAGTTAGCTAAAGCTTGTGAACCCTTATTAGAAATTCACTATCTACAATTTTGGGTTTGGAGAGTAGTTACAGTGATAAATAATTGGGGTATTCAGTAAGAGCATTTTTATTAAGGCAAATTCTAATGAAAGGTTTTTTTAAATAATAATTGAGTTTTCGGTTTTCACCTAATAATAATAATTTTATTGTGGTATTTTTTTATTGTATTTTCATTATACATTTGCTTATACGTATTACATACATAATATATTATTTCAATCATTTTACAATTTATTGTAGAAAGACATTTTTTGTGTTTTATACTTGACGAAACCAACAAATTTTAAATAATTAACAGCTCACTTAATATTATATGAAATAAATTAATCGCAGTAACAGATTTTACGTAAGACAAATTTACAATAAGATCTGTAGCGCGTCGATAATTTCAAAAATATTTTTTAAATAGTTTAAATTTTTTGTAATATTAAGAGTTTACAAAATGTTTTATGTAAAAACAAAATTTTTTTTATTTTGATAATAAAAACAGGAATTTCGTAAATTTTTCCAAATTCTACACACTTCCTAATTATTACACTCTAATAATGTAATTAAAACAGACTGATAGCTCATATAAATGGAAATCGGTTTTTAAATTTTGTAATAAAACACTCGTTTAAAGCCAAAGGTTGTTTGCTTCTTCTACATAGAGTTGTAATTAGATCATTAACGTAGATTCAAACCGTAATTACAAAAATGTATGAGACCATCAGTCATTCAAACTTGACAATTTAATAATTAATGAAAATACAATTGTGTATTTACGTTTAACCATAACAAGTGATGATTAGATAAAAATAAAATTTTTGTAAATGTGTTTTCAAAATTATTAAGTTACTTTACCTATTCTTAAAGCATTTTTCGTAAAAGTCTATTATTATCAGTTAGGATTTTTTTATCGAAAATTTAATGAATAATGTATGTAATATTGTGCAGATTTAAAAAACCGATAAACTTAGGTAAATATCTATCAATTATCTCTCATTATTGAAAACGCATTTTCCACATCACAGCGTGTTAAAAAATATGTATAAAAAATTAAATTTAATGAACAAATTTTTTAACTTATTCGACATTTTAAAATTACAAAAGTAAATTATAATTTATAACAAAACCATTTATCCACATATAAATAAAATATACAGTTATACTTACAGCTTAATTATCTAAATGACTAGCACGTTTGATAATTCTATTAAAAATGTAAAAATAAATAACAAATAATTAGGTAATAACTAAAATACTGGACAGAAATTGTTTTTTACTACGTATTTCATGTTTATTGATTTAGAGAGTAACATTGAAATAACGAGTAAAAATTAATTATACCTATACCAATCTATCACGTCGTATACAAAAAAAAGAAATCGTATTTCAAATTCGAAGACATTGATAATACAACAGAAAATACATTACAGGAAGATATGTTTTTATATGTTACTTACCTACTTGTGTTTATATGAAATTATGTGCATTTTAATAAAAATATCTATACTTATGTACATTGCTGGAAGCCAGCAAAAATAATTATCATAGAACCATGACGACGCGTGAATTATGATGATTATGATGGTTAGAATGATGTTGGTGAGGACTATCGGCGTCGCCGTTTTGCGATACACTTTCGGCTTTATTTTCTCCATTCCACTTACACATATCTGGATTACTTATATCGGCTAAATTTTTTAAAGACTCACAACTTTCCGACTGATTACTGCCATAATCAGTATTATTGTGAGGCGATCTACTTACGGGAGAAGAATGTTGAATATGATTAGATCCCCACATTAAAACCGTCTGGCGTGGAATTTCTTGCACAGAAGTGGTTACGGGAGAAAAATGATGGGAAGATACCGAGTTTTGTTGACTCATATTAACGTGATGTACCGTTGGACTTTCTGATTGGATCATCGATGTATCACTTTTAATGTCTTCCATTTTTGGTGTTATTAACCCGCTATTTACGGGTGAAGATGAATGGTTCGACGATATACCATCTAAAGATGCCGAATGTTTCACAACTTTTCCGCATTGTTTTTGATTTAGTTCTCCGACTGGAGCACTCATCACCTGTACGGGTTGTATTATACCGGATGACGGACTTACAGAATATGGCCACGATACGTCTATACATTTTCCAGGATTTGCTACCACGTAGCCTCTTGAGCTGTCCACATACGTGGCGTATTTACTGGAAGTCGAACTATCAACAACTTGTTGACACGAATATAATTTCTCGTCTACTGGCATTACGGTTGTGCGGTATGTTGCGTGATGGCTTGTTGTTGTCGATGTAGGGTCGTACGTAGGTACTGCCGCTCTAGAAGGCATCTCTAAAAAACCGTTACTTACATAAGGACTAGCGGTCGGTGTGTGGTGATATTCTGGATAATATGAACTAAGAGGTCGGTACTGATGAAACAAATTTTCCGTTGTTGTTAAATATCTATTGTCTAGGGCTGCCGTTGTTGGATATAAACTATGTTGGAAGTTTGAGTGACTCATATACGACGTTAAACTGTGATCGGTCGCCGCCGGCGGATACGGCGTCGCATACATGTTATAAGCTGCCGAACATCCGTCTGTTGGAATATAATCGACAGTGGGCATCGGACTTACTACTGAAGCAGAAACCGATACGTTTACCGGAGGCGTGACTTGACCATTAGAGGATGCTGACGAAAGTTTACGTTTTGTTCGACACGTCGATAAAAAGTCACGCAATTGTGTTTTATATCGTCTGTTAACTCTGGACGGTGTCGTTGGGACAGTATGTTGAGCAACAGTAGTCGTGCTAGCTAAAAGCTGATCCGATTCTGTAAAATAGTTGTTCGATAAACCGGCATCTAAATAACTGACTTTGAAATCCATAGTGCGTTTTCCCAGTAGATCACGACCTTCTTCTTCCCTGTAAAATTAAGTTAAATTGTTTGTTCGTTTTGAGTCATCGAATAGACTTACATTAGAGGTCTATGAGTACTTATTATAAAGTCGGGTTTTGAATTTTTGTAAACTAGTCGGGAGCTCGTTTGTAACCACTGCCATTGTCCTTCTTTAGTTTGATATCTGTAGGCTATCATTCCAGATGCTCCCGTTTTTAGAACTGTAAAATTTTTATTAATTAAATATCAAAGTTTGGTTTTAATAAATAGCTTACGTTCTTGATGAGCACTTGCGACGTATGCTAAATCATCGTAATGTACTAGATCGTATCCACCCATATTACCTAATTCAGAATCTGAATACCCTAATAACATTTTACCTCTGAAAAATTTAACTTTAATATTAGGAGTCTTTGAAAATTTGTAATATTACGTACCTAGGATCCATCGATACCAAAGCTAAGTCTAATTTGTGTTTGCTTTTAAACATAACTTCTTTTTGTGGAATTTCTAATAAGGATGGAGGCCCAAATGGTGTGCAAATTGCAAAAAGTGCTAATGGAGGTTCTTCAGATTTTCTATTTTGACCATGTAGTACTTTAACACGTCCTCGTATATCTAATCTCTAAATAATTTTAATTAGTAAAACTTTAAGATAATCATGGTTAAATCTTACTAAAAAACCGGAAGTATTGTCGAGTAGACATCGGAAGCGCACTGTGAAGCTACGTTCCAGTAAGTGGCAGTTCTCTGGTAATAACACATCTTGAAGACCTATATTGGCCGATTCCGGAGGAAGATACGAATTCCACATTAGTTGTCTTTGTAATTCTTCCCTATCTTCTGAATGAACGAGTTCGTACACCGATTGATGTACAATATCAGACTGAAAAGTATAATTTACTAAAAGGTTCACCAATATTGTAGTTCGGTCTTACCTGATGAAAACCTAAATAGCCTTCTATACTGTGCGTTGCAAAAAATACTTCACCTTCACACGTTAATATCATGAGAAATCCATTAAGAGCCTAAAAAAGATCGTTAGTTATTTCAACTAGGTATTTATAAACTATTAAGATAATACCTGAAGAAACATTTCTCCGTCTAAAGGGGTGTGATCGAAAGCTGTCAAGTCTCTAGGTCTGTGTAGTCCTCCATTATCATCTTTATCTTTGTGCATAACCACTGCAATAAAAAAATTACCGTTAGTCCAAAGATGACAACTTAATATAAGATAATAAATGATGGAATCAAAAGGTAAATATCGAAATAAGTATTTTCGTACTATTAAAATAAGTTACCTAGGTGGAAGTTTAATGCACGTGGCGCGTGACCGAGCCATCAATAAAGGGCGCTATGGTTTATTTTACTATATAATAACACCTGCCACACTAAAATCACAGGGCCATTAGCCGTTTATTCAATAGACAAGTTAAATATGACAAGTTGCAATATCATCGTGACTAAAACGCTTCTCTTTATACTATTTAATTTGTAATCTCAATTACTTAACATCATTAGGTGAGCACACAGCTTAATTTGTTCACTCAGGCGAAAATAATTTATGTATCTACTATGTACTTCTCGTAGTGAATTTCAGAAATTTTACCAAAAGGGTGCGGATTCCACATTAGTCCTTATAAAACCACAAACAGCTGCAAAATTTAGTGAAAAGTATGTAACATCTGCGGTACAGGATAGACATTAATTAAAAACTTTTTAAAATCTTTATTATAATTTATAAATCAAGGTGGTTGTGGTACCTTTTATTCGGATTTGCGATTATTATAAAATAAAGTTCAAAATGCATGAAGGAAATTTTGAAATTAATTTTTACCACACAATTAGACATGAAACCTTAATTTATTTTTAGGCTTTCTGCAGATATCACCTATAAAAATCTATTTCGTTTGACCCCCTTGAAAGGATAGTTGTATAGCTCTCTTGGGAAGGATTTTTTGATATATTTATTAAGAAACTTTTCCGTTATGCAATGATCGAAATTGACAAAATCAAATATTATTTAAATGTATTTTAAGAACAACTTAGATTCAAGTTTACATTCATGCTGTACCGATTAAAAATTAAAAAAAAATTGTTTTAATGTTTACGTTCATCCTGTATATTATTAAATGTTTTTCAAAATATTATTGTTGAATAATAGTATATTATCCAACGAGTGGGTAATGAAGCTCATTACTCACAAGAATGAATTTACGACACGAGCCGTATGGCGAGTGTCGTAATCATTAGAGTGAGTAATGAGCATTACCCGCGAGTAGGATACTATACTTTATCCACGACTGCAAATATTACAAACCAAATATACATTGAATACGCGAGTATTTTTTGAAAAAAAAATTTTTTTTATTTTAAAAAATTAATTTTTTATGGAAATTTATTCAAAATTTAAAGTAGAATTCAAAAATGTAAAAATATATATGGTGTTGCATTAAAAAATCTAAAGTTTACCTCATTTCCGGCGAACTCGGAAGTGGAAGAATTTTCAAAAGTAGTTAAACAAATTGCAATTTATATGACTATAACTCACAGCAAATTTCACTTTGATACGTTGAAAAATAACGGAGCTATAAAAGTTTTTCAATCCCCTGTGTCGCCCGGTAAACCATTGAGTAATGTAATAGTCATTGAGTAATATGTATATTATTCAATGATTTGCAACTAGTGAGCAGGGCCGTAGCTATATAGGTGCCCAAGGTGCCCAGGCACAGGGGCGCCATAGCCAGAGGGCGCTAAATTAATTATTATTTTCATTTTCCACCTTTATTATAAATAAGACAAAAAATCTAATTTATGATAATTTATTAAAGTTCGAAGTTACGTGAAATTATTATTTACGGCTCCGACAGACCGCACGTGCAGATAAAGTTGCAATTTTCGAAGGAGTTGATATGCTACACGTATAACGTATAAACGATACCCAGATAAGAGTATAACACTGACTGTCTTTGTAGATAAATAAATACCCCGTACCCCAGCCGCCTTGTTCTGCTTATTTGCAGTTTCTTGTGTGCGTTTTCAAATTACAAATTGCCATAGCAGTTGGTTTCGTACTTTATGACGTTACGTTAGTTTTTGCGTGTGTGAGTGTGTGTATTTCGTTAATCGTTAAACCATTTTAAGATTTTAATAATTGTATATCTAAAATTATTCTAATTATTGCAATTGAAATTAAATCAGTAGTGTAGAAGTAGGTAAGCATTAATGATTTTTGTTTATACAATTCTGTTTTTTTACAAAAAAATATCTTTTAGTTTACTTTACGTAATAAATACATAAACAATGCCGCCTAAAAAAAAATCAGGCGCGCAAAACCGCAAAGAAAGGAATCTTAGGGATAAATTGTATTGAATATGTGCATTGTGCAATTTCTTATAGGGGCGCCAAATTTCTACCTGGCACATACCTAAATAATTGTTAGCTACGGCCCTGCTAGTGAGTAATGATACACATTACTGGTCAAAAATCATAGAGTAATGAACGTATTATTGGACGGTCGTGGATAAAATTATAAAATGTGTTGTATGCGTTTTGTTGAACGACGGCGCCGTCAGGTGTTGTCAGACACGTGATCGAATTCGTAAAAGTTTTAAACAATTGATAACGTAGTCTTTAATTTATATTAAAAATTTAGTACATTTCTACAGATGCGGTGTCGTTAAGTTGGCGTTTTGGATTTAAATTTCGATTCAATCGCTTCGGCAATTTGATGAAGGTTAGATTTTTATTTTTTAAATTTTATGTTTTATAAATTTTATGTTTTATAAATTGTTATTATTAACTATATTAAATTGATTAAATGACTGTGTTCGTGTAGTTTAGTAAATGTACCTGATGTACAGGGTGCAATAAATGCTTAATGGATGCTAGGTTGTGTATAATAGTATGTAATATTTAATAATTTAAGAAAATCTATACGTACCACTCATTATTTTATGCTCTAAACCGTTTTATTTGAAGATTTTTTTTCTAAAATAAATAGGGAAGCAGGAAATTACTAAAGTGTGATTTTACATTTACATGTTAAATCCCTATGACCTTACGATGAGGTATACTATGCCGTATACCTAGTATATGTACAGTCACCTGCATATCTTTTGGCCACCCCGGCTGTACGCCTAGCACAAATAGTCGGTTCAACCATCAATAACTCCCCCCCCCCTACTTAAACTGAGGGGTAAGTTTATTTTGTCAACAATTAGTAAATCAACAAACTGTGTTGGTGTTATGATGGTTGCACCCACAATTCGTGGTAACGTATTGCCTGGTGGCCAAAAGATATGCAGGTGATAGTACCTACTTATTAAAATATTATTATTAAAAAATATTAAAATAAATTATTATATTGTATTTCATAGCTGAGATATAATATGGGTAAGATAGTTAGGTCAAAATCTAAATTTTAAAGCAAACATTTGATGTCTTTTCCTCAGCTATTTTTAGTTCTTGTACCGTTTGGGCAGGGGCGTAACTACCTGGGTGCGGTGGGTGCAAGGCACACGGGCCCCCGTTCAAGAGGGGCCTCCCCACCGTTGTCACCTTCTTCCAAATTTAGTTGTTTTTTTTAATTAATTTTTGCTGTCGTATTACTCAATGGTCTAAACTGACTAAAGCTCAAGAAGCCAAAATCTAAGAGGCGCCAGAAATTTACAATATTAAAACGTGTTGACCTTCAGATGACAAAATTTTTCGCCTACGGCGCTTTGGGGTTAACTCTTGAGATCCTGAGACTTGCCCCACACGCGTACTTTGAAAGGCACCGATTAACTTTTATCCCAAGCACCATGAAGCCTAAAAACACCCATAGAACCACTGTTTTTAAAGATCGCAGAGAATCAAAATGTATCGGAACCTTTGGACAGCTTCCTGACTTTTTGGAATTTACTGCTTTCCAAAAAATATGATTAAAAAACTATGTATAAATAAACAGAGGCCCCCACCATTAAATTTGCACACGGGCCCCTAGAGTGCTTGTTACGCCACTGCGTTTGGGGTTATTTCCTAATTTAATTGAAATTAAAAGCAGCGTGAAAGAAATTAAATTAAAACGCCACAAATCAACTAAAGGGGAAAGTGGGTGAATATCGACCACCACCAAAATCGACCATTAGGTAGGATAATATCGACCTAAGTATTTAATAGTAGATTATATACTTAGGTTGAGAAGTTTACTATTATAGCCCTAGCGCAGCAGCGCAAGTATTATATCCTGAAGCGCAAAGTCTCTTTCATTTGACACCTTATTTGTAGAAAATTATTGAGTATTTTGAAAGATCCTGCGGAATAAAATTTGTAAATTACATTTTTAACAATTTTTTTGACTCGCTGTCATATAGAAAATTGGCAGATACGAATTTTAATATGAGCTGCCACTGTAAAGTCATAGCGTGGATTTTTACCACTTTGAGTTGTGAGAAAAAGTAAAGATGGCGTGTGCGTTCACTTTTCATATTAAATTAAATAATTTATCGGTATTGTCATGGCAGCAACGCGAGCTTATTTTTTATCACTTTCTATCGAAAAATTGAATTTCTTTTCTCATAAATCCCAATCTTAAGAAACTTTTATCTTTCTCAATACCATAAAGGGGCACTCACATACATAGTTTTAGAATAAAATGTGTTTATTGTGATTGTGTTTCAATAAAAAAGGTAACATTTAATGTTTTTGATATTTCATCTCTTGTATACATACATATTGTACTATTGTACACCTAATCAAACGAAGTCGCTTAATTTACAATATTAAAAAAAATTAATTTCCTATTTTAAATTATTTTTAAATTTATATTTCGTTACATAATTTTCAACTCCAATTCTTACCCCCTTCTGGTGGGTCGATTTTCTTAAATACGATATAAACTTTTTGTCTTAAACGACGTTTCTTACCATAATAAGAAGAACAAGGAAAACTCGGAACTACATCCTATTTTTTAAATTTTCAACGCAATTAAAAAGCTTCCCGAATTAGTCTTAAAGATTAGCAATGTACGTAAATATTTTATTTTACTTATTTAAAAACTTGGAATTTGAAGGATTGCTTATTGTTATTATTATTGCCAAGTCTTAAATGGTGACGTGAATGAAATAAATGTATCACCATTTAGTATAAAAGTTGACACACGCAATTTCAATACACGCAAAAGCGTGTCCAAAATCGGGAGATTTATAACTGGTCATACCATGGTTAAGTTTGGTCCATGCGGTCCATGAGTACCTATATGTACTTGTAAACTGGGGCAACTTCGTCACCCCCGGGCAACTTCGTCACCCCCGAGCAACTTCGTCACCTCCGAGCAACTTCGACACCCCCGGGCAACTTTGTCACCTACATTTTGTTGTGTTTTCGGTTCTTTTTTAATGATCTATGTGTATGTATTTATTTTCAAAATAATGCTAAACTGAAAACAACGGATGTGGCCATACGAGCAACTTTTTCCGTCCGTCAAATCTTGTAATTTTGTATTAATATATTTTTATGTTAATCTAAATTAAAAATTACATAATATTAAAAAAAAAAATTTTAAAATTGCTTTTGTCTAGGATTGAACCAAGTATGTAAGCAGAATTTTAAGATATAAACTGTTGCAAAAATTCATTTTTTTATAATTCTGACATAAATTGAAGTTCAAAATATACATTATTTTATATCTGCAGAACGCTAATTTTACGAGCTTCAAAAATATTTAAAAATATACAGGGTGTTCTATTTAAATTAAGAAATTTGATTCCATTTCCGGTTAAATCGGAAGTCAAAATATAAAGTGTTTGGTATCGTGTAATAGCTAATTTTATGAGCTTCCAAAATATTGAAAAATATACAGGGTGTTCCTAAAAATTTTGATAGTTGTGTAATATCCGGCTTAACCGGAAGCGTTTCGTTTTACGCTTTACGTTTGCAGAAACAATATAATGTTTGTGTGACTCGCCTGTACTATGGCCAAAACACAGTCTTGTCACACAAAACGTCACTTTGTCTCCTTATAAAACAAATAATTATTTCTGGGATTGGAAAAAGTTAAAAAGCCGCAAAACTTTGTCATCGCGGAAAACTTGGTCAGATTGAACAATATGCTTCTACATTGCGTTTCACTTTAGGTGAGGGTAGCCTCATAACTTTTTTGTTTTAAAAGCAATCATCAAATTAAAATTTTTTCAGAAGTCAATAAAAGTAACATTTCAAGTAAAGTTATATATTAGCGATTCCGATAGAGGAAAAATGTATAAGGAAAAGTTGTTGCAAGAATCACAAAAAATCCTAAACTACAGTTTTGCAAAAAAAATTTTCATTTTCAAAATCTGTGAAAATGGTTAATTCTAAAAGTGAAAATTATTCATCTTTAAAATTCGTGAAAATTTTGCTATGGACTAGACATTTCTGTGCTTCAAACAATTTTCAGTTGTTTCGTTGTTTCATGGCATATTTCTTATTTAAATTATATAAGATAAGGTGTTTCAACAAAACTTGCGTGGCTTTTTTTGCTAATATCTCATTCGCTAATATAACTTTACTCGAAACGTAACTTTTATTTTAATTCTAGTTGGCTACATTTTGGCTTCAGAAAAAATTTTATTCTTACAAAAGATTGATCTTAATGGCCTAAATAACTGATAAAACTGTTACTTCGATTGCCTTTAAAACGAAAAAGTTATGTGAGTGTTCTCACCTAAAGTGAAAGGTTTTCCAAAGCTCTCGGTCGGTACCGATCATTTCAATTAAACTTTTACAACTTCTTTAGGAATCATTCAAACGTTCAATACAGATATTGTTATTTCATATTGATAAACATTATTATATTATTAAGTACCTACCTATTTATTATGGTTTATCTTTTGCTGTGTATGTTAACCTTATTTCTATAATAAATGCCATGGTATTTATGTAAATGGTTAGGAAATGCCTCATTTTGTGTAACAAATGAGACTTTTGTCGGAGCAGCGAAGCAAGTCGGTTATCGATAAATATCGATATAACCAATAACTATCTACACCTAAATATATTGGATATCAATAATTTTTTATATCCCTATCCCTAGTCAAAGTCAAATGGTTAGAAGATGTTTCTTAGGTAAAAATCAAATAATTGTTTTACTGGTTATCTCTATTAGTAATTCTAGATTGATTTTGTTATTAGAATCGAGGAATATTTCAGTATAATTAAATAATTTTTTGCAATAAAAGCAGTCAACATTTTGTTCTTATTACGATTAATTGTATAATAAAAGGACTAAAAGATAAATTTTAAATAATACGCCTAATGAGGGAAAAAACAATTAAAAATAAAATAATAACTGTATAACGATATGCTATAAATCACAATAATTCTAAACAATTATTATTCCTAATAAGAAGTAGAATAAGAAATCGGCTTGTGTTTGCTACCGGCGTTCGTGAATTTAATTAAAGTCGTAAACACAAATAGTAATTTTAATGAAGGTTTAAGTTGCAATAACGACGTAATTATTGCAGACGAATTGATGATTACGACAAGATGCGTTTATTGAGCATAAACGCAATTAGGCATCGACCTATTATAGATATACCTCCAGATATGGATGGCAATGGAATCACGATTTAATTCTATATATTATTTATAATGTACTTCCACGTGTTAAAATGTTTTCAATTTTCTACGTTTCCTTTATGTTGACAGATTTATTGATCAAACTATTTTTAAAGCGGTAAAAGTAATTTTCTTATGTCTTGCTGTTGGTTTGATTTGAATAATAAATTATGTCAAAAGTTATACCTATTATTTTATGTATACTTATTTACTAGTAACCTTCCATTAATAAGCTATTTATATATTTTAATTATATTTTTTCGTATCCAAAACTGTGTAGGGAAAAATTAACTATGGGGTTAATGGAATGCAGTATTGGCCGGGAAATTTATCGATATTTTATTGAAAATATTCAAACTAAAACTAAGGTCAATTAAAAATCGATTCGAAAAATAAAAAATAATTTTTGTATAAAAAATTTCTTACGTAGTAGATAATAATTTATATAAATATAATCAGAAACATTTAATATTCTTAATAGTTATAAATAATTTAAGTTTGACAAGTTAAGTTTACGATTACGCTTTATGAAATATTTATTCGAGTTCATATTTTTTATATCTAGACATATTTATTAGTGGAAGAAATAAAACAAATAATTTGTAATAAATATATAATATAGTTATAGATTCATGGCGAGCAACGTAGTTGGGTATAAGATTCGACCACGGTAAAACAGTAAATTATATAGTGTTTTTGTATATTGATTAGACGAGGGTAGACCGCAAGTCTGGCGCTGCTCCGCAGGAGGCCCCAAGTATTGATCAAATAAATATGGTTTACGGATACCTTACCCTGCTCTAGCTTACAGACTTTGTTAACTTACATCCATTTGTACTATTATACTTCCTTTTATTCCTTACATTAAACTATCGCGACGATGCCAAACGAGTGAAACGTGAAATTTTTAATACCGAGCACTACCAGCTCCCGATGGGAGGGGGTTTAATACATTGCATTTTTCTAACAATTTATGATCAGTTTTATTAATTTCCTATTAATTTCCATAAAAAAATTCTATTCATTCTATTTATTATTTTGTGTAAATAATTGATAGAATACCCATAGCTCTCTATCGATTAAAAATAAATTAAAACGCTAAAAAAGAAGAATCCATTTTGCTAACATATTAAGCTATTCCTTTTATTACACAATACACATACCTACTCTTAAACTTAAGGGTAGTAAGCAATTGGATAATTCTGTTTGAGATCGTTATCTAAAACTTACATAAATGGGGCGTGGTTATGGAAGTTGTAATCATTTCTACTATAAGTTAGATGCAGTTTAATAAGATACAATACAACTACAACAATGGTTATTTGCATAGTTGGATATTTATTATAGATAAATATAAATAATTGATTTTACATAATTTCTTCAAAAGAGGAGTAATTAGAACGTAAAAGAGTTTACCTAGAAATAAACTCAGAGTTAGATAGATTATAAAATTCTAATTTCAGGAATATACGCACAATACGTATACGGTATACATGAAGTTGAGAGATGATCTGGTGATGTTTTAAAATTTTCATCAAGGACAAGAATTTCTTACAAAAACATTAATCGTTTTTCTAACAAAAATTCTTTCACTTAGTGAAAATTTCATTTAAAAACTTCACCTCCCTCTACAAACTGAAAAATTAATATCTTCCGAACTGGCGTAGACATTTGCATATTACTGATGAAGTTACAATTTTATAATCTATCAAATTCTGCAACATAAATATGAGGTGCAATTGCAATTAAATAATATTCGACGACGTCACTGCTTAAAGAGGGTGGGAGTATAAAAAATAAAATTCAAAAATGCTTGTTTTGAAATAAATCAGTTAAACCTGTCTAACCGTTTATTGATATTCCTGTGGGGAAAAGAAATATTTTCGTTGTTCCACACAAAAGTATGGAACATCTAAACTGGTTCTGATATATCTCTTGACTCGGCCCTTTTCGCGTAGTTCAATTCATAGAACTATTTTCCAATTTCACAATTATAGAGAGTGACTAATTCCAAATATGTGTTCACAAACTTTAGCTAACCATTGACCGGCTTCCATTGAGATAGATGCAGAAAACACGTGCCGCTTTAATAGAATAACGTACTTTACTATAATTTGACAAACGCTTAGTAGTAGAAGTGAATCCGAGTACAAACGATTGTTCATAATGCTGTACAGAAAAATCTCGATGCAATCTAGTCTTCATTCTATAAATGACAAAACTGTCTACATTTGTGGACAAATAGTATACAGTGTGTTCACCGATAGTGGTAACAGTGAATAATTCTTGTATCGTACTAGATACAAAAAAAAGTTTCAATTGTTTTTTATTCAACTCGACATTTACTATCGGAAACTGCTGAGGTATATTTTTTTGTACTTCAAACTCAACCGGAAATGTACATGCATTTTTTTTCTCAAATGGCAACATTTATTTTTTTTTTACATTTTCGAAATCTCCTTTTTTTGCTCTATAAATTCATGTAAAATTGTCATAAGGTTATATAAAAAAAAATTTGAGAAAAACGTAATGGATTTATTAATAAAGCATTTACATTAACTCAGTACCATTAACAACCGCGAGATGTGCCACGGTAGCCACTGGGAACGCTAACGCTGTCATGCGCTTACTCACGCTTACTTTAAATGACGATTCGCATAAGAGTAAAATTGCGAGTTAAATAAACCGCATTTTTCTTTATGTTTTCAATTAAATAAGTAAAGTAATTGTTTATATATATTTAAAATTAAGTTGTTCTTCAATTCTCAGTGAATAAAAGCGTAAATACAGCAAATAGTATACAGGGTTATTCAAATTCGACCGGCACCATGGGGATCTCGCTTATTTGAAGAGATAGAGAAACGGTTAAATTAGGGCAAAGTTGCGGAATTTTAGGCCCATTAATAATCTGAAAAGAAAACTGCCCTAGCTGCTTTTGTTTTTGAGCTATTGACAAAAAACCAAAAAATCGAAATTTCGTTTTTTGACTTTATTTTCCTTATTATCCAAAATTTTTAAAATCTGACCGAACTTCTCCTAAGCCATTTTGTATTCTACACCCGATTCCGAAAACACATTTGATGTAAAACGTTTCGGTTTTCTGGAACCATCATCAACTTTAGTTTTTTAAATAGGCGCAATCTTTTGTTTTAGCACCATCTCATAGAACCTTTCTTGCTGATTTCAAAAATGTTTATTACTTGAGTATTTATTTTTAAATTTTGTTCTCAAATAGGCTAATTTGTTAATAATAATTGAGGATCAAGCTGCTCTAGAATAAAAACAAACGCCGGTATAACAAAACATAAATCCATGCTTCGACTACAACCCGAGATTTTGAAATTTAAACACCTTTAACAAGTTTTTATTTCCTAAATTATGAAGTACATTAATATCATTGTTTACTCAGTTATTTTTGTAATAAACACAAATAAAGAAATAAAATTAGTCGTAGTCGTAATTCAAATTCGTAAAGAATTTGAATAACCCTGTATTTGATACTTATGCTAAATAAAAATTTAAAAAATATTGACGTATAATTCGTTTTATAGAATTTAATGATTGCAAATTACTCGTGTTGTTGTTATTTAACAAAAATACTTTCGTATAATACCTTAATTTATCGGAAAGTAAAAATTATTTTGTTCAAAAAGCGAATTTAAAAATTTATGAAAGCTGTCAAAAGTCAACTAAAATAATGCCACTACAAAATGAATGTACGTGATTGGCCGAATGTGTTCCACGCACGTCTCGCTACTAACCGATACACAGATTATTGTCACAATTAAAATCCCGGTTTGAAAATTTCAAAATTTTGTTTAAATAAAATCAGTATTCTAGGTTATTTTAACACGAAAAATTAGGTAAAATATACATTCATGCTTATTTTTGTACGCTACTTCTATATAAATACTTAAAAAAATCTTGCTGCTTTCTATTCTTATAAATAAATAAAAAAAAAACTTTGTAGATGCAATTTCTTAATAGTCTTACTTTCGGCGATCGTTGCGCCCTTTGCTTGTAAAACAATTATTTATTGTTATTATTAGTAATTGATCACGTAACTGACTTAAATTGTATTACTGCTGTCAAACTTAGAACTTAAAAGTATTGTTAGGCACTCTATAATTTTAAATATTAATAATAATTACTATTGCTTGTTTAATTGTTTAATAAATCAATTACGTTTTTCTCAAATATTTTCTTATGTAACCTTATGACAATTTTACATGACTTCATAGAGAACAAAATGGAGATTTCGAAAATGTAATAAAAAAATATATGTTGCCATTTGAAAAAAAAAATAGATGTACATTTCCGGTTGAGTTGGAAGTACAAAAAAATATACCTCAGCAGTTTCCGATAGTAAACGTTGAGTTGAATAAAAAACAATTGAAACTTTTTTTGTATCTAGTACGATACAAGAATTATTCATTGTTACCACTATCGGTGAACACACTGTATATTACCGTAAAATGGGGCTACTTCGACATTCGGGGAGGGACATTCGGGCTTCGACACCTTCAATAATTCGATTATTACAACAAATTTTTGCATGAAAAACATATCTCTGCATGTTATATCTACAAATAACTGACCTAACTGCTAATTTTTATCAATTTTCCTTTGTTAATAAAGTTTGTGTTAATTTTTCTGAAAATCAGGTAAAACCGTTTCGTTTATGTTGCATATATCTTTGATTATAAAAGTTTTTTTTTAACTTTTTGCAAAATCTTAATTTGATGTCGAAGTAAAACCCAGGGGTTGATAAAGTTCGACATTATGCAGTTATTCCAATGGTGAGTGGCAGAATTTGATTTTGGTGGGCCCGTTGCAAACGATAGATATTTATTTGACGAAATATCATTGAGACGTTCTACAATAAACTCGTAAATGAACTTTGTAAGTTATATAACAGAACTCGGTGCATCTCGCCATCACAAGACATTATAGCTTATAGGTAATTGTTGAATAAGATCTAAGCTTTGTTCATAAATTAAATGTATTTGAAAATCCTAATGTAATTCTAATTATGTTCAAACCACGGTAATAGATATAGAAGGTATCCTGCGAATACTGACTTCTTTAATTATTTTAGAGCAAAACTGTAAATAGCTAATTTTTCTAGAATTAAAAGATTCATCGATTACACTCTGAAAAAGGTCAATTTTTCTTCAATGAACCAAGTTTTCAAGAGTATTTATCAGTAAAGTATTAAATCAGTTAGATTTAATAAAGAAGAACATTGCCAACTGTTTACCATTCAATTATTTTTATTTGATTAGTAATAATTAGTTTACAATATTCGTCATCTATAGTCACCATGCATGATGAGGATCTTGGTAAAGTTTGTTTGAAGAAAAACTGAATACGATGCAAAATTAAAATAATGCAATCGATCTATTTTTTTTAAAATTCTGAATAAATGGGCTATTACCTAACTGTTATGCTGTAAAATAATTGAGGGAACCAATATTTGCAATACTTAGTATAGTTATGCATGGGAAATTCCTATGTTTGCGATTCGACGAAGAATATTGATCGGGTACTTACGAATATAAGTATAATCACTAATCATGTTTCTTTTATAGAAATTACCTAGAATAGGAATAATGCGTTCCGAATAACAAATCTTAAGAGGAGGAAAATAATTATTGTTTAGCTGAGGAGTTGTTAAAACTAAAACATACTCCAATAATTGGAGTATTATAAATATTGGAGTCTCCAATAATAATTGTGATTGTGGTGATCGATGTCGCATAGACATCCGTGGTGTGTGACTTTTCCTGACGAAATTGGACTATTTTTTTGACAAAAATGTGACGAATATTAGAATTGACAAATGTAGGGGATGGCGAATATAGATTTTCTTATGTGCTGACTTTTTCTTATCATGATAAAGATCGTGAACAATAAGTATGTGATGTAATTCAACTTTTTATAAAAACATTTTTTTTTCAGCTTACAATTAAAATAATTTCAAAATATTTCGTAACTCAAAAAGGCTTAATAAGTTTGTACCAGCTTTGAAGTTAGGGTAAGGGCGCACTATGAACTTTTTGTCGTCCAACAGTTTTGTCGGTCGAGTGAAGTCTATTTCAGCTTATGAGAGTGAGCGAATTTACCGACTAAACAGTTGGTCAACTTTTCTGTTAAAATTTTCTTGAACTAAACTGTCGGCCAACACAGCGACAACATACAGTTTCAATGGTCGTGCGTGCATTAGAAGCAAAAGCCAAAGTGAACTGCAGGTGCAGTTCAAATTATTCATTTCAACCGGGACAACCCCGGGGAGTGAACCAAAACCCTAATTGATGTGTTACAAAAAAAAAACATATTGTATGATAAAAGTAAAGCAAATATGGTGACAGAAACGTAAAATTTGAAGTATTCATTCTATGAAAGTTAAAAACTTTTCAGGGTACGCCTTTTAATCACTGAATAATATATGAAAGCCTTTCAGCAATCGTTCACTGTTTATTGGATGTATCCAATATTTTTCCTTTTGCTTCTTTTTTTAAAATATAATTAAAGAAACGCATGCTATCTCCATTTTATACTATTTATTGTAACTTTTAAAAACAAAACAGTTTAGTTCGTTGTAATGCGCTCGCACGTTGCTTGCAAAACAGTTCAGTCGGCTAATGCGTCCACATTCAGGTTTCAACGACAAAACTGTTGGCCGACAAAAAGACTTGGTGCGCCCTTAAGGCTCGTCTTCACACACAGGCTTGCCTTCCGGTTTGCCTGTGCAGGCGGTCTGCACAGGTCACCTGAATGGAGCATTCAGGTGACCTGTGCAAACCGGAGCGGTTTGGCCCGTGCAGGCCGCCGATTTGGTCTGTGCAGGCCGCCTGCACAGGCAAAACGGAAGGCAAGCCTGTGTGTGAAGACGAGCCTTTAGGCTTATTTAACTTTTTAAAATAGCGAAAGGAAAAACTATGTAATTTTTGAGTAAGAGTAGGCAAAAATTAATTACTTAAATTTAAATTTTAAGATTATTTTTGTATAATTTTAAATGGAAAGTCAAAGTATGATACGATGTTACCCACCACCAATCAAGAAATACTAAAAATCTCAGGTGTTGATATAAATGTTGTTATCGGCAATACATTGCAACCTTCAACGAGCAAAATAGTTGTAAATTGAAATTCTTAATGTAATGATGGTTAATTACAGGTAGCTTAAGCTGTTTTAATATGATTGAAAATTAAGTGCTCTCATTATTTTTTTTAAATTGTTCTTGTAGAAGATCTAGTCTTTCGTGTACATGTAGGTAAATATTTTGTTCTAACATGTGGTTTTTCTAAAACTGTAAACTTAATTGATTTTTTTTGTTATAGAAAATGGTGAAACAAACCCCTTGAATGTAGTGAAAATAGTAGGACGAGATCGAAAAGGTAGGTCCTCAAAATGAGTATTTTTTATTCTTGTAAGTGGAAACGTATTTTTTTCTAAAATTTTCTTAGAATGTTTTTATTTACTCCCTTTGAAAATGAATTTTTGAATTTTGAAATGTTCAAAATATTTTGGATAACATTTTTTTGTGACAACAAGGAATAGCATACATAAGAAGAACAAAATATATGTTGTCCTTTTGAGACATTATGAGGGATAATGCCACTTTCGCTCTATTCGATACGTATACAAAACGACACTTAAATTTAATTTTTCACTATTTTGTCAAAATATTATCACATTTTTAATCGTTGAAGTTGGTATAGCAAAATAAATATTAAAAAAAAAATTTAAACAGTAGCTAAAAGTATTAAGTTTCTCTAGCGAAAGTCACTTAAATTATTCGTTTATGTTTGAAAAGCATGAAATTTATGCAAAAATCAAACTGAAGTGCCGTGAATACTTTGTTAAACAAGTACTTTGTGGCGGGTTTAATTTAGCGATAAATTTGGCCTGAAAATAAGAAACGATTTTAACGATATGTATTCTTAAAATTAAATAATGCCCTTTAGTTGTGACAAAGGTCACGAAGTGACCTCGTATTTATGATCGATTATAAAAGCGTGTTGTTTTAGCAGTCGTTAAAGTCTAATAGGCATTTCTTATCGTAAAAATGCAAATTCTTATATAATTTCCCAAACGTGAGATATTTAGCATAATCTTCAAATAATGAAGTTGGTATTATGAATGGGCTGTCATACGCGCATGAACGGTTTAAGCGCGCGTGGTTATCGGACCTTTAATTTTTACCGGTCACGAAATGTGCTATAACTATTTAAACGTTAATTCATGTTATTAATTGCATGTAAATTACGCCCGCAAAAATTAGCTTTGAGCCTTGTTTAATTTATAATCCGGCTATATTAATTCAATTAATCGCTTTCTGGGTCTCAATCGTTCCAACACGTTGTGTAATTGACGAACGGCCCCATAAGTGAAATGTTTCACACAGATGTTTCATTATAGGCTCATAGTGTCAGAATTTTTAAATTTTCATTCACTGAGTTTCCTTCAAGACGTTTTATTTGGGTAAAATAAGTTGTAATCCTGAAGAAGTTGAACTTGATGATATTTACAAAACCTGCAATCGTTAATTTAATAAAATTTTTAAACACAAGAAAACCAATTAAATTAGTTCCAGATTCACTCTTACGGTGGTATACCAAAACATTTTGCAATCATTTTTTTAAATAAAAAAATTGTCTTATTTTTCTCTGTTTTTATAAGTGAATTTGATATAGCGGTTCATTTTGGTAAAACCATTTAAATTCCATCTCGTGTATTTTTTTGTAAAATTTTATTTGGATTTGTGTAAGATAACCATAACTCGAAGTAAAAAATAAGAAGTATAAAATAATGAAATACCAGACAAATCTTTCGTGGGAACATCAATTATAAGCAACAGTAGCGAGGTGTTAAAAGCGTGGGTTGGTTTGAATGCGAACTCGAATTATGTTTGTTCTTATAGCTAATGTATCTGTAACAAAATCTCACATTTAATGAACCGGTGTGGATTTATAGGGAGCTGAACTGGTATCGGTCGCGCCACCTCGCCTTCTCCTCCGGGCGTCCTCTGCTGACGGGCTCCTTCTATCAGGATAACTAGGCACCGAGATAAGGTAAAATAATTACTACGAGCGAGGGGGGTTACGGTTCGATCGTAAATAACCTGGCCATGGGTTAATGAGCTCACGCCGCGGACAACCCTTTTATTTATTATTATCCACTTTTTTATATCTTCGAATACCTTTGTAGTTTCATACCATGACGTTTTTGGATTCAATTGAAATCGGATTGTTTAAAAGTTTTAATTTTCAAAATAATACTTAAATAATTAAAGTTTGTGAACTTACTGATAATATCTTTAGTTCAAAATATTTAGAAAAGCTACAAAAACAATATAAAGCTTAATAATTATGAGATTTTGTGTTAATAGTCTAAAATTATTTTAATCTTTTTCTCTATTGCGATTACCAAAACTTACAGTAGGTAATCACCTACTGTTTCACATAAAAGCAAAGTTTGATTAGTACAGTTTCAAATGAAAATTGTAATAAGTAGGTAATTGAAAAATAACAATGGATTAGAGTTGATTTGGAGAGGACCCAATAGATCCATGGGGCGAAGTGGTTATGGGATAGGATTCCAGCTAACCGATAACACTAGATTTTAGATTAGACCAACTGTGCAACGTGAGTTTATGAATCTCAACTAAACAGGGCTATTTTAAACATGGCCCGTTATTTCTTATTGTATTTTTGAGTTTAATTTTTGATTATAAATGCAAGAATGTGTCACACTTAAGTTTCTGTTTGATGATAATCTAAATGTACTATCTGTTGAGACGAAAAAGTTGCTACGAAAATGTGTGCTTAGTTGTTCTATTTCTTTGAAAATAACTTCAGAAAAAATTAAAGCAATTTCTCAGAAATTTGTTTTTTCTCAAAAATCTCATCTCGTCATCTCCTTATTGGAAAATCTTAAATTTTCTTTCTTGTATCTTCTTTTACATTCAAACAATCTCTTACCGTTTCTGAGATCCCATAGTGATTATCGAATTTCAATAACTCTGTATTTTGAAAAAAAAATGTAGAAAGTAAGAGAATCTTTGATTAAATATAGTCTTGGCTATCAAGTCTTATTCCAGCATTAGGGCTGGCGTCTTTTTAGGGTCAGTCAACTTGGCCTCCCGAAATTTGTTTTTTTCGCAAAAGAACATTGCGCCATGTCGGGCCAAGCTAGTGCCACAAATATTATAGCTAGTGCCTTATTGGTTACTAAAATATTAAAACTTAAATTTCCAGGGGGCTAAGTTGACGCTAGCCCCCCGAAATTCAAATTTCGAAAAACTAATTACATATATCCCACGCACCTAGCACAATAATTAGTTTTTCGAAAATTGCAGTTCGGGGGGCTAGATTCGTTAACATGTCCCCCTCCCCCAAAATTTTGACCCACTGTAACTTTTTGATTAATAAGGCGCTAGCAATAATTTTTGCGGCGCTAGCTCAGACACACTTAGCGCAATAATTAGTTTTTTGAAATTCACGATTCGGGAGGCTAGCGTCAACTTAACCCCACGATACTTTGAGCCTCTGTAATTTTTTCATTAATAAGGCGCTAGCTATAATTTTTGCAACGCAAGCCCAGGATAATCTAGTGCAATAATTTGTTTTTAGATATTCGAATTTCGAATATCGAGTTTTTTCCCAAAATGTCTAATTTTGGGAGACCAAGTTGAGCGACCTGTCTTCTTATGGACTTTTGACTTTTGCCAAGATCGCTTCCACAACTGTTTTATAATTATTGGAGATAAAAAATTTGAAATTTTGAGAGGTTAAATAAGGGGTTGGGCACACTATCACCAGCTACCACCACTAAAATTTAAACATCTTATACTATACTACCTCTAATTAAAACCTGGCGCGCACTATGAACTTTTTTTAGTCCAACAGTTTTGTCGGCTGAGAATTTTATTGTACTGTTTAGTCGGTATAAATGCGCGTACCTAAAGCTCCACCAACCAATTTTGCGTTACGGAAGATATGTCAACTAAAATAATTTTATTTAAAGTATTTTTTGCGGGAAAAAATTCGTCCAATCATAATAAAGAATTTAGGGTAGGTACAGGCATAGCTAAAAGTCGCGTGTATCTATAACTACTTTAGGTTATGATAAAACCTTTTAAAATGACAGTGAGTTGTATTTTTCAAATTCACTGTCTTAATATTAACCTATATTCAATTTTACTGACAGTTACTTGTCAAATACTTTTAACTCGTAGTGTACTTCAAAATCTATCACAGCGCTGGCCACGCCCCCTCAAATAGCTAATAAAGGTGGTGGGACTGTACTTTCATACCCTTTATAACCTTTTTGACGACAAAAAGTTCAAAGTTCGCGATAAGTTTTAAGTTGCGTTTACATTTAGTAACATAACATGTTATATAACAGTGTTTTATAACATTTTAGAAATATTTTTTGTACTTTTGTAATGGTAATTTTAGAATAATTTTAGTAACAATGTTACAAAACACTGTTATATAACATGTTATGTTACTAATGTAAACGCAGCTTTAGACGTTTAAATTTTAGTGATGGTATAACTGATGTGGTGTTAAATTGCTAGAAGATAAAATATCAGAAACAGTTTTCTATAGGAGAAAATGCGAGAGAAATGACATTTTAAAATTCCAAGGACTATTCATTCATTCATTCCGTCGAGTTTATATTATCATTTGCTGTACCATAGAGTTCCATTGCGAACCATATTATTAGCTAAAAAGCTCGTTCCTGGGTAGAGTAGTGGCTATTTCTTCAATGGTTAAATTATTTATAGGTAAAGTGTACCCAAACCCTACGTGTAATTTTAAATTTATACATTATGTAAAAATTTTGTATCTCTTTTGGTTTTACTAGGGAACATAATCAACGATTTTGAGCTACTCTATTGATCAATTGGATATCGTTTTGCAACAATGATCAAACCTACAATTATGTCGTTTTCCACAAATTAATAAAACAGTTAAAAACGCTTTAGTAGATTTGCGTTTTTAAAACATCGTCTTTTAGTAGATCACCATCACCAAATTAATTTTGTTTGTTGTAGAAGACATAATAAAATGACATTTTAAAACGAATATGGCAAGAAAACAAGGTGTGGGTTACATCATTGTTGCAAAACGATATCCAATTGAACTGGGAAAAATAAGTTTGCGTTTTGATGAAACGGGCATCACATCAATATTGCTCAATATAAAAAGTTTTTGTTTGCGCCTTCCGCCGGAACTACTCACGGAGCATTTTTGGAGAATCAGATATTTAAAAATAATTCTGACTATATGATCATAAAATTCTTGATTACGATTTTCCAAATAATTATAATAATTTTCCAAAATAAATCAAAGTTCAAATTGTTTGCTATTTTGTCGTTATAGGAAAACTCCGACGGTCAGTAACACATCTAATTCCTGAAAACCGTAAAGATGCTAAAACTTATTATAATTATGACTGTATTTAAATTAATGAAACTTGTCAATATATACCTAAATATGTAGTAAGATAACTATTAGGTAGTTAAAATAGAAATAGCAGTGAGTTTAGATTTTGACATAAGTAATATATTAAATATTTCAAATCGATAGTCTTATTTTCTAGTTTAGTGGCTCAACATTTTGATACGCATTGAATAATCTTTATCTTGACTCAAATTCATAATTTATGAGAACAACAAAAGACGTTTGTAAAACTGAAGAAAATTAAAATTTTGCCATGTAGTAACCTGTGTAACACTTACGTGATTACTTGTTCATTATCCAGTAGCACACAAATATTTTGGTTTGTTGTGGTACATTGCGTGCAATGACGAAAAATTACAAGCGACTAGTCGTAGTCGTGAGTACTTAAACTAAACATGTAATAGTCAATGAGCTGCTTTACTCATGTAACACTACTAGATGCAGACTGCGATTAAGTTGTGTTTACACCAAATTAGGCATTTCAAATTATGTCAAATTTTACTATATTAGCATGTAGGAATATTGACCTAAAAACACATTTATGGAAAAATTTGGCCCAAGTTTTAATTACCATTTAGCATAAGTAATAAAGAATGGAAATGGAAATAACTGTGTAAAATGAATAAAAAAATGTTAATTTAAAAACGAGAAAATAAGAGATGGTTTATGAATATACAAAAAATGAAATTACTTTGAATATCGCGTTTAGTTTGGTAATTTCACATTTCTATTGTAAATAATTTATCTACCTACTTAATATCAAGGTATGTATCGAAAAATATCATCGTTAGCACTTTATTAACTAAAATAAACATTTTGACTCAATCAACAGCTCACATACTCCACGTGAGCGTAAGCTCGCGTGTTTCGTTGCAGCTGAGATCCGCAAGTGTCTACCGCACGCTATTGCGTGGACTTTGTATATTTATATGCTCTTCGTCAATCCGTCACACGACGACGATCAGCTGATTTTCACACAGATTTTTATTTCAAAAATATTCACAAGAAAATCCTTCTTTTAAGCAAATAACGAAGCTTCAAAATTGTCGATAAATTAACCGCGCATTTGGGGTGATATTTCAGTAGCTGTTCGCTCGTCGTCGTCCGTAGCAACCGCCACCGGCCCCACCCTACGTCGCGACGTCTGTAATGGCGGACCAAATTCTTTAAGAACGTTTACGATTTATGGTCGTTAAAGAAGGAGTAGTTTGCATACAGTTTTATTATGAATGTAAAAGAAATTAACAAAATTATCGAAGTAAGTACGTAATGCGGTAGCAAAGGGGATAGTAAGGGAGCCAGGAACAATGGCACGTGGCCCTGCCACAATCAGAATTCGACGAATGAGCGCTCCATCGCGTGCCGACCCCGACCGGGAATATATGCACAGGTCACGCAAACCCGAAATGTATTTTCGTTTATACCTTGATGCTAGTACAATAGCAAATGACAATGTGATACTTCGCTTTTGTAAAACGTATCTTTTAGATAACGTAGTAACGAGTCATGTGTAGTTAAAAATGTTAATACCTCCATACTCTTTACTGTTATGTACAGACAAGTAAAATGCGACATTATTACAACGACCTCTTCGTATTTCACTAACAAAAAATTATTAATCAAAGTATTAAGTTATTTTATTTAAAAAAGTTTAAAATTTGTAGAATTGTTAGACGGAATAGACTGTTACTTAAACTTAATAGAACCAAAATCTACAATACAAAAGTAAATTGCTCAGGGAATGCATCTAGTAGCAATATATGGAAGGTTTGCGTGTAGAAACCCCATAGCTACAACAAGCAACAATACAAAAGACCTGACTGGGATTATTACATTTAAGAGTAGTATATACTACTTACATATGTCTTTGCCTCATAGAGAAGATTATAAGAGACTCCCGCACTTTACCAAATTGCTTTTGTAATCACCCAGTTTAAATTGATATCTAACCAAAAACAAATTAAAAATGGACACATAAATCTAGTACTACTTTACCCAAAAGTATCTCAATATATCTCAAGAATCAGGATAACTTACGCGAGACTACCTACTATTTCTCCTTGTATAAATAGGTATAGTAAATAAATAACAAATTAAAGAATTTCATCCATTTGCTAATGAATTTTGCAGGTAAAAATGCCTCGCTATGTACTGTTGTTGGCACACCTTTGCTGTTTTTTTGTATAATTAGAAAGGTGATATATCTGCGTTATTAATGCTTATTACACATAAAAGCGACTAGAGATGGAAAAAAATTCTTGAGAGATTGTTATTTATCTTTTTATATTTATATTATTGATTTAGTTATAAAGGTTATAATAATTGTTTAATATTATGCAAAATAACTTCAGCAACGAGATGGCTTTAAAGCGAACATGACAGTTGAAATTTGAACCATTTTATAAAGGACCTCTTTTTAAAACAAAATTAGCCGCGGTTGCTCTTTAGGTGCAAATTTTAGTTTTTTAAATACTTCTTTTAAAAAGCGAAATTAGACAAAGCTTTATAAAATAAAATAATAGGTATAGATATTATAGAATAGATCATCAATCATCACTATATCGAGGAAAAACTACCGTTTTGGTATGGACACGTAAAGAGGATGGAATAGTCAAAACTATATGTGGAAGCTCAAAAGGACGACTGGATCTAGTAGATATACCTAATAAAAGACAACGTGATAGCTCGATAGTTTAATCACAATGACTGACTGGGACACTAGGGGGATTTTAAAAGGCATGGAAAGTGGAATGCGAAAAACGAGACCCAAGGGCTGTAAAAAGCTCGTCCTATTACGGAAAGCATCAAGAAGCGTCAGGTGCAATATTACAAAACAGATTTATGCTGGCGAGCGGTGGGGATGCGCAGATCACTTAATTTGTATTTAAACAAACCAGCGCAGTAGTAAACGTATTTGAATTAGTAGAGAGGCGTGGCCAAATCTGAGCGAACTTATCCCTACCGCTCGCCAGCGTAAATCTGTTTTACAGTAGAATCAGCCTCACAATTATTGGCCACCCTGGCTATACGCCAGGGTGTTTATTAGCCAACAACGACAAAAGGACAGAAAAGGAGGTTTTTGATTTACTACTTGTTGTCAAAATAAAGTTACCCCTCAGTTTAAGTATAAGATGTTATGTTATGATGGTTACATCCACAATTCGTGCTAAACGTATACCAGGGTGGCCATTAATTGTGAGGCACATAATACAATACAGCAAACTTTTTTGCTAATTCGGACTGTCGAGGCAGCGGTCATACTTATTAATCGATAATCTGGAAGAAAGAATAAGAATTTATTACTCTATTGACTCGAGCACAACTATCTATTGTGGGATGTGTTGTGTTTCGTATTCAGATCAACAATCAATAATATAAAATATGTATCAGTAGCTTTAGAATAATTAAAAATGAACTGACATTTACATTTTAATTGTATCGATAGACTGGGTCGTAATGGTATATTAGAAAAATTTTAATTTAAATAGACTAAATTGAAGGTATCATTAGTTGGAAATTTTCACATAAATTTTTGACTTTGTTTGTCTTTTTAACTTCTCCGCCCGCCTACACATTCTATATAAATATTGAATCATTTAACATAATCAAAAATTCAATTAAAATTGCTTTATACATTTCTTTCGGTATCATCATTTATCGATGACCTGTAAAAATTTTAATTATGAAAATATCCGACATTTCCATTACATTTTCAGTCGGATATAAAGAAAGTGAACTTCAATATTAAGTGTACATTTTAGGTTTATATTCGATTTTTATGACATAAGGGTGCCCTTATCTTTAATCTAAATAAAGAAAACTGAATGCTTAAAAAGTTCACTTCTTGGGGTTTCGAGATATCGATCTCGGTATAAAAAAATCATTAAGCAACTTTTATATTTAAGTTATCCGATTGAAGTAACTAGGGCGCAATAATTAAAATAAATAATTTTTACTAAACACTAGGGGGTGGAATACCTAGGCCGACTGGGCGAATTGTTCCTAGATTTGAAAGAACGCAATTATTATTTTATTAAAAGTTAAGACGTATAAAGTTTATTACTTGAGAACTAGATTATAATTGAGATGTAGGTGAGGTGAGGTACACAGAGAGAATATGAATGAAATATTATAGTTCTGGTCCATAAATAACAATTAGTTTGTAAAATATTAAATTGGTATCCATATACAATCAGGTTCTCAGCACAAAAGATCTCTTTATTAAGCTTAGCTTTTTAAAATTTATTATACCTACCTTCTTTTATCATTTGTTGCTTGTTTACGATGTTTATAAACTAAGTATTAGTAAATATTCATGTCCTAACTTTTAAATAATTACAATATTCTTGTTTGCACTTCGGTAATAAACAAATCACATCTATAATTGTCTAGACAGAAAACAAATTGATTTCCAATTGATTTATAATAATTAATCGAAAATGATATATTAACAAATTTTAACAATGCACTTAACGTTACAACATACTTATCAGAGCGTGAAATTTTTTAAACATTTTCTTACGGACCTGGGAAATTTCCTTAATAATTTAATTTTCTTTAAAACGTTTCGAAAATTACTTTATAGTTGAGAGCAATTACAAATTAAATTATACTGGCAACATTACCTTTTGTAGCAATTACCTTAAATGCTCGGTACTTAATGAACTAACTACAAAATTTTGCTTTGTTTATCTTTGTTTCAAATTTTATTTGGGTTGTTTAAGTACAGTTTACAGATTAGGTACATTTTCAAATTTAAATATCGAATAAAATTTCACAGTAATTAATAACGTATGCTATACATCCAGGGTGATTCTGAATTATGTAAAATAATTTATAGGTATATAATGTGATTTTACACGACATAAAAAATCTCAAAATAAGCCGATTTAGCTAAACATATGCCTTATCCAAAAGTCAACTCCTTCCTGCTCCTGCTGAGATACACAGATACACACCCTTAAAGTCTTCATTATTTTTTCGATATTTTGTTTTTATGTAATCAATGCCTTAGAATTATAAGGTTCTATGTTACATTTTTAACACTATATGAGTTATTGATATCACAAGGTTCTATGGGACACATACTACTTTGTGATTATGGTTAGAATATTCTGCGAGGTCTATTTTCAGTTTTTTTTATACATTTACAAAGTTCTATGTTCTGAAAATTTCATTTCGCCAAAACAAAGTTTCATGTTTATCTTAGAACCCTGTATTGTAGCTGAAACTCCAGAATTAACAATATAGAACTTTGTATCCGCATATGAGATTGTGTTTTTTTGATGCTATTGTTGCTATTAATTGCTTATTATATTTTGCGACATTTTTCCACATCATTTTGTGGTATAATAAAATAAATATTTCATTTATATTTATTTTTAAAATTATATTTCATTTATCAATTTCATTGAAGTTCTATGTTACCATTTTTGATTTGAACAAACAATTATGCTAAAACAAAGTTCTATGTTTTTGGGAAGTGCCTAGAATTCCAAATTTGCATTGCATTGTTCTTGATTTTGTTTCATATTAGCTAGAAATTAGTTATTTAAACAGCTAATAAGCTTCAATTATGAATATATTAAATGCAAATATCATTTCTAAATACCCAAAACTTCAAACGCGTTTATCTCCACTCCAGTGCATTGTAACATGGAACCTTATAATTCTAAGGCAGCGTAATGTTTGAAGGTCTTTAAGCTACAAGGATGAAATTTCGGTAGCAAATAAGTAATTATAGAGATGCATGGTTATTGAGAAAAGAATTGACGAAAATCGTTAAAGAAAAGTATAGATGTGAGGCGATAGTGGTGGTTGTCACCTACTTTAGTATATTTTGCCTTTGTTGAAACCGAATTTTGCCACTTTTAGAGATTACTTTTTATTGAAGCGATTGACTCCAGAGTGACTTGGTGATATTTAGTCATGATGAAGAGGACTTATTCTTTTTAGAAAAAGGAAAAATTTGTCCTAATTGTCCATAATTATTCTATCACAAATAACAAAGCAGACATCTGACATCAAATTTAATAAGCTTTAATTTTGCTCAGAGTAATTTTTTCCTACAATACGCCGTTTTCGAGATATAAGCGAAAACCCTAAAAACGGGACCTATTCACCCGCTCCCCCTGTTTTACCCATGTAACTAGAATCGGAGTCTTTTAATATTTTAACCTCCTAACTAATCCAAACACATTCATAAAATAAAATTCCACCCTCTTCCATGTGCTGTATAACCTCTTCGTTGACTAGATTTGAACATTTTTTGTGTCAACTGCAGTGTAGAGGCCCGAAAATAATTAGTGCCTCAGGCCCCAACGTTCTTTGATCCGGCCCTGCCACCACTCCAAAACCATTCTTATCTCCCATCGGTTCTCGTCGATTTATTTTCTCAGTGACCATACTTATAATTTCTACTCTTTGTACAAAAATTTCATCCCTGTAGTTTGTCGTAAAAACATTAAAGCAAAATATCGAAAAAATAATGAAGATTTTAAGGGCCTATATCTCAGCAGGAGTTGACTTTTGCATAAAGCATGTTGATCTAAATCGTCTTATATTGACTTGCAGAATCACTTGTATAAATTAAACGCTTTTGCCTGGACACCCAGCGAATTATTAAATATCACAAAAATGGGTTA
Source organism: Malthinus seriepunctatus (assembly GCA_963924605.1). Classification (NCBI taxonomy): domain Eukaryota; kingdom Metazoa; phylum Arthropoda; class Insecta; order Coleoptera; family Cantharidae; genus Malthinus; species Malthinus seriepunctatus. Next base: position 40,694,741 of record OZ004601.1, read on the forward strand.
CTCGTTACCCTCCACGAGTAACTTTGCAAATAGGCCCCTCGACGTCTTGTTATGCCACTGCAATGAATAAATTCTTATGCAGTATCTTAATAATAATAGCGGGTCCATTTTAGAACTTTTGATGATACTTTAATAGGAGGTCAGGGTCTCCAAACGTAAGCTCGGCATTAGAATGAAGGGGGTGTCGGCTTTTAACCACAATTATCCTTAGAATAAAGAAAGATCAAGTGTTTAGTGCAGAGAAAATGGCAGAGTTACAGGACTCGCTTACGGCTCGTTCTTGAATTTACCTAAGCCTCCGTTAAAATTCCACTCTTTGGACCAATTTCTTAGGCTGGTCAAAGATCTTTGACAAAGTTCTTTTTTAAAATCTTTATTATAAAATATTTTACAGTGTAATTGGGTACATTTTATAAAACACAATGTAATAAGGTATATTTTATAAAATGTTCTCTCTTTTACTTAAAATATTTTATAAAATAGACTTTAAAAAATAAGTTTGCCAAAGATATTTGACAGTCTAATACCAGCCTTACAAAATAGACTCAGCAGCTGACTCTAAACCAGTGGTTTTCAAACTTTTTTTCGCTTACCACTTATGTGTACTACGAATCAGTCGCATACTACTAAGGGTCGATTTTATAATCATGGCTCAACTCTTTTTGAGATGAAATATTACAGGATGCCAGGAATTAGTAGATTTTGCAGCCTTTCGTTATTTCTAAGTTGAAGAAAAGGTTTGTAATAATGAGATATGGTCATAATCATGAAAGCCTTGGGGTGGGGAGCCGCTAAGAAATGTCAGGTACATGTTATTAGCCAGTATATTTAAATTGTACTGCGGACGTTTGTTAGAGCTTGCTAAATCCTCTTTCATAAGCCATTATTAAACTGAAATAAATATATTTTAAAGTAACACATTTCTCCAACTGAAAGCTTCGTGATGTTGACTATAGTTGCTAACCAAGCAAAAATACTGATGATATTATAATAATTCGAAAATTTCAACCTACTACAAGCTTTTGAAAATAGATAAATGGTGTTATGGAAAATGTGTTACCTATAACAAAAATTACTAGTAGCAAGAAAAGTAAAAAAATAAGAATATACTGCAACTTAGGACTTTGTATTTGTGTAGTTTTCTTTTTCTTGTTTTTCGGTTTTAAAAATTACCTACGTTTCAATTAGAAAACCCATTAATAAGAAAAAACGTTCAGCCTTATCTGAGTTTTTTATAAGTCGATCATTCATAAATAGGAAAAATTTAAATAATTTCTTGACTATAATAATGGAGCTTTTCCATTAATTTAGTGAATTTGAATCTAAGCATTAAATTTACAGAATATTTACCCTACGAATTAGCAAGGACCTAACATTGTGATATGGATACAAAATGTAAACATGGGGTGACACACAAAAGCATATGGATGTTAAGTTACTCTACGGGTGATTTCGTATATAATGAACACGCGCTGAGGTTATTATAAGTGCCCGAGACTTCTATTATAATGCAATTGTGGACTTGATGTACTATTAATGGTTTTATCGTCTCATTGCACTTCAATATAAATATAATACTATTTGTGATATTTGTGGGAGCAAGGAATCTATGAGCTTCCGGCATCATGTTAAATACTTCTGGTATTAACATCAACTGTCAGAACGAATGAGATGAATGTTTAACAATCACATTATTATCTTGTCTCGAATTTCATTACAACAATAATTATTATCTATATCCTATCACAAGGTGATTGTTAAAGTTGAGCAGTCTAAAAAGCAAATAATATCAAATTAATTAAGTTACAACAAAAATTATGCCTTTGTTTTTTAAATAAGATCAAATCAACGTCATAATTTTTCTTCTACAACATGTTGAGCATCATCATCAGGAAAATTATTTTGAAAATTTCTACTCTTGCAGTTTGGCCATATAAAAGTATGGTATTATTAGGGATGATTTTACTTGATGGTATCGAGTTTGATAATAGATAATAATTGTATTGTCATCTATTTGAATATAATTATGCAAAACTTGAAGTCAGAATACGACGACGAATAGGTAAAGTGAGTCAACATCATTTCCTGTCGGGCGCCACGATAGAGTGAGCGTTGTCGAAGTTTCCGGTTTTACCTTGAGTGGTAACCCTTAGTGATCACCCTACCTGGTCTGTCTCAACCCCGCAATAAATTTCCTAAAAACTTTTATCTTTAATCTTTGTTTTATTAATTAATACTTTTTTATTGAATAAATTATAAAACTGTAATATAGATAAGGAACACCTAATTAATTTTTGAATACAAATACCCTCGATAAGGTCATTTAAGTTTACTTAATCGATTTTTAAAATAAATTAGTCACCTTTATTCTAAAAGGACGAGACAAAAGAATTTATCAAAATAGGTTTTGTATAAATATAAGAAAAAATTTACAGTTGTTAAATAATTATATATTTTCGACCACCTTTAAGCATAACAGAAACATATCATTAGTATTAGAGAAATGATGTGCTTTGATAGCTGTACTATTGAAATTATCTTAAATAAAGTGACTCACTGGCGCTTACTTGACATTTGAGGTTAACTTCCCAAACTTTTGTAGCTCAAAACTATATTACATCTTCTTATACCTTTATCGTTGTAATTAAAAACGCATTATACTTGTAAAACTTGTTTTCTACTTTTTTTATATTGTTAATAATAACAACTAAATAACGATATTTATAAATAAATTAAGAAGCTAGGTGGTATGGTGTAACCGATATAGGGTAAGAATTTATAAGAAATTGTTTGGATAGAGTTGAAAATTTTTTAAATTAATTCTCCTAATATGAGGTAATGGATTTATTCACTTTTTGTTGGAAAACTAACTTTTGACCATTATCACAATTCTTTATTTAAAAAAAACATTTGATGGAGAGAGAGATAAATAAAAGTTTGCATGGTAATGGTATATAACTAGCTATTATAGTTACCTATTCAAATCTTAACTTAATAATCGTTTTGCTTTTGGACACTTATTATTATACTGGGCCCTCTCAATACAAAAAAGTTGCGTTTATGCTATTTTCTTTTGCACTGAGTTGAGCTGATTGACTTAACAGATGCATTCTCCTTCTTTCTATGGTGTATGAAACAAAAATTCAGTTTTGCTCCAAGAAAAATTTCGAAACGTGCTTCTGTGAGCATATTCTATGTTTACAGTCTTATCATAATGGTGCTAGTCTGACCTCTAATACTCATTATTATTAATATAATAAAGCCTCTTCCAGAGCGAGTCCTGGAAGACTCCAGAAATGATATACGGAATGCTGAGGCCAAAATATCTGAAGAGAATTACGATTAAAGAGCAAGAGAGAGACCTAGAAGACTCCATAAATGGTGTCCAGAATTCTTGAAGCTCATATTCGAAGAGAAGCACCATTACAGAGGAAGAAGAAGATCTGGAAGACTCTAGAAATGGTGACCATAATGCTGGAGGTTCATATCCCAAGGGAATAAGATTAAAGAACAAGGGGGCAGGGGAGCTGGAAGACTCAAGAAATGATTACGGGAATGGTGAAGCTCCACATCGCAAGAGAATTAACCTTAATCGAAACTAAAAGTAGTTCGAAGTAGCCCTGATTGATAAGGGCCGATTTTATAATTGAGGCTTAACAGCGGTTTAAATTAAACCCCAGATCAACCTGAGTTCAAGGCAAATTCGTATTGTAAAATCAGGTTCAATGGTAGTTTATCGTAGTAACACTCAAGTTTTGTTGAACTGTAACTTAAGTTGTGTTTGTAAAATCCATAGAGAGACTAATATGAAATTGATATTCCTAGTTACGAAGAAGGCATTGTTTATCTATTTTGTAAATTCTTGATCAAGCTATAAAAATGGCACAAATTATATTAAACTGAAGTTAATTTGTGCAAGATAATAATCTAGATAAGTTTTATATGTAAATAGAGTTTAGGTAAAAATTTGCATTGTAAAACTCGACGAAAAGTCCATTTGAGAAAAAGGGAAAAATAAAAAGTACCAACAGTATATACTTATTCAGTAACTGAATAATGTAAATATATACCTAAACTTAAAATGCATAGAAATAGCACGTTAAAAATATAAGTTTTAAATTAGTTTTGTTGATAATATTATATTGGTATTTTATTTAAATTTAGCTCGTGCTGCGGCAAAACTAACAAACCAATTTACTTACAGATATACCTAATTAAACTACGGTTTAACATTAGTAATATAAATGTTATATACCAGCGAATAAATATTATTTTCCAAATCGTTAACTTAATAATATAGAAGTTGAAATTTACGAGCATTTATTTCTACAATAAATTTTAAATATATCTACGGTGGAGTTTCGGTATACACAATCTATGCTTTGCTTATACCAAAACCGGAAGTACTAGGCCCTGCGAATCAGGGTATGTTGATTACATCGAGGGTTCTACTTAATTTATTATAAACTGACTAATAATAAATAATCTGTATACATTTTTATAGCTCTATAACTTTTTAATGAGACTCGTAAAGTGTTTAATCGTTAAAAACTTACGTTTTCAATGTTTGTACACAAAATTTGCAAATAACTTTTGTAATTATTTAATTTTCGAGAATAATTAAATATAAAAATATTAATTGGATGTGTTTTGACTTATGAGATAATTAAGAAAATTAATAAAGCGTAGGAGTTATCTAAACATTAAAATTCTACACGATGAATTATGGTACGGTTATTATCCTTTTGGGATTAATAAAGTCGTTATACTTAATACATCTACCTATAACTTTATTTATACCAAAAAAAATAGTGAAAAATGTTCGATAATACAGACAACTACAAAAATTATTATTGAAGGAAAATAATGAAAGAAATGATAACATAATTTATGAAAGTGTGACATTATTCCGTGACTATTAGTATTAGTTGTACTGTCAAGGTAATCATAAATACCATAAATACCGATAGGTGAAAAGTCGAGAAATTTTCTTTTTCACACTTAACTAAGTTTTGATTGTCGCGAAAAAAATGTCAAAAGTTGTAAACGGGACATAATCAGAATGAATTTTTTCATTTTTCGTTCCATTAAATTAATTTTTACAGTTCTCACAGAAAGATATAATTTCACCTAATTTTGTGTCACTCATTTATCAGAATTTTAACTTTTTTGAAAAACAATAGGATTTTATTTATACAGTAGTGTAACGAGGTCCTAATGTGACTGATGGAAAACTTTTTGTTATGAACCATCTTCATATCAAGAAAACAAAACTCGGTAGTCATTTTTAAATAAGCAACATGGAACTGGGTCCAATAATATTGGAAATAGTTAGCTGGATTTCGTAAAGAGAAGATATTGAGCCATACATACCCTAATTATGCATCATGCAAGCTGCATGTTAATTTTCTTTAATTTCATTGATGAAAATTCACTATACCTACTGAACTATTGAACAGCAAATACACATTAACTTTTCATTTACATAATTAGATCAAGTCTAAAGAGATTCGATTATTATTGATTATTAAGTAATTCTCATTTATTGTTTATAATTACTAATTAGTTCAAGTTTTAGAATTTTATTGATTGAAATATCTTGCTTTGAAACTTTAGAATTTTCTGAAAATCATAACGTGTGGAAGTGTTGATTAGGGTGGTCTTTTTGTATATAATTTTTTTGATTATAGACAGTCTCAATTGCTGTGAAATTTTAAGCCGATCGGAAAACCCAAAGACGGCCTTGACTGATTTATTAATATTTTTAAAAGTACAGGATGTTAATTATATGTTTGAAAATTCTAGAAGCGACTTTGGGAAACTATTGTAAAGAGATAAGATATTGTAAGATGTCAGAAAGGCACATCATGATATTTCAATCTGATTTTGAAATATTAGTAACATTCACTCGCATTGACCCAGCGGGCAAGGAGCTCCTATGGAGGGTTAAAGTATTACTTTATCTGCACCTGCGGTTGAAGTAATACTTTATCTGCTATTCTGAGTTGAAGAAATCATGCTTCTGAAAACATAACAAAACCTAGGCATCTTAAAGTAAATATCAAACCCTGTGAGGCATGGTTTTCCGTTATTTAAATTGTTTAATATTTTAAGGATGGATAAAAGGGAAATATTTAGAGGGTGAGACAATTTAAATCTTAAGTTGTATAAATAAGGACCACCTAGAGTGAATGTATAAAAAATCAAACCCTTTAATACACATTAAATAAATGGTGTTCCTCCAAAGGAAATTTTTTTAAATTATCAATTATCTATTGCCAATAACAGTTTACAACCTATAATTTTAAATCTTTTCGTTCACTTATCATAAATTTAGTTCTCACGAAGCTACTGGTTTTGATAATTACTTCGAGACATTCATTATAGTTGGTACAGCCATATAAAAAATTAGGTATATGTCAGTAAATATGGTAATTAAAATTAGCTATGCAAATTAAACCTTAATTGTTTGGCATATTTTTTTTATTGTTTTGTGTCTCCATACAGATGAAATGGTGATATGCAAAATTTTGGAGGACTTTAAAATTTTTAATTATTTTCGTGATTAAAGTTATATAATTTTAAATTTTAGTGACGTCACACTAACGGTGATTAACTCGCGTGCAAGGTATAAAAAATAGGGTTATTTTAATAACTACCTATAATTTAATTACTTATACTGTAATATATGTTTTTGGAAAGGAAAAATTTTTTGAACTAACATCCAGATGTTTCTCCAATCACGGTAGGGAATTTCTTCACCCTTACAAAGCAACCCTTTAATAAGATGGTAAGTTTAATTTCATTGGCACGTTTTTGGTCTTAATGTAAGCTAAAATTGCAACAAAGCTCCTTAAAGATTTTATTCGTTCCTATTCCTAGGTAGATTAGGCCCAGAAACCTTCGACGGCGGTCGAGGTCATAATTCCAACGTTTAATTATAATTAATTTGGTCTAATAGATGAGATTATTCAATCAGTGTTTTCGCAAACAAAACATTGCGAATTAAACGTTATTTTGCGATTACATATAATTAGGTAGATGAAGTACTTAGAACAAAATCCAAATTTAATGCGTGTAAATCACGCATAAAATTGAAACAGATTTTCTTATAATTTTGACAACAAAAAGCAATCTGTTTGTAAACTAAAATTTCTTTTATGGATTAGCTAGGGTTCTGACTAATAAACGGCCCCAACATCAGCAAGCAGCTAGAGATATATGGACATTGAAATCGAGAATATACAGCCGCGAGGAAGCCGGGCGTGATGGGAGAGAACAGCTGGACAGTTCCAGGTGAAAATAATGAAATCAACGAGCCGAAACAATAGACCACTTTGTCTACCTCCAAATTCACGTTCTACTCATATGCGCTTTAGCTGCCTAATTACCTGATCTATATCTTTAAATCCTGTCGAATATTTATTTATTTTAAACTAAATCGTAATAACATTTTACATTGTTATTTTCGTTTTTTATCGTTAATTGCTAATTAGGGACCTTATCTGCCTTGATTATTTTGGTCATTATTGTATCTCATTGTTCTACAGCTTAGTTGCTCATTTTAGTTTATTTCTGTCCGTAAATTGTGCCTCGGCTTAGAATTAGAGAAAACGTTTTTAGAAATAATTAAAAACGATATACGTGTTATCACCTCGTAATTAATTTATAATGCACAATTAGAGATACCTAATATGTAAAATACACATGTAGCGCATTTAGTAAACATTAGAGGCACACGATCACGTGAATTTACTGGTACATGAAACATTATATCGATACTAACAATTCTTATGAATGGAAGGCAACCTTTTTTCTATTAATTAGTTATTATACATGCATGAATGAAATATTAATGGACGATTATTTCATGACTGAATATTTAAATATTATGCATCACTTCTAATTTAATTAATTCAACAATTTTAAATTATTAGAAGGAAAATTCAAGTCATTTGCTCTCTTTCGTTATTTAAGAGGTTTTAAAATTTCAAGGTATAATAAACTTGAGATCTGTTTTAATTAATTACAATTACCACGATGCGCTGTTGTGAATATAATTGATTTACGATTATCTGGTCTGTATCTAACTTGAAAATTCAGAATTGTCCATCAGTGAGTCGTTCTTAAGTTATACTTTTGATACCCATAAAGCTTGTTAAATTGTGGTTTTAAAACAAAATTATTTTGGGAACACGTTTAATTAAATTTTTTTATCATCCTTGATGGTATACAAATTGACAGAAATTGTTTTCTCACAATTTCTGTAAATTAAAGGTTCAGCAAAAATGTACTGACAGATTGGCATTCTCAAGTTAGGTACGTACCATAGGTGAATGTTAAATTATAAATTTAAACAAATTGAATTATAATTATAGAGTAAATATAATACTAAATCGTGTTTCTAAGGTGGGAAAAATTCGATATTTAAAAAAATATTTTCGTTAGTAAAATTACAAAAAAGTATCCCATGAAAGTAATAGCTTTTCAACAGTAACTAAATTATTGGTTAACAAACTTTGGAATCTAATTAATACGTCTTGTTAAATTTCGAGAAAGATTTAAAAAGGCCAGCTTATACACAAACTTGAAATTTAATACAAGAAATTTGTTATGTTTTGACTGCACAGACGTCAGACTGCGGTGGAATTTTAAAGACTTTAAAATTGGTAAGTTTTGAATGTTATGAATTATTAATGAAATATCAATTTAATCAAAGCAGACAAATGTTAACTTACCAATTTATCGTTAATTTAATTTGCAAATAACTTTAAAAAAATGCCTAAACTAATAATTACGGTTGTCTTTGTAGAAATAAATGACCGGTGCCCCAATCAGAGACGGGGTTGTGACGGGCAGCTGCCAGGGCGCCCGGAACGTCAGTTGGCCGATTAATGCGCTTTTGGTCCCCTGTTCCAAAAAAAACCACTACACCATGTCAGTGTGGCCTTATACGTAAATGATATATATGTAATTAGCTAATTATGGTTTGTAGTTAGTGCTTTAGGCGTAACATTCATACAAAACCTTGCATATAATTAGTACTTAATCTAAACTTTATCCCATCGTCGTGGACATGTGTTTTGAAACCCACTGCATTGTAAAAATTGCACAACCGAATTTTTGATAAAACAAAAAAAACGTTAAATTAGAAGGTAGAGGAGAATTTTTATGTTGACATGTAACGATAATTACATTTTTCTTTTTATGAGAAAGAAAGCTTTGAGTGCTAAATCTAGATTAGATATAGTATGATAAAAAATGTAAAAATTACAACACAATGTACTGGCTCGGTACTATTACAAAATATAATTACAATAATTGTATTTTATATTATTTTTTAATTAATCTTACTGTAAAAAATTTAAATAAGTTTGAAAATGTTGTTGGGTAACACAATTGTCTCAAAATTAGGTTCACCAAAATATTTTGTAGTAATTATTGCCGTTTTTTAGAATTTGAAAAAGGAGCACAGAACAATATGAAAAAAATACCTGAATTATTACTACTAATTAATAACATAATAACGGGGTCTTAAAAGCGTCTTTTAAAACAAACCTCATGTCAATTGATTTCTTAAAAAAACGCTGTTTGTAAAACGTTCCCCGTAGGCAGGTCCCCACTTCAAACTTTGGGCCCCAGTACCAAAAACTCTCACGGGCCCCCAGTGGCGTAGCTACGTTATCACAGGGCTGGACTTGAAAAATTTATCACGGCCCCTATGCGCCGCAGGTAAATTTTTTTTAAATTTTCAAGGTCAAATAGGCTTAGATCAGCTTTAGGAATTTTTTAACATATTTTTGTACTGTGAAATTAAGCAATTTTTTATACTGAAAAAAACTTTATTTGATAATATAATTTATTTATTTGACCATTTGATAATTATTGTTTAGAAAATCATAAAAATAAAATATTTGTAATCTTTGCATGTCCATGTCCAATTTATAAAAAAGATAACCTATTTTACAATTTACAAAAAAATCCCCTCTTGGGGCCCCTGAAACTCTGAAAGTCTGGTTTAACAGAACCCAAGGAACTATTATAGTTACACCACTGAGTACACCACCTTTTGACAAGGTTTATGATGAGTAACAGCACCATAAAGAATTGATATTTTCTATAACTTAAACATACATAAAATTTGTCTACAAAATCACAGTAATTATGCTCAATTTTAAAGATTTTGATTCTTTAATATTCGAGAATATATTTTTCTCAATGTATACCAGTACGTTTACGCGCCCCGGGCCCCTAAGCTCTCGGGCCCTGGTACCATGGTACCAACTGACCCCCCTGTTGTGGGGGTCCTGCCCGTAGGTACCTACTACTGTAGATAGTAGCTATAGAACAGAAGAAGAAATAACTATGCGAAATATCTTTTCAGGTCTAAGATATCAAACTTGGCATAATGTTATTTCCGAATTTCGTCTCTTAATAAACAGGGATGTCCCTGTTCTGGTGAACACCTGGTATATGGTACCTAAAAGAAAAATTGTGTTTTTTGTTATGTTACAAAAATGCGGATATACTATGTATTTGCATTGAAATCTAAATCTAAGGTTAATGAAATTTGAGCAATGCAATTCAAGGCTTCTAAAAACACTTTTAAATTTCATTAAAGCAGAATCAGAATTCACGTTTCAACAGCTAAATCATTGGTGGTTTTGAGATAGTCTTTCAAACTTCTATTTAGTATTTCCGCTATTTCTAATTATTATTAAATTACTTCTAGAGTAAATACTAAATACATTTTGAAAGATCTATTAAAAAATCACAGTAGGTAACCCATACGATAAAATACTAGTTAAATACTGGTAATTTTTAAATTTCATTTTTTTTGCGTATTACTTGCTTATTTTATTACTTAAACATTATCAATTTATTCCTATTTTTTAAGCCTTTTTTTGAAGCATAATGTCCAAAAGTTTTAAAATAAAAAAACACCAGTGGCAATAGGCAATAGAGCCACTGGTTTTAAAGATCGCAGGAAATAAAAATTTGTCTGAACACTCTATACATCATTTATTTCTAATAGGCGGGATCTCGACCTTAATGTCCTCTAATTGTTTATTTTTACTGTGGTCTCTTCTTTGACTTTAGAAAAAAAAATACTTAAAAATAATAACTGAATCAAATTTCTTTTTCAGATCGTGTTTTTCAGGACGAGGAAACAATAGAAAAACTTCTAAAACATGTCAAGAAACAAGCAAGAGGTGAGTCTTCTACGGCTCTCGTCGTTTCTCAATTCATAACTTCCATCTCTTTCTGTCTACTCACTCACCTTTTTAAGACATCTGAAGATCCTGCTTCATTTGCGTTCTCTTCTCCTTCTCCTCGAAAGAATCCATCTTTTCGATTAAGACGTAAAAATAATAATTAAACTTTTCTATTTTCAGGTCATTTCCATCGGACGAAAAAAATAAAACTGTATTTTTGTTTAATGCTAAACTTTTAAATTTCAGCCGCGACACAATTAAACGGTTTTTTCGGAATCGAATTTAAATTCTCGCGTACGCGTTTATTAAAATTGAGTCCGAAGTTGGATTCTTGAAGGAAGCTTTAATAATTCGATATTCGGTTTTTGCTCTAAAAATAAGTGCATTGTACGTAAGTGTGTAGTTCAATAATTATTATTGTTCGATTCGTTTTGAACTAAGTGAGTGAGTGACGGAACGAGAAATAGACTTTGGCATTGAGAAGGTCATCAGAAAAAAGGTAAATTATTTGTTTTTATGTTAAAAAGGATGTATAACAGGGTCAACCATTATAAATTTGTACGATTTGCCAAATTTATCAAAATATTTAGAAATAACCGAGTTACAGCTCATTTTGTGGTCAGATCTGCTGTGAGTTACACGACCGTTCACGAAAGAGTTTACAATAGCTAACTTTTTTATTTATGAAGTTACAAATTCGGTTAAATTAACGAAGTGTTAGTTATTTATTGGCATATCTCGGCAACTAGGCCCGATTTTCCAACTACCCAGCTAAATGAAGACGACAAAATACTACAACTTCGCTAATTTAACCAAATTTGTAACTTCATAAATAAAAAAGTTTGCTATTATAAACTGTTTCGTGAACGGTCGTGTAACGCACAGCATACTTAACCACAAAATGAGCTGTAACTCGGTTATTTCTAAATATTTTAATAAAGTGCCTTAATACTTTTATACAGAGAAATGTTTGAGGAATCCAAATATCTAAAAATATATAGGGTGTTCCACGAAAAAAGTGACATATTCCTGTAACTTGGTAACTAGATCTATCTCCGTTTTTTCAACTAACTCGGGAGCTTCTGCCATTTTCAAGGGGAATACGAAGGCGGTACAACTTTCAAGGGAGACTGGATTATGATTCCGATACTGTCAAGTGCCATTAATCATCTTTTTGCATTTTTAAATTGTCATCCACCATTTATATCAATTTGTAAAGGATTCATCTGACTTGGACATATTTACTCCACAAGAAGACATAATTGAGCAAAAAAATGATTCAACTCCCGTTCAGATCACAAGGGTAATTTTTGAGTCAATTCTAAAATTTAAACCAATATCTCCAACTTTTGGAAAAGTACAATTGTTTATCATATCACACTTACTCTAGTCCATGAAAGCTCTCTGATGAGATTTGCTTGATCATCAGAATTTAAATCCTGCTTTTATCATTACTACAAAACTATCAAATACTTTTCTCCTTTTGAAAAATTCTAAAGAGCGTGACTTGTAAAACTCTGACAAAAACTATTTTATGTGAAGAGAAAATCGTTGTATTGCCAATATTGATAAACAGTTTCCTAAAAAAATATTACTTCAGCTTCAGCCTATGGTAAAAGTGTTATATGGTTTTCAGATTTATGATATTGCAGATTTCGTTCAGTCTTTTCATATTTGTACTAACATTCAAGCTTATTATACATCGGCGTTTGATGTTGGTTTTTGCCTTATAATTTTGGGTCTAATTCAGATTTATTACAAGTTTAGGTTTATGAAACGTTAAGGGTATTCGCACGTGGAAATTTTCTTGGAAACTCGCTCCATACTACACTTTCTTTGTTAATTTTTTACTATCTTTTTAATGACTAATGTTTACTAATATTAGATTATCGAAGTAATTAAAACAATTTAGTTGTCAATTCAATGTTTGTTTGAGATATTCAAATTTTATTACCTACTTATTAAATTTTTAAAATGCAAACTGAAACGTTTACCATTGATCGCGTGACTATTCTCATAGTATATACATTGATGAGATAATTTGTTTAATTTTCAACAGTTAACTGATGGCTTGCATGTAAATTGGAATTACAATTGACGAAGATTCGCAATACGGATATAAAATATTGCATTTAAAATGGTGCATTATTTAGCAAACTTTTTAATACGGATAACTTTGACATGTCTATATTTTGCTCAAAATTGTAATAACAAATCAAATATCAATTCTAATGATAGATGTTTTGTTGTTATTTATGTACTTAATAAGTTATGGGTTATGCAATGTGATAGAAAGGTTCAAAACAGAATTAATGGGGGTCTCGCGTGTCTCCTACTGAAACGCCCGCACCGAGGTTTATCCCGTGACCGTGCATTTAAACGTTGATATTTAACACTTTTTACTTAATGTGTAATATTGTATTGTCAATGCTTATAAATTAATAGTCCATTAATAATAAATATTTATCACTTTTATAGACAAAATTTGTTTTATAAATCGAACAAAGAGGAAAAGTGTATAGTCCGTTTCATTCGTACATGATTAGTTAAATACGATGCCCAAAAAAAAGAGAATTTTAATACAGTGGTAATGAATACATGTCAACACTAAAATTCATATTACTAAAAACCGCACCTCTATTAATTACACTAATGGAATACTTTATAATAGTATATTGTTCTACCTTATCTATACACTTTAATCACATAAATAATATAATTTTTTGTATACTCGGAAAACTCCAACATGGTACAAAAGCGTCCCTTAGTTTAATTAAATTTAAATTAAAAAAATTTTAAATTTAATAAGTAGGTATATTAAGGAGTCGATTACTTCCGTGCCTATCTGAATTTTAATTTTGGTTTCTACTATAGTCATCTAGTCAACTCGTCTTTCTTAATTATTTATTTCTCGACTACTCTTTTACTCTTTCATTTTAATAAACGATAACGCCTTTTAAATTTTAAACTTTAATAAAAATACAAACCTTGAAAGTAACTCTTGGTGCGCAGGTAACTGACAGATAACCGCAGGATAGAAAGTCGATCTAACTTGGATAAAATATTTTGCTCGAAGGGTAGAAGACTCGCCAAATTGTCTAGCTCTGCATTTAAACGTTCCCGATGTCTTTTACTAGGGTTGCTTTTTGTTACACCATCTTTTGGTGTAGGTTTCAAGCTGTAACAATTAATACAAATATGAGTATTACAATTCACATTGTTACCCTACATACTATTACAGAAGATAATTTTACAAATGCAACGAATAAAGTATAGATACTTACAAGGTAGTAGTTTTTTAGTCTGTTTAAAGGGGACCCTACAGTCTAGAATGTACAGTGATAACGCCATTTTGTGTTAACCCTGTATAAAGAACTAATCTGCGTACAACGGCAGTTTTAAACAAAAAATCTTAGGGTTGGGGTAATCAATGATGAACAGTTTAGTACGATTAGGTACTCTATAACTTTCGGATTAAGGGAGTCTAGGATACCCCTAGATGAAGAGGTCTGGGGAGTAATCTTCCGTAATGATATTACGAGACTTCAAGAAACTATCAAGGAAAATCTGAGATCTGAACTTTTTATGTTCAAAAGAAAACTCATGTTAACAATAAAATGTAATAAAATAACTGCAAGTTTAATATGTTTTTGCGGTATTTATGTACGAAAGAAAAATCACATTTGTTTCGTTACGTATACAATTTAAAAAGTAATTGAGCGTATTTCAAATAAAAACACAACAGTAATTCAAGTGTAAGCACACATTTTTAAATTTACTAATAACACGATGATAAGGTCAACTTAAAGCACAACCTGCAATTGAAGCATACATTTTTCCACATATTTTTCTGTTTTAAATAATTTCTTATGCCAAAAGATTTACGATTGTAAAATAAAATTTTGACATTGAAGTACTATGTGTATAATTTACATTCTCCCAACTCATTATATCTATTTCTTCATAATAATTAACATTTTTTTTCATTGCGAACGGAATTTTTTTGTTTAACTATTTAGTTCTAAAACTCAAGTTACATCCGTGTAAGGGCTCTATTAGGCCTTGACGACCCTTATAATAAATGATCTTTACACACCCTCAACGGTTCGTACATTTTTTAAGCAAGAAGTAACGGAGGATAATTAATTTTTGTATAGGATATTGATCACGGTTTAAAATAACTAAAGTTCTGCAGTATTGTATCGATTGTGTACATAAAAGTACTAATTAAAAAAAAAAGTGTACTCTATTTGCTTAGTTACTTCATGTTTTCAATAAACAAATGAACCTGTCGGCCTTTTAAATACATATTAGCAAATGATTTCAAACTTAGCCTACAGTATGAATTTGATTGATTAGTTCGGTAAATATAGCTTCTGAATTGTTAGTTCTAATTCATTCTAATATACCTATATCATAATTAACTTTGTTAGTTAATTAATGTTGGATTTCAAACACAAAAGAGATAGCAGTAATGGAGTTTCTGAGGAGTCTATTGCTCAGTATAGGAGAAGGTGGGTGAATATCGACCACCTAAGGCATTTTTTGTATAAAATCTCTAAATTTGATTCAATAAATCTGAATTTTTTTTATATGTCCAGTATACTTTAATGCTTCTTAAAATTATTGTAAAAATTGAACATATTAACACATTCCTCCAAAAATAAATGGTAAAGTCAGCAAGTTTTTGAGGGGTAAAATCGACCCGCTGGGTAAAATCGACCATCAGGTATGATAATAATCGACCTACGTATTAATTCATATAATTATTATTTATATTAGAAAACACATTTAAAAAATATATAAAACATTAAGAAACTATCCCCTTATAGTGCCTTAGACGGTCTTTCACCGTACTATTACGGAACTTGGTACATAGATGTCGATGCCGCTTTTATAATTTCTCGTTCATATGCTTGTGCGGCTTCTACCGCCTTGTCGTATTGCATTTTATACAAGCTTGACGAGATGTTCACGAGAAAATGACAATTACAGTTTTAAATAGCTATCTACTATTAATACCATGGATTCTAAGAGCAGGTACTTTGAGTCTTGGTTAAGCAAACTTGACACCTGGTTAAAGTTAAACGCGATTACCAATAGGACTAGTTTAATTAATAACCTGCTTAATTTTTAACCGAAACTCAAAGTATCAACCGATCGATAACTTTTCCATATAAGTAATTTTCTGAATCTATTTTAACCGATTTTTATATGTAAACAATTCTATTTTTCTATAGTTTCTGAATAGAAAAATGGAATATCATTAACCTATAACCGAAAATTTAGTTCTATAAAAAGTTATAGGTTGTCATTCTAAGCGTTAAAATTTAAATGGTTGTACCACTCTATAAAAATATTAGGTATATCAAAATGATATTTGAGTATAACTGACATAATTTAGAAAAGGCATGAAAAGAATGAATGAATGAAAAGAATCTAAAAAATTGCACAATCACTAGACTTTTGTCTTTTACAAATTCTCTCTGAAACTATTAGGTTTTTCCTTAACACGTTAAGCCCCACCTATATCAAAAATAAGTTTTTCTGCTGGACCACATCTTTTTTAATCAGAAATTCTCTAAAGCAAGGAAAGAAAAATTTTTAATTTATAAATTAAAAAAACTAAATGGGTAGTAAAATAATCTGAAAATTTATAATTAACTAGTATCAAGGGTATAGAAAAAGATGCGAGAAAGTTTTCCACCCTCAAGGGTGTGTTCTAAAACTTTTATGAAATGAAATACTACTATAACTCGCCAAGTTATAGAACATCCAAGGTTTCCGGCAATTTGATTGAAAATTCCCAGATTTCGAACCAATCCCTGTTTTATTTTCATCGCGTTTTTTCGAAAATTTCATAGATACATGTATTGTTCAGAATTTAATGCTCTGTGAAATGGGGCAAACAGAATTTCGATAGTCCTTTTACTTTCCGGGTTAGTATTCTTTCAGAAGTTTAGAGCACATTTACCCCAGGATGCACACCCATGGGGATGGTAAAATTTTGTTCTGCAGCTAGAACTAGCTAGTTCCAAATTTTCAGCTATACATATCGTCTCCAGCTATACATATTATCTGCAAATTCGGCAAAATTGAGTTAAATAGTGGATTTAGTGGTAGATGACCAATGCACATAATATTGAAGTTTCGGATTTGTATCTCATTCCGTTACTTAGATACAGCCACTTTAAACTTGAAAAACTGCATATCTTGGTTTTTCAAGAACATTATCTTGCAAAAACATTTTTTTCCTCAGTTATTAAATAACGCATAGAGCTCATCTTTTTTTTTATTTGATGTGTAATTTGATGTGTAATGATGAGTAATTATTCAGGAATAGAAAGCTGTTTTTAAATTAATAAAAAATATCTTTAATTGAGGCACAAATATGTTTTTATACAAATGAATATACAAAATTTGCAAAGACCCCACTTCCAACACCTTTAGTTTTTTTTGCACGATACGGATTTTTGTGCACAGTTAGGTAAATTGATGGTTTTAGGACATTTGATGATGTAGATGTAGTCGCGTTTCAAAAATAAAGTTTTAGCTATGCAATTTTTAATTCACTACAGTAAACTAGCAAATCGGCATTTTAGACTGTTAAAATTAAAAATTTTCAAATTTCTTATTAGAGCCTTAAAGGTACCTTAAAGTATTTAAAAATATCTTAGAAACGAAGTAAAATTAATTTTACAGACGCCAATGAATTTTTTTGTGCTCTCCTGTAAAATCGCGATTTTGCAGATTTGCGAGTTTACCAGAGTGGGGACGACATGTTAATGTTCGAGGTTGAAACCTTAAGTTACTGTAGGGGAGATCGGGTACAATTGTAACGCGGTACAAATGTAACAACAGCTGTCAGCAAGTTGTGTGCAGTTCCTTAGGTCTGGTAATACGACATTTAAATGATGCTGATATAAACTACTTTTAATGTTAATATGAGTGGATTACATTACACAGTTGCAAAGTTATTGTAGAAAGTTTGTTTTAAAGGTGACTTTTATAACTTTAATATTTTACTTTTTTTTGGATAGCCCTTACATGTTCATATTTGTCTTAAAGAATTTATATGTGGCGTAGGCCTAAGATATGTCTGTAAAAACTCCCACTATTGTTCCGACGTTAAGAGTTCTGTTTATCTCACAAGGGAGGCAAAAGTATAAAAATGTCGTCGGGGTACAAATGTAACAAAACTAATGGGTACATAACGTTTAGTAATGAGCACACGAAAAAGTTAGTTGTTAGTTGTTAGTAGTTAAATATTTTAGTTTATTATTTCAAAGGAAGGTTCTTTTGTGTTTAGTTCTTTATTTATATCCAAAAAACGAATTTTCTTTTTTTATTTGATTACGCAATGTATATCATGTTCAGTTTTTATTGTTTTATTAATCTGCACACCCTTTTTTCAAAAACAAAAATAACGTGTCAGACTTTTAGGCTTTGTTACATTTGTCCCCAATACTTGTTACAATTGTACCACCTATGGGTACATTTGTAACAGGTTGCTTAAGATATTATTTATTTTTATTACTAGCGAATGGACCAACGTCTTCAAAATTATTCTTCGTAAGATATTAGCTTAATGTTTGGCCTACATCAGGTATTTTTTGTTTTTTAATTTTAACATGTAGTTTCTACAAAAATCGTATTAATGTAAAAATTGTTACAATTGTACCCGCTCTCCCCTACTAAAAACTATTTGATCGAGTTCAAAAAAATAACTTTTAGGAGATGAAGACTACCCTCTCTCGATAAAACGTCTGATTTTAGTTTTACGATTTTCTCTACATTGTTATCAAAATATTACCTTTTATAAGTTATGCAGATTGCTCAAACCCTGTATTTTGAACTTAAAAGTTTAATAATGCAAAATTTAAATAAATTTTACATCAGAATGTATTTACTCCAACCACTTATTAATATAATAATGCCAAAAAAATGTATTTTCTGCCATGATACCATCATAGAAGTGTAAAGAATATTATGTTTATAAGACGTTAAAATTTGTAATGGTGCTTTGTTGATTTCTTCCAAGTTGATGAATTCCGGATAGTAATGTACTTTTTTCTCTAATGATGAGGCTCTGACCTGTTCATCATTAATGTTACAGAAAAGGTTGATGGTAGCAGGTGATGGGCTTCTAATGTTGACTTAGAAAAGTCATCACATTATACAGGTTGTATTTAAAATAGCGCCAAATATTTACATAGCGCAATTCTACGTCAAAAATCAAGCAAAAAACTCTGGCAGCAGTTTTCTTAAAACCCATTGGTGAGGGTGTTATTAATGGTCGTAGTTTGAATTTTATTTTGACAATGGGGTAGAAATCTATTTCAATGGTATCGGTGATACATAGTTCAATAACTAAAATAAATAACCGAATATAAATTTTACAGTTTCGGTAATTAGTTTACTTGTAATTTAAACTTTAAAAATGTGAAGTCTTTGCTACGGATTATTTTGCAAAATGTTGCAACAGTGGATTGTAAAAAATAAAATTAGATAGGTAAATGAAGTCTGACAGTTGTCATTTTTGACGATTTTCGTCAAGCTGCTGCTGTTCCACTTGCAGTTTGTTGCCAAATTTAAAAACTTTTAATTGCTTATATTTAATAAAATATTGGATTAAGACCAAATTAGAACTGGAATTTTTTGTTTAGTTTTTGATGATGAATAGCGTGATGTAAATATTTGGCGCTATTTTTAATACACCCTGTATATTGACTTTTGACTCTCAAAAATAAAAATAAAGCTCGAGAACGTTTTACGGAAACTTAAAATGTATTTTAATTAGTTTAAGGGTGATTTACAGTTAGGTATATCGGAAGCCACAAAATGTATAATTTTTTCCCAACACTTTTATAGTTCGCCTTATTAAATAGTTTTCACTACTTTTAAGTTTTCAAATGAATTAATATAGTATTTAATATTGGTGTGTTGAAAAATGATGGTTTTCCTACTATAAGTCACTTCTCCTCACCTAGGGTCACCTCAACCGAATCTCACAAATACAATTTTCCATTCCTATTTTTAAATTTTAATAAATATTTTTAACCTTTGCCTTGCTATCTTTCAAATATCGCTTAATCAAGACAATCTATCTTCTAATTACTTTCGATTAGTGTGTAATTATCTATTTACAACTTGCTAAAAAAACTTGTAAAAAAAATTTTATAATAATTAATAGGTGCTGAGGGAAAATGCAAAAATAGGAAAAATTACATGTTGGACTTGTTTTTATCAATTTTTTATCTTTTTCTAGATAATGTTCTATTACATAGTTTTTTAAATGCTAATTAAAGTTGCGTGACTTAAGTTTTCCACAACTAGGTATGTTATAAATTAATATTGAGCTAAAATTACACGATTTTTTTCTATCCATTGCGAAACTTTGGGGGGGAGGGGTAAAATTCTAAAACACTCAAAATAAGGGCCACCCTACGATACAGTTTTTTAGTTTTTCATCTAACTTGCATTCTTGCTTAATGTTATTCTAACACGTTAGTTTTGAATCATGAGGCCATTTTTCGTTTAACGTAAAGTACTGAATTAATTTAAAAAAAATTGTGTTTGAGTGACGTTTTATCTTGTCAAGGTAGAGGAGGTACTTTATAATTGTAAAATATTTAAAACCTACATTAGTGAATTGATTAAGTAATCATATTGCCGAGATCATATCGCTTAAGAATTTGATTATTCTAAAATTATTTCAATACTTTGCAACCCAGTAATTAAGTTTCAATTAAATTAACATAATGTGGAAATAATTGTTAATGCTGAGATTTTCTACGAGATAAGAAAAATTATTAGGTAGGCACATGTTGCAATTTTTGAATAATTATTTAAATAAACAAAAACACTATTAATCGTTTATATCGATTATACTTTAACTTTTAACTCTAAAATAACTAAAATCGTGCAAAAACATTAAAATAAGCTCGCATGTATGATAAGTACTAATTTAACCATCATACCAACTAATTATCTTTCCTTTTTTAAACATTTGCATAATTTTATAAATAGAAAATAATTGAAAAACAAAAACAAAATAGTGCAAAGTATTGTTAATATTTCTAATTTATTTTTAACAAAATTAACTTAAAAGTGATACAAGTATAAAGTGTAGTAAGTTAAGGTACATGTTATAATGATGTTGACGTACAATTATTAATTCTTTCTGAGAATTTTTTATACTTTTAATTCGCACTCATTAATGTTCTTGTTATGTAAGCTTGTATGAAGATACTAGACATTTCTTCTCTATCTGGGTAAAGTAGCGTAAATAATATAAGCAAACACATAAAACATGTAATAATCGCACTAATTACATTATATTACACTTTATAGACGGAACTTGCCAAAGTATGACGATTTTTTTTATGCTTTTGTACTCTTTTTAAATATTTTTCTATTAAATCAAATAACTTGTAATCTCTTCAACCTCATTTATAAAAGCTTTCTTAAATTTCACATACCTACCCATAAGAAGAAAATCGTACAAAAATTTACAATTAATTTTTATGTTGGTACTTACTCATTAATTTTCCCACATATAATTTTAATTTAGTACCAATAAGAGTGTATAGTTATGTTAATAAATTATAGTACTTATGTTTTATACCATATCGACATATTGATAATATGAAGTTATTATTTATCCACGTTATGTATTATGCACAATTACAAATGACGAACTTTATACCATTTTTTACGTGGATAAGAATGGCATGAACAATAAATATTTTAAATTGAAATGTCAAACTAATTTAATCACGACTGAAAACTTTTACCTTAGTTTGCCATTGAATGTGATTGGGTAATTTATAATTTACAATTGGCATTACACATATGATTTCAAAAATTACAATTTTCTATATCTACTCGTAGTAGATATTGCAACGAACGAGGGTTTGTTCAAAATTATTTTTCACTAGAACATACTTCCATCTTCCAAACCGGGATGGGACAACTCGCCGCGACCGACTCGCCGCGACCGACTCGCCGCGGCCGACTCGCCGCGAGCCCAACTCGCCGCGGGCCCAACTCGCCGCGAGTCCAACTTGCCGCGAGCCCGACTCGCTGCGAGGACAACTCGCCGCGAAGATAAACGTACAATACTTGAATTATTGTCAAAGAAGTTTTTGTTTTGTCGATTTAGGTATTGAACGTGATTTAATTTTTTTATATTTTTACCTTTTAACTTTTTCCAATCCACGAAAAAGTCGTTATAATCAAGAAAAAAAAATAATAAAATTTTTTTTATTGAAGTTGAATGGATGTATGTATGTCCGGAACTGTGTGGGGCAAAAACTACTGAACCGATTTTGATGAAATTTGATTTTAGACACTGTAAAATTATTTCATCGGCAAACTAAGCTTAATTGACATTATTTTCGGTTAACAAAACGCTTCCGGTTAAACCGGAAATTAGAAAAATATCAAAATTTGATAGAATCTAAATTTTATCAAAGAAAGGGTTTTAAAAGGGTGGTCCCAAAATTATAACCATTTTACCAAAAGATATGGACAGAATTTGACAAAATGTTAATAAAAAGCTAAACACCAAAACCAAAACACCGACAAAACAAAAACTTCTTTGACAATAATTCAAGTATTGTACGTTTATCTTCGCGGCGAGTTGTCCTCGCGGCGAGTTGGGCTCGCGGCGAGTTGTCCTCGCGGCGAGTTGGGCTCGCGGCGAGTTGTCCTCGCGGCGAGTTGTCCTCGCGGCGAGTTGTCCTCGCGGCGAGTTGTCCTCGCGGCGAGTTGGGCTCGCGGCGCGTCGGCCGCGGCGAGTCGGTCGCGGCGAGTCGGCCGCGGCGAGTTGTACCTGACCCCTTCCAAACATAGGCAAATAACAAAGCGAAAGCTTTTCGATAGAATGGTAGAAAAAAATGCACAATAAAAAAAGAAAAATCGGTATAAACAAAGCACTGAAACCAAGAAATCATAGTTATTCAACATTCAGATTATCAGAGTGATACTATAATTCTAGTCATCAGAGGTTCATACTCAAAGAGAATCAGTGAGACTGATTATTTAATGAACTAATTTTTGAGGTAAAAGGAACTAATTTCTTTTGAATCAAGCATTTTAGTGAATAAAAATTTCCGACTGAGTAGCTTAATCTTCAATATTAAAAATATAAATATAATTAGGCGTGATAACCGCTGTAGTTAAAAACGCCTTAAACTAAAATTTAAAAAAAAAAAATATATATTATTAAAATTTAATAAATTAAGTTTTTATTCGTTTCTAGGGAAAAAGTCCCAAAACGGAATTTTTGGCTTGGAAACTTTCTATTTTTTTTATTTTTGAAAATCGCAACATTGTTAGTTTACATTTCTCTCTAAATTTTCGTTGGCTACCTAGTGAGACCCTCTATAAGGGGATGATACCTAATTTAAATGATACGTAGTACTATTGTGGTACTATAGTGAACAAACCCCTAAACGGAACTTTTTGTCTTGGAACTTTTCTATATTTTTTTGATTTTTGAAAATCGCGACGTTGTTAAATTTATACATTTTTCTCTACATTTTCTTTGGCTACCTAGGAAGACCCTCTATAAGGGGATGGTACCTAATTTAAATGACACTTCGTACTATAGCGAACAAACCCCTAAACAGAATTTTCGGCCTTCGGGACCTTTCTATTTTTATTTGATTTTTAAAAATCGCAACGTTATTAAATTTTATTTTCTACTTTTTCTTTGGCTATCTAGTAAGACCCTCTATTAGGGGATGATACCTAAATATTTCAAATTATACTTATTATAGTATAGTTAGCACAGTATGTTTTTTTACTACCTAGTGAACAAATCCCTAAACAGAATTTTTGGTCTTGGGAACCTTTCTATATTTTTTTAAATTTTAACTATATTATTTGACGATACTTATTTACAAGTGCATAACCTCACTTTTAGATATTGTATGAAATACGTAATATTTTATTATTTTTCTTTCGTTTGGTAATGTTTTCTTCTTTGTAAACAATATTTTTGACTTTCTTAAGTGAATTTGATAAACTTAATTACGGGTATTGCAATACCCGTATATCCGTATGTAACGAACGCCTATGGTCATTTGGGTATTTTCGCTAAAAACTTTGCTATCTTCCTTTGCTGTTTTCACACCAGTGCAAAACGACACATTTTAAATATCAAATAGCTTTCTTTCTTTCACAGTTAGCTTTCATTTTGTTTTATTTTCAATAAATTAAATAAGTCGTTTTTAGCTTTAAACTAAACTATAATTCGAATTCCAAATTCCGACTAGCATATTTCTAAAACTGTAAGTTGAATCTCGAAAATTGACAAGTTTTGGAAGTGTGCGACACCCCAGACACCCCCCTTGGGTTCGTGTCTGGAAACATTTTAGTTCGAAGCTTAAACTGAGCTATTGATTCAGCGCCTCCTGTTTGTCTATACGTCTTTCTGTTTGACTGCGTGTCCACTGTTTATCAGCGACTTGGCGTGTCTATCTCTTTACTATTCGCTTACTTTTCTAAATTCTGATAGCATTTCTTGCCAACTTATCTGTCTATTGTCTGTTTGTATGCTCTTCTTTTTAAATGTTTGTGCTTTTTACTTTTTTTGCTTCAAATAATATCCATTAAACTAAACGAAAGTTTTTGCGAATAATCGTCTACTTCATCCATTCGTGATTTGCTGTAGTATGCAAACACGAAATTTAAACGATCACAAGTTTGTAGACACTAGAAAATCAATAGTTTAAATACAAAATAACTGACTCGATTTTATTAAATTAAATTTTGTTTCATTTGATGTGTGTATTATATAAAAATATCCAACAAATGCTTTTGAAATTTTTTTTTCATATAAAAAAGTCGTCAGCAAGCGGTTAATCTAAAATTACTAAAAGAAAATTATACACAAATTTAGGGTTTTGTATAAAAGGTTGAAAGTTTCTCCTAACTCTTTTGTAATGACAGGCCATTCGAACTCCTTTTTGAGCCGTTGGCTAACTTCAAGTTGATTGTTATATATTATATTATACACGACGGTAATTTACTTGAACTATTCTTAAATTTAATATAAAGTTAAAACGACAAACAAAATGAAATTTAATTTTCTTTTATAATTCAGGAAATTATTAACGATTAAAATCATAACTCGTAAGAATTTTTCGTGTTTTCATATTTTAAATGTTTTGTTATTTTTATTTATAAATTGCATAAAAAGAAAAGGTAGTTTTAATGAGATTTTGTGAGTTCATCGACTTTCTGTAAAATTATAAATCCTGAAATACGAAATATATCATCAAATTTTAATCCGAGTTCGCCAATTTGAAAACTACTAAAGTAGGTATATCTGCAGACATTTTTTATAATAATTATATAGAATGAAATACCACCTTTACAACTAGTAATCAAGAATTTCGGTTACAGGAATATTTCATTACTTACTAAAATTATGTGTAAAGCTACCTACAATTTTTAAATCCTTATCAACTTTATATTTACCGAATACCGGTTTTTTAAAACATTTTGATACGAACAACACAAATTTAATTTTAATTTATAAGTCCGACGTTCGTCCGTCCTCCAATTGGAAAACATTTTATTATTTGTACCCATCTGTTTCAAAATTAAAGTTTCTCTCCACAAGATGCTGCTCACTCTGTAATAGTTAAAACGTTTTACAAGTCGGTAAAATCCTTAAATGTTTTAGTCCAACTCCTTGCACTTAATTCAAAAGAATTTCAACCTTTCACAAGTATGTTGATGTTATAATTGGCGATGCTTTCGTTTTGCTACCGTATTTGTTGTCGTGTTCGTGAACCTCTTACATAATAAGTAACAAAAATTACGTAGGAGAGATCATGTAAACAAATACACGTGCCGGTGCGACTAGAGGAAAACATGCACCGTCGTATTTATGGAGTGCGAAGATTTCATTGAGACAAGCGCCGGCGGCTTGGGCGTCGCATGCTACATTCCCTGTCGTTCATTCTACATGCACTCTTTGAGTTCCGCCCCACAACACGAAATTAGAAATTAAAATTTAACACTTAGCAATCTCTATTTTTTTTGCTCTTCACAAATGCAAGGTACAGTAATTTTCCTGCCATACATCTGTTCTGCTATAATTGCTTCTGTATTAATTTTTTTCTTTTTATATAAATTTCATTTTTAATCTCTTTTTTAAGTCAAGTAATGAACTTGGTTGCATATTATATTATTCATATAATTAAATTTATTTAAATTATTTTAATAGGAAGTAACTTGTATGTGTATAATGCAAAATATGCATCTCTATTGTTGTATAGCAAATAACACATACACACAATTTTTACGTCACATTTTGACATGTAAACAAGTGACATTTTTTATAACAAAAAATTAACAATTAACAAGGAATGTGAATTTATTTTGTACGTTTTGCAAAAAATGTAAAACATCAGCATCATCAATATATTTTTCTGAAATCGGAAGATGGTGTGGTATGGGGAAACACGGTCAGAAACTTAAAAGGCAATTACTTATTTTATAATTCAACTATTTATTTAGAACGTGATGCTTTGTTTCATACTTCATCTCACAGTATATAGTTGTAAACTATGGTTCATATCAGAAAAAATCTAGGTTATTGTATTTAGGCCCATATCCTCCATTTAGGCCATTCAAATACCTTGCGTGGCATATGCATAAGGCACTAGCTTTAGAAATCGGTACTGGTAACAATCAACTTTTAACTGGAGGCGAGAAGCCTACCTCAGAGCAGAGGGACGCAAAAGTAAATAGCAAAAATAAAAACAAATTGCTACTTTACCAGTGAGAAACCTAAATTCTGTTTAAGTTGTATCAAGGCCGTATTGTGTTATCAGAGCAGACTCAAAAATTTTCAAGGGAGACTGAAAGCTAAAATCAGGGCTTTCTCTCTTCATCAGAGAATTGATCAGAATCAGGGTTTGTATAAATCTCTTGACCACTATAATCTCTTTTGAGGATGGAAGTTTTTTGCTCAAAGTTTGCAAAAATTTGATTTTCTCTAAATCAATATTTTCTTCTACAGTACCAATTAGGAACTTATCGTTTCATTATTATTGCGAAATTCTTAGAAAGCTCTGGCTAGAACAGGCTTAAAATTTTCCTAGACAGGCTCACAGCCTGCCCTGGCGTACCCCTAGCTACGGCCCTAAGTTGTATGGTATTATGAAGACTTAAATTCAAATCAATTCCTACGCTGTCAAAGCCATTGTATACATCCCTATAGGGAGTAGCCAATTGTTTTTATCGATTATTGTTATCAGAATGAAAAAATGCCAAAGTGGCTGTCGGAATACTTGCAATCTTTCTTACTTCTTGCCTTTTCTAACAATTTTCTAGAAGTGGGACCTTGAGCTCTGAGCTCCACAGCCAGTGCCTGATGTTGCCAAACTAAATCGATCCAAAATGCAATCGTGTGAGCACTTCTCAGCATTGTGTAAAGCTGTTGAAAAATAATCCGTATGAATTTTTGCGTCGTTTTGTAACCGTGAAGAAACACGGATTCATCATTACACGCCAGAAACAAAAGAGCATTCAAAACAGTAGGTAGAACTTGGTGAAAAGGCTCCAAAAAGGCACAAACTATTTCAGACGGTAGGGATATGACCACTATTTCTGTGATGTGTATTGTATAGGTAATATTCATTGACTATTTAGAAAAAGGTAAAACCGGAACATATTATTCATCATCATCGTTACTGAACAGCTTGAGCGAAGAAATTAAGAGAAAAGTGCTGTTTCATCATGACAGTAGTTACATGCACAGGAATTGCTTTCACATCCTTCATATTTTCCAGATTTGGTACACTCCCGAACATGGGAATTTCGGTTATTTACAGAAATAGAGAGTTAATGACATAGAATAAATGTTGATCCCTGGATTATGTACACCTAAGATATAAAAACAAATTTTACTCCGCCCTATGTAATATAAGTTAAAACACCAAAAGTGCCATTTGAATGTTAAAAAAATGCCGTTTTTGAGCCATCTATTATACAACAGTGAAAAACATAGTTTTTTTTATTAGATTTCGAGTCGCTGAGAACAAATATGGCATTAGCATTTCCAAAAACTGTTGGTAACATTATCATTTTACTGAAATATCATTTTAAGAGTAGATATAATTTATAGCTAAAACTATAGCTAAACTAAAAAAATTTTTAGTTGAGAGATTTTTCTTTTATAAAAAAATATCCATAAAAAGAAATTTCTACGTCAAAAATGTCAATGTTCCCATCACTTTTCGGAAATTGCCATATCAGCGACTCGAAATCTATTTAAAAAAATATGTTTTTCACAATGGCCCAAAAAAAGCATTTTTTTAAACGTTGTTCTTTATTTTTCCTTATTTTGTACTCTCTGTCATCTTTTTGGGCACATAGTTTTGAAACAATTTGAGTTTCAAATTTTGAACGATAATATAATTTTTGATAAAGGATTTTAAAATAGTTTAATAAATTAAAATCAGGTACATTCATTTATTACGATAAGATATTGCAATGATCCAGTGTGTGTGATAGACTTTAGATAAATAATTTAAATTTTTAATTCTTTTCAGTTCATGTTCAATTTCGTTCGGGTGAACTTCACTCGAGGAGTTCTTCGTTGTGTTGTGTGTCTTTTTGGGTTTTTAGTCAAGACGTTCTTATGGTTGGTTAAAATTATGTCACCGATTGGATATCGTATACACTGTGAGTAACTTTTTTTATTTCGTCTATTGTAATGATGGTAAAATAAGTTGCATAACTATGCTGATTCAAGGCTTTGAGTAATTAACAAAATGGCGTCCATAAAAAATTGAAAAGTTTGTGTTAACCAAAGACAAATGAAAACTTTTTTTACCTATTATAGGTATGCAAAAATTATTCCAACCAAATTAGAGAAACAGCTGCTCTGAGAAGGTTTTACAGGTTCTTGTTATCTCTTAAAATTAAAAAAATGGCACTTTTGATGTTTTAAGTCATATCATGGAAACGAGTGGGAGAGGCTACAAAATTTGTTTTGAGATCTTAGATCTCAAAAATATCAGAATGGTGATGTGATGGTAAATCCATCAGGAATTATGTTCTTTCATTCAACCAGGTCTCTATATAAATAACCAAGATTCTCATGTTATGAAAAGCTTTTTGGAAATTACCTACCTGTATTATTTGACTACCACGAAATTAATTATTTTATAGCGTTTTTCCAATTAGTAATTACTGATAAAAACCTAATTTCGAGTTTACCCTGTTACAAGTCAAATTGTCAAGAGTCAAGTCCTCAAGTCAGCAATGGAAACTTGGAGACTTCTCTACTTATTGTACTGGGCGTCTTCTAATTTCTTTTTTTTTTGCGTAGCTACAAGCTACAAAAGCTGTAACTACAATTTCAGTACCTAAGTACTCTGAAGTGAAGAAAAACTAAGTTTTTTTCTTTAGAAGTAGCAACTTTAAGTAACAAACTAAATTAACAACAAAAGTCCGAAGCACTCAAAAACGCAAAGAAAAATACTCTGAACTGTATAAAACAGCGACACTTTGCGAGCAATGCTTCTTGTAAATCAGATCTGTTTTTTTTGTAAAAATAAAATTGGGAACGGAATGCATTGAGACAAATTCGTAGTGTAATAAATACACTTTGAATGATTACGATACCACGAAGATATGCATAGTAGTCGATGTTCGTCGACAGCGGTACACATCCTACACGAGACATCGGATTTAAAGAAAAGAAGAATTCCTTGTTTGAGATATAGCTACTGGACCGGTAGCAGCTTGATGAAGACATCAACAAAACTCTTAACGAACCCGTCTGGCTTTCAGGATCCACCGTTCAGTATGCTAATCGTCTCACACTGATACATCAGATCCACTTTCCACCGACGTTTCTAATTGTATTTCGAATGTTAACCATATCTTTATGTGGTGTCGAACGAAAAATAAAAATCGTTTCTAAAATCTATTTGAAAAAACTTTCAAGTTAATTAACCAGACAAAAACTACTTTAACACTTTATATGAATCACTGCAAAAACAATTATGTAATATTATAATGAGTATGCAATTTTATTTCTCGAACTACTTCTTTATCGTCCTTGCTTTTTTTTGTTATAATCGACGGGCACTAATTATTCTAATTTTCCTATTAAAAAATATTTGTAGGACAACATAAATCCTACTCCGTTTTAGTAGCTTATTTTCTTCTAAGTAGGTATCTATATTTACACTGATGGATGCAATATAAATATTTCGTTAATTATAATCATAATTATTCATTATTTGCATAATTAATAAAAATTTCTTTTAATAACTACAAATATAACGTATGTTAATTTGTTTATGCAGCTGAAAGTTGCACCGTTCCACTAATTAATCTTTTCAATGCATCTCTTATAACTTCTATAATAAATATTATCAATTAACTAGAAGTAAATAATTACTTTATAAATATTTTAAAGCAAATATCGAAAACTAAAACAAGTTGCGGAAATTAGAAAATAAAACAATAATTAATTAATTACCTAATAATAAAATAATTAATAATTATTTAATTATAATTAAAACCAGTAATTAATTACAGGCTGAGGTGGTAATGTTTAAAATTTTGTTTACAACTAATTAAGATTAAATCTTCAAAATTCTAATGAGTTTGTCTATGATCTAAGATATGACATAGCTATTTATGTAAATTATGCTTAATAAAAAGCAAATTTTGATTAATTTATTAATTAATCTTTTGATTTATAAATTACACAATTTACAGTTTGGGATTTTAATTACCGCATTTCAAAGAGTCATGAACATTAATATAGGAAATCCTCATTGCAGTTAATGAGGAGCTTAAAATGAAAAGTTGAATTTCTTAGATACTTTTGATTTTTTTGCGGTTTTTAAATATTGAGGTAAAATCAAATAAACTCAGACGATTTCAACGTTCCTCAATGTGCTTCAGAAGATTTCTATTCCAAGTAGCCATTTTTATCAAAAGCTTTGACAATTTTTTTTAAATTATTTTTGCCTAAATTTTTAACCCAATTCTTTAGATAAGCACTACCTATTATTTTTTATTAAATTTCAAATCTTTCTAGAATTTGTTTTTAGCACTACCCACCCTCGTGCAAAGCTAAATTTAACAATTATGTTTTTTGACAGCTTAAACATTCTCTATTACTTCGATTTCTCGGATTTTACCCAAGTAATTGAGTAGTATTTTTTTGGAATAAACAAAAATACTTAGACTTGATTTAATTGCTGGTAACTTCGAGGTCATTAATGCTATTTAATAACTAGAAAACTTACATCTAAGAGGACCTTGATGTACCAACTTCTACGTTTAAAATCAAACGTTATGTTTATAGTTTATATCAACCAAAAGTGTAATTTACTAACAAGCTTGGAAGATATGGTCTAATATTAAGTAAAAGGGAGAAAGACAAAAGAGAACGGTTTAGAGATAAAATGAGTAATCAACTGAAGAAAATTAACAACTATAGTCTAATAACATTAAAGAGAAGTGATTAAAAAGGAGAAGAAAAAATGAAGGGTAAAAAAGAAGAAAAAATAAAATATAACTCCACATGCAGAAATAAACAGAGGAAAGACAACGGGGACTTCCTGATCTGATGGGTAAAAGCAACTTTCGAAAACTTTAAGAAACGAGGTACTGGGTACTACACTCTTAATTATTAAACAAAACAAATGAGGTATAGCCACCAAATGACCGAGAGATGGACCCACATCCACCACTTTGAAAACAACTTTTTTGGAGTAAGAATAAAATTGGATAAAGGATGTTTCCGAAAGAACACAACATTTTTTACTACGTGAATAAAAGCAAAAAAGCGAAAAACTTATTCAAAACAAAGTATCGCTTCTGCTTCGTGGATTCAAACCAAAAATCACTATTCACCTTCCAATTTTGTTTTTTTTTCAACTTTAGTTTAATGAGCTTCGACTGCAAACAGGCCATTATCTCTGACGGCTTCCCATTTTTTGTTGAACTGTAGCTACCTACTACTATTGTATTGTATTGTATTGTACTCAGGGGTCGATTGGCTTCTAAGCCTTACAGAACTGCGACCAGTGTTGATCTTTTGTTCATCTACTCCTACTCGTATTTATGTTCTCAGGAATTCAATCTTGCCAGCGAAGCATAGAATGTCCCTGAGAAGTTTACTTTGCACTTCTTCAGGCGTCAGTTGAACCTGCCCTAAGTGTTTCAGCCTAAGCCGAGCTAATGCATCGCAATTGCAGAGAATGTGTTCGGCGGATTCGATCTTCGATTCACAGAGTCTGCATATGTAACTATCCTCCAGTCCCAGTTTCTTTAGGTGTTACCTCACTGGGCAGTGTTCAGTAAACAGACCCGTGATGAGTCTGATTTCGTTCTTTGATAATAGAAGAAGCTTTTTAGCATTTGTGGTCAAGTACTTAATGAATTTCTTCGACTGTCTTTGTCCTGGTGTGTTGTTACAGTGAGAATTTTTGATCTCAGTTTCCCGTTTTTGGATCTCCGCCTTTCTATATGTTCTAGATAGTCCACAAAATGGTTCGGGTCCAATAGGAAGGACTTTTGAGCCTATTTTAGCTAGTTCATCAGCTCTTTAGTTTCCTTCAATTCCCTCGTGACCAGGCACCCAATGAAGGGCAACTTTGTCAATCTCTTGTCAGAGTTTTGAGAGATTGTCTGCATTCTCAAGTGGATAAGGACGCAAAGCTATACCTACTACTATCTATAAAGAGAAAATAGTCAAACATTTATATAGGCACCATTTCCAAAATCTTACCTACTTCTTAACCAGAAGATATGTTGAAAAGTTTCAAGATTCGTAAATGCAAGTAAGAAAGAAAAGACCACGAGGAAGATGAAAAAGAAATAGTTAGTAATTTATTGAAAATTTAAGAAATTCCGCTTTGTTTATTAAACCTATCAATAGCCTATACTATTGCCTAAACGCCTACCTAGCCTACCTACCAAACAAAAAAATTGTAGAACACCATTTTCAAGTAGTTCCAAACTAATTGCAGTTTACTTTCTCAGTATTGGGATTCTTAATTTTTCGTTTTAAACAATAAAATACAAATAATATTGCAATAAATAATTACTGTCATTAAATCTTTAATTGCTATAGTAAAATATGTACAATGTACATGTCATTAGTTTGTTAATGATTATAAGGTTTTTAATTATTGGATACCTACGTATCTACTGCTTGTAGGCTTTCCTCGCTAATTTATGCAGCAGTAACAACATTTGTAATGAATTAATTTTACCATTTACTAAAGATTAATTGACAAAAAATGTTATGATCCAGCTCAAGGGTTGGAAATAGAAATAATTTGTAGCAAATATTTGACTTCAATGGTCAAAGGACAGGATGGGGTAGTGGTGCATTTTTAACACGCACTCAGCAGATCACTCCTATCACATTTCAGCATACAAGCCTTTGTTGAGTAACTTATAAACGTCAGGCTTTTACTACGGCAGGCCAAAACTCACAGGCCACCTGAACGATCTCTATAATTGCTTGTGAAAACTGAGTTTCAAGACCTATCGTAGTTAAAACCTAAACGCTTGTAGCGAGGTTAACTGCGCAAGCGAGCAGGAGCTCCTGCCTCCACATCTGCAGATTTTTACTACGGCAGAAAGATATTCATGGGGTCTTGTTTTCCTGTTGAAACTCCGTCTGCACAGGCCTATATATAATAGTAAAAGCCGCTTTGGTAGCGACCTTTTCAGATTATTTCATTTTAAACCTCATTTTCCTGCTCTAGAGAGCCGGAGTATGTGAACATTACTGATCCAAATTATATTCTTTAGAGCTTCGAATATTTATCCAAAATCTAAACCACCGTGGTAAACTTTTCAACCTCGTGGTCGCGTCGTTTTTACTAGTAGATTTCAGTTGAAATCGCTTCAGCCTTGATTACGTTATTCACAGAAACAATGGATTAATTTTTCATATTCTTTCAGTTCTTAGTTCTTGTCGTTACAATTAATATACACAGTCCCAGTAGTGACAGACTTTACTTTACAATTACTAAAGTAATCTATAATCTCAAATATCTAGAACGAGAGCTTAAAAGCTTGAAAATAAAAGTAGAAAATACAAATTCCTATTGTGTTTTCTTAAAATATGTTGAGCTATGAATTTACATTAAATACACAAAAAGTAAATTTTTTGTCAAAATATGTATTTATTATACATATTACGTGTGTAATACCAGCAATTTACATTTTTTCTAAAACACTCATTTAATAGGTAGATAATTACAATGATAGCAAAAATGACAAAATATGTCTTGAGTCATTGTAATCATGTGAAATATTATGTAGGTACTTTGATTAATTATGTAAAGTGTATTTTATTTTGAACGCTTACAAGAAAAGTTAAAATTACGTAACATTGGGAAGGTTTTATAATAATAGATAACAACCGCGATGACAATATAAAGAGATTTTAAAATTTTGATTTACGATATAACTATCGAGTACAAATGAATCGTTTAAAACTAATGGGACAGGTTTGTCGATACATCTATAAGCCATCCTTATACATAATAGTTATGTTCTATACGTATTAGTTAAATCAATCAGCTGTCAATAATAGTGATTATCGATTTAAAATCTCGAGTCATTTACCAGCCGAGTAGTGTCAGCGTTCGCACCCATACAGGTAGGTAAGGTGGTAATAAAATAGTCCAATCATGCAACCATTTATCAGTTGCAAAGATACGCTACTGTGTAGTATGTTTTACTGTGGATATCGGTGGCGCGGTGATACAACCAAAGATAATATGACAGATTAGAATTCCAGATTTCACTTAAAAAGCCATTACGAGTGAGCGACCAACATTCTTTTGGATACATTATTATCAAACGTATAAGTATAGCTTGGGTGATAAATCGTACCCACGAACGAGTTGCGTTCACGTTGTTTGATATCTAGTACCTGGTGGTGGAACCGATCGACCCACTACACCTCGACTCTTGCTCTCGCAGATCTACCATCATCGATTCGCTAACAAGCTTTTGCAGTTCACAATACTTCTACACAACATCGCAATTGCTTCAATTTAAAACTAACACTAATTGCCAGCATACAAAATAAAAGCAAGCAAACAAACCTTTTAAATAGGAGAATCATTTTTTGCTTTGTTTACATCATTTCGATTAAGTTAATTAAAGAAAAGTTTTTAAAAAGATTGGGATTAACATAACTTTTATATTAAAATTGTTATCTGACTTAACAGGTTTTAAAGGAGAATTAATTATTTTTCTAACTTAATAATTGAATAAATAAGAGCAAGTCAGTAAAACTTAATTAATTTATATATTTATAAAATCACGAAGGAAATTAGTTATGAGATAAAGATGCTCTTAGGATAAATTAATCATACCAAAATTTAGAATAGTGCTTTTAATATAAGAAAATCACTACAAGACAGATTGATTTCCTTTAAAACTATTTCCCTTTTAAAAGATCCTACTGTGGCGAATCATGAATGATGAGAATCATGAGTTTGAAAATCAATAGTTGATGGTGTTTCTTCAAAAAACTTCATAAAATGAAATTACAAATTCTAAAAATTCGAAATTAATTACCATATTTCTTTCTTACAGCAATTCCGGAGAATGTATATGGAGTACAACAAAAGAGCAAAACTACAATCAATTATAGGTAAGTTCTCAAAAATTGAGATTTTCTTTTCTTTAAATTATAAGTTTATTCATGAGTTAAAACAAGTCAAATCAGGACAAAATTGATTTTAAGCCAATGAGTATTTAATCTCAAACACACGAAAAACCTTTTGAATGTACTCAACAGATCACCATTAAAGGTTTGGGCGGTCCAAAAATTGTAACTTTATGCATTTTGATTACTAGTATTTCACAAGAAACTTGTAGGACTTAAAAAGTTTGCCATCGGGAGCACAAATAGCGCGCTCTGATGTTGATAATGAATATGCTAACCAAAAGCATCAAATTTGATTCTTTTGATGGTTAAAGTCAAAAGCGGTTATCACAAGTAGGGTTGGTTAATTTGAAGCTTGTTTAGTTTATAATCGAGTAACCGAGACCAAAAGTACCGACCCCACAGAAGAAACAGTTATTTTATAAAAAAATCTTTCCTTGTTCTGCTTTTTATATTTGAACCCTGATGGTCGTTGTATTTTACCTTAGCGTGCTGTTTCACAGGCTATGTCGTGAGAAGGCATTGAAGGGTCAGACAGATCTGGGTCATCAGATGTTCAGACAGATCTGATACCGTCATCAGTGTTGATGTACTAAACTTGAAACACTTGGTATAAGTCAAGGGTTACAGGTTGACTTTCACAGTGTTCGCACTTAATTTATTTGAACGACTAAAAATATGAGTTTAGTTTTGAATTTTTTTTATCTTTTTCCTTCGCCCATCTTCAAAATTCAGCCCCATTCTGCTTAGATTTTAAATATATTTTACTATTTTAGAGAACAGCTTTTTCCAAGCTTGTGCCCAATTAAAAGCAGTCTGGTCCATTGTACTCAGAAGTAAATTTAAAAAAATTAGTATTACAAGTTATAGAGCTATTCTACTTTCCAGTATTCTTTTTTTAGTTTTAAAAACTCTTACTACGTTCTTGAAGGGCCCCCAAAACATCATTTAGTATCTAAATTTGATATAAAATCGATTTGTAGTCAAGTAGAATGATTATTAACGGTAGATAGAGACCCCAGCACTCTGATGGATATTGCGGGAACCTTCCCCCCCATCTCTTAGTTACGCCACCGACTCTTACATCAACATAACAAAATTCAAAAGTTCCGAAATATCCTATAATTGAGCACATTTATGTTATTGAGTACATACAGAAATCAATTGACATTTCTTTTAAAACAGTCCTTTCAAACTAAAAAAAATTGACATAGATTCGAGTTCCAGTAAAAAATCGCATGTCGTGGCCAATTGTCTATATTTTTTTAAACCCGAAATTATTTCTGTGGAGAATTCCGTGTGCTATAAATAATGATGTGGAGACTCACTCATCAATTTCACGAACGATATATGAATTACAAATAAAACAAAACCGTTCAGCTATTTGGTTTTACATAAATATAGAAAAGAATACTCGAAATTATTTACTATGTAAAACTAGAGCTTTCTAGCACCGTCTTCGTTTAACTTTGTTTAATTACCTAGAATCACATAAAATCTTTAGCAACATACATCAAGATGCACACGATATAGTATTTAATAGTGACATTCTAAAAACGCAAACATTTTTTACAAAACATATCTTGATAAGTAACAAGTGTATAAGAAGGTGTTTTGAGGGAAGTTGTCGTAGGAGGCTGTTGGTTAGTGCGTGGAAGCTCTAAGCTAAAGTGATTGTATACGGCACGCGAAACAATCAAACACGAACTACTAAGTAGGGATAGGTCATGGATATTATGTATTACATACATATCACACATGCCACACACCTGATTACGCTAACTCTATGACCACACATCACGAAACGACCCATAGAATAATAGTTAAAAACGTCTCAAGTACCTAGGGAAAATCGATCATTCTATTAAATGATTAACGATTTAACTATAATAGTCGAATAATAGTATTTACATTCAACTAACACTTCTCAATCTGTGCATGTTTAAGCTACTTATAATCTAACGACTTTTTCAGCCAATTATTCAACTATTACGTTACACATTTTTAGTACAATTATCTTCAAGTACGTCTCAGTTTTAAAACAACCTCATCTAATTGTTCAAATTTAGTCATCTTCCGACCATATTCAATGTCACTTTTTTTACTCGCTTTCAATTTTACCTTTAAAGACAAAATTTTTCTCATTTTTCTTACTCCATATCTCCCAGGAAGTCTAGACAGATAAACGACCGATTTCCTATGTGAAGCTTTTAGTAGCTAAAACATTTAAGGAAAGGACTGAATGTAAACTCTGAACTGGAACACATATAACAAGTAATTAATGATCCATTCAAAACATGTTTCTTGAAAAGTATAGTCTATACCTCTTTATTTTGAATTGACTTCACGACTCGTTGTTGCAATTTGCGAAAGCTCTAAGCGCTTATTTAAATGCTTTTAGAAGCAAAATAGAGTACCTAAGTACTATTTTAGAAGTTTTGTAAAACTGATTTTAATTTTGTATACTTAAAACGCTGTTTTTAAAAGTACCTAACTATTACACAGAAAATTTCTCCCATAAATTACTAAAAATGGATGAAGTTTAATTGACAAATTTTATTTTGTACTTAGAACTTATTAAATAATTATAAATGTAGTCTTATGCAAAAAACAATAGAAAAAAATTGCTCTCAGTGTACAACAGTATAAGTGTGCAATAACAATAAATATATAAAATTAAGCAGGACGTAGAAGGAAATGACTGAAATTACTAAGAAAGGATTTACTGTAATAACAACAGTTGATAGAACAAACGTTTAGGTAAAGATTTTTCGAAGTATCGTTTTAAATAAGTAGATTTTATTAATTATTACTTAATTCTTTGAAGTTTGCTAACTAATAACACTCGGAACTCGCTATTTTGAAAAGCAGAGATTTTCTCAGCAATTCTCCAAATGTAATATGATTAGAAAGATATAGATCCAGAACTAAAGTAGCATATCGAAATTAGTTAAAGGCCTGAATTGTAAGAAAAGATACATTTTCATAACAAACCTTAATATCTTACTTATTTCTTCCTTTTCACGAAAGAACTATAAAGGTGTAATTATGAAGTAGCGGAATAATAGCATACAAATCAGTTAGGTACCTGTGTGTAAAAATCTGAAAATCACTAGTAGATGGAAAACTGTTTCACAAAATGGTACAGAATAAAATAAACGGATACCAAAAAAGAACTATATTTTCTTTTATTATTAACTAGCAGGACCCGTGGGCTACGCCACACGCCTTTTAATTTAGCGGTTCCTTAGTTTGCAAAACCCTTGGCAAAACCTATCAAATCTTAATTAGGTATAGTATATGAGCTCAACATACTCTACAATGTAGCAATAAATCGATATTGTGAAATTTGTGGGCATACGAATGTATGATAATAATAATGTAGAAGCAAGAAAAGGCCGCTATGATGTCTATTAGGAAAAAGGTGGAAGCAGGTGCTTTTTATCGTGCACCACCAATGACGGCACCTCCACCACCGTTTCATCAGAACCGTTACCTCAGGAAACCCTCTACAACCACCCGCTTAAATTTTAAGTAGCACCGCCGCCTTAGGGACCTCTATAACCCCCCGCTTTAATTGAAATTGGGAGGCACGTGCACCGCTAATGTAAACATTGCCGCCACCAAGCTCACCAAAATCCCCGCTTCAGGGCACCCTACAACCACCCGCTTTAATTTAATTGGGAGGCACATCCACCACCAACAACAGCACTTCCGCCACCGGAATCACCAGAATACCCTCAGGGCACCCTACAACCACCCGCTTTTATTTCATTCGAAAAATACGTGCACACCACTAACGCCAGCACCACCGCCACCGATATCACCAGAACGCCGCTCCAAGGACCCCCACAACCACCTGCTTAAATTTCACTTGGGAGGCAAGTGCATCACTAACGTCAGCACTATATCGCCACCGAGAACAACAGAACTGCCACCCCAAAAACCTCTACAACCACCCGCTTTAATTTCAATTGTGAAGCACATGCACCGTTAATGACAGTACCGCCGTCTCAGGGAACCCTAATAACCACCCGCTTTAATTTCATTTGGAAGACACGTGTACCACTAACGACAGCAGCCCCCCCCCGTATTACCAACACCGCGTCCTCCGTGGCCCCCAAAACCACCTGCTTTTATTTAAAATGTGAGGCAGTACATTTCTTGGCGAATTTGTTAGAGTAGATTTTTAAAAGTATAAAATTTGAAATATTAATTTTTATGTGTCAATAAATTATAGAATTTAACTAACTTGAAACCATAAAGGAACGCATTCAAAATTGATTTATAGTTCATGGTACATTTCTGTATAACCAACATAGTTTTAAATTTTAGTTTTTGGGAGTTCTTTCACATTTTTGCCAATTTCTAAGCCCCCAGTTGATATATCGTAATCATACCTAGCCTATGTTACTCCCAAAAGTACGGTCTATATGTGAAAGAAAAAATTATTAAAATTGGTTCGGTGGTTCGCGAGATCTTAAGTAACGCACATACATACAAACATCTTACTTTATATATTAGTATAGATAAATATTTCTTAAGTATAATCGGCATTTTGAAACATTTGTACAAGTAATTGACAAGAGATGGCACTTTTACAAATTTATTATGCTTTACATTTAATTAATTTTTGACGTTTGAACAAAAAAGAGTGTCCTAAAATAATAATATTTTTCACTTGTGTGTGTGAGCACGATAACTTGCGAATGAATAGAGGGATTTTTTAACCAAAGACCGATAATTCAATGTGCCTGAGTTAGATAATGTGCGCCATTACAATTTTTTGCGACGGCGATAAACATAGTAAAATATAAGCTGACACGCCTGATTCTACACCATTTAGTCAATACACGGCGGTAGCGTAAGTATAAAAGACTCATTACATTCCCCATGACCTGTCCGTGACCTAATCGTATTATGGGGTTAATAGCGTCCAATGTTAAATTATTTGGTGATATAAATACGATGCTGCTTTATCTATGAATGAAATTATTCGCCATTTACATATTTTTACGTTCGAGGGGTCCAAAGGCTCTAGACTAGAAAGAATGAAGTTTGGCTAAGTTCAAAAGTACCGCAAAAGTACAATTTCAGTAGAGAATAGCACTCCAGACATCACAAAAAAGTGGGTTGCAAACAGTGGCGTAACTAAGACCTTGGGGCCCTCCCGCAAGACTCAGAGTGGGTCTCTAACCCCCCTCCCCATATATTTTGTAACATTACCAATAATAAAAGTTTATTTGAAAATTTCAGACTTTCAACTTAAAATTATAAGAAAACTAATTAGTGGAAAAAACGGCGAAAAGTACACAGACTAGCGAAAATAACATTCTTCTGTTCTTTAGCAAATAGTGCGTTCAAAGCCGAATGAATGAATGAATGAATGAAAGGAAAAACATTTTTTGATTTTCATCAGGATCGCATTAAATCAGCGTTTCTCAACCTTTTAGGTGTGCGACCCCCAAATTCCAGTAATTATTTTTGGCGACCCCCTCACTGTGTTGTTTTTTTCTTCAAAATAATTAAATTTTTTTAAACAAATTTAGTAGAACAAATATATTGATTCTAAAGTAAGGGTCGTTTTACACGGAATAAATGTCGTACTAATTTGTTAGTTCTGAATCAACTCAAGGAGTAAAAACACGGGTATCTAAGCTTTAACGTCGTGTACGGTCGTACGTTGAAATTTCTACACACGAAGTTAAAGCTTAAATTTAACGTCCCATGTTTTTGCTCTTTGAGTTGATTCAGAACTAACAAGTCAGTACCACATTTAGTCCATGTAAAATGGTTCTAAAAAATATACAGCAAGAAAGATTTATGTTGGCGTGCGGTAAGAATTCACCGATCACTAAATTGGTACTTATATTATCTACCGCTCGTCATCAGGGATCTGTGTTGCAGCATAAAATACTACCTCTGGTGTATCACAGATCCACCAAATCTAACTTTTTATGCGAACAGGGACAACATAAGGATATTATTCCCAATTCAAAAACTTAAATGTGTAAAAAATTCAAATCACCATACATAGAGTAATAAATTCTAGTCTAGTCCGGCCATCTAGAAAAGTTCGCTTAGCTAAGCTTGCCGATTTAACCAATCACCAACAAAAAACCTCCACTTACTCTCTCTGAAGCGTCTATCACGCACAAAAAATACATTTTTTTCGAGAATCGACAATTGGCCTAAAAGTTCAAATTATAATCCAAATTTTCCTGTAAATT
The DNA here is from genome assembly GCA_963924605.1 of Malthinus seriepunctatus. Taxonomy (NCBI): domain Eukaryota; kingdom Metazoa; phylum Arthropoda; class Insecta; order Coleoptera; family Cantharidae; genus Malthinus; species Malthinus seriepunctatus. The sequence goes on from OZ004601.1 coordinate 40,736,881, forward strand.
TATCTAGTGGTAGCGACCCCCAAAAAACATTACGCGACCCCTTTGGGGGTCGCGACCCCCACACTGAGAGAAGTGTTTGTTAATAATTAAGGAATTTTGGTAATTGTTAATAAATCCTTTACTGAAAAATGGCGAACCAAATATTTATTTTTCAAAAACGAGGGGTTTAATAAAACTATTTAAATTTCCCCGATTTAATACAAACAAATTATTAATTATAATCAGATTACAATTGATAATAAAAAATAATATTTATTAACAGTAAATGTAGGTATAGTAACCACAAATAAAATAGAATTGAATAGTAATATGTCTAATTTCCTTGAAATAATTCCGTATTGATAAAAAATAAATCCTTATTTCAATCAAGTAAATATTTATTTATAATTAACATTCTCTCCATAATGGTGAGTAAGTATTATAAGGTAATTAGTTATTTATTTCACTTCTAATATAAATTGCTTCCTTCCAATTTTTGGTAACATCCACTCAGCAATGGTACTCGTCGTAGTTGGAGACGTTGGAGTGGCTGATGATGGCACTTCGGCAAAAATCAGTGATACACTATAACAATAAACGCCAAGAATTAATACATGCATAATTACTTTTTAATTATACTTACAGTCTTTTAATTATTGAAGTCGATGATCAACATTCAAATTTGGTTTTTAGTTTCATACGTGTATATCAAGCACAAGAATGAGCTCTTTCTACTGCTCTTTCAAGTCGAAGTTATCCTCTTGCACACTTGCACTAATTTTTGCAACATGGCGACACTATCAATTCCATTCTCTTCAAATAATTTGTTTTTTGGTATATTATTAAACTTCAGAAATTATTAATTAGGTATTATTTTTAATTAAAATAAATAAAATGAAATAATCAGAAGTATTATTTATACACAATACACAAAATACACTGCATCAAGCGTCACTCCCGACTTCGCTGTTAAACAGTTTATAACCTTGTGGTATAATATTTTTAATAAATCAAAATTTATTTTTAGTAAATGTTTGGAAAATTATATTTATTTACTAATGGTTTATTACACCCAAATAGTGCCTTATTACATACAAGAAAAGGTTTAGTTATTATTACCAAATTTAAATTTTATAGTTAGCATATTTCTTTCTTACTTATTATAAACCAGCTACATTAACTACAAACAAAATAGACAGTAATAAAGCATTGATTTATAAGAAATATACCGATTTATAAGAACTGACAATAGTTAATAGATTTTATTTTTCAGAAATCCAAATAATTAAGTATAAATAAATCTGACTCAAAAAAATATTTATTAACTATGACTACTATCATTTCTTTCAGTGCAGGTTGAGAAACGCTGCATTAAATGACAATGACAACCCTTACAAGTTCTGATTGTCTATGCACTTTTTGGCCTTTGGGCCTTTGGGTTGCACCCGAGAAGCTTAACTTTGGCAAATTGATTCTACTCATCAAGTAGTACCTACTATCTTTTCGTTTCTCTTATTGTCGAAATTTCTGTGTAACTTGACAAGGGAAGAAAAGTATTTACTTACTTCTTTTTCAAATTCTCAAATACATAATTATAAAAACAGACATTTTTAAAGTGCGAAACATGTTACAAACTACGGAATTTTTAGGGGCATTTTTTATTCGGGGGCCCTTCCGCAACGCGTGCCCGTTATTTACGTCACTGGTTGCGAATAAATATCTGAATGTCTATGTATGTCCCAACTAACAATTTGATGGTTTATAAAAGCTGTAAGAACGTTTACAAAACAATAATTATAAACATTGCTGCAATAAAAACGTTTCCTAAACGTGTATACAACCCTTATAGGGCCCAAATGGGCGCAGGTACATAAAACAATTTAGTACTATAGGTCGTTGTATAACGCCTGTAAACACTCTTACCAGATAGTTATGAAACAATAATAGATATTCAATACAATGAGTTTATAGGTGATTATAGGTATATAGAATGACTAAAATTTCAATTTTTTTTGTTAAGAGCTGCAGAAAGCAACATCTAGAAATACAATAATATTTTCTTAGACGTATCTAGAGGAAACAAATTGTTCTCAAGCTATATTACCTTAACCGGTCTAAACGATAGATTTCAAGGGTGATTGAAAAAAAGTTGTAGTACATGACGATAGCCATCATGGCTAAGAATTTTAAGTCAAAGCTTTTTGGAGATGATATGCATGGCCTACAGGATTATTTTTGCATACGAAGCGAAGATTACTGTTATTTATATACCACAAATATCATGAAATTTTAATGCCCTGTGCGTTTGCATAATATTTTTAAAATTATTGAAATTCCCAAAAAAATTAATATTTTTGAAATTGACGTTTTCTGATAATAAAATTATGCTAATATATTTATAAAGACATAAAACTTTTAAAGTACCATTATTTTTCTCTCTAAAACTAGTAATACTATAAATAATTAATCATTTAATTATCTGTCAAATATGGCGGCGATTCGGACGTGTTGTTGTTCTTTCAACATGGCCTCTTCCTTATAAAATGCATTTGCCACGAAAGCAACTATTATAGGACAATTAGATCCAGTTAGTGATTACTACAAAATATGTATACAATATGTGTTGTATCTAATAAAGAAGCAGATACAGGATCGTATTTAAAAACATTTAAATTTGAATGTATTATCCAAACATTCAATACAAAACATAGTAATGTATTTTTTAATTTAAAAAAAAATAATTATTTTTCTATTTTGATTTTGGGGATGTGATTGGTTGTTGTCCAACCAATCACAACACGTAATTCCAACCTGCGTATTACGACATATTTTTCTATAACCTATGCACTCTTTGCTATTACACAACAGTTTCTTAAGGTTTCTATTGTGAGCTATTTGTTCGTTTATTTGTACAGTGTCATAAGTATGTTGTAAGAGTTGCAGTGAAGATAAGAAGCTCAATTACAAAAATGTTATAAAGCAGTATAGGGAAATGTTGTAAAAAAAGTTTTATAAACGTTCTTAAAACAATTTTATGTAAGTCCTTTAAACAATTTTATAATTTTGCTGTAAGAACGTTTATGGTACTACTTTAAAGAATTATTTAGTTCAGGGAACAAATAAATGTTTGATAAAGCCTCTTAACAACTAATTAGCACTTGAGGAGCAAGAATGTAGCACTTATAAAATAAATCAGGCTTTTTAGCTAAAGGTTATAAGACAAGAATGTTAGTTGGGATGTGTCTTGCCCAAATTCAATATCCAGCGTTTTCTCTAAGTTCACCTCCAATGCTAACTATACCCAACTCAAGATAGTTAATGAACGAAAAATCAAAACTATTTTAATAAATTTTCTCAAATATAATCCCTTGAGCACTCATCTACAATCCCGGTTGTAGAAACGCAGTTTACCTGTGGCTAACCAGTGACCGATGGTTAATGTCAATTCAACCAACTGTGATTGGTTTTCGTGTTTTCGTAAAGAAAATGTTTCATTGAATTGACTTTAACCAGCTGTCCCTGGTTAATCACGGGTAAACTGAGTTTTAACAACCGGGCCTTAGATCTCTAAGCTCTAAGGTTGGGTTTCATAAATGATGTTGGGCATGTTATCGGTTATTACGGTTGTTTTCAACCGATAACCGCCGAAAGCGGCAACTGTTCGTCTAGCCATTGTTCGAGTTTAAGAAAGCTTTATGAAACGGATTTAAAAGTTCGCAATCTCCCACTTAAGTTGGGCAAGTGCTGAGCACGTGCTTAGCACACTCTTTGCTGGCCTTAGGGCTCATAGAGTTCATAAAACGGCACCGATGAATGCATTTTTATTATATTTCTATATGTAGAGGAAAACACTCTGGTGTGTTATCTATTAATTAATTTATTATGTTAATTATTAATTTCAAAAAAATCAGTACCTGAGTAATAATATAAATAAACCATGTCTTTTGTCTTGTTTTTCCTTGTATATATTTATAAGAAAGTAAATGATTTCATCCATAACGAAAGCTCGAGTTATTTAATTCTTCGATCAATTTAACAATTTTGCAATGCATTTCAACACTTGATGCGCAGAATAATTAGGTAATATAAACGCATATCGCTATTGATACAGAACATCAAGAGCCGTTGTTAATGTTTTACAAAGTTTGTAGACCTTTACGGATGTATTCTAATGTTTATAATGAATATTCTAAAAATATGCACTGTTTGATAAATTACATATTTAATTATGATATTATAAGCTATTATCTTTATCTGATGGACTGTTGAAAAGTAACAATTACTATTTAAAATGTAATTTGTTAACTTAAGAAACAGCTAACAAATAAATAAAGAAGCACAATAAATTTAATAAAAAAAAAAAAAAAAAAAAAAAAAAAAAAATAAAGAAAATTAGATTTAAAAAAAGGTAATTTCGTGAAAAAGTTTGTCACGAATATTATAAGTAGATATTTTGAACCGAAAAGGGACTCGGGAATATTCCACGTATGTTGGAAAATTTCTCTTTGTTCTTTATGTAAATTTTGATTATATTTTAAATCGAGTATGCAATATTATTTTTTAAGGATAATTAAAATGGACGTAAATGGTAGGTACCTTTCTTTAAAACTCATTAGCAAAAAAAATAAACAATTAAATAAAATAATAAACCTTTTTATCTAAATTATACCTTGTATCATTATATAATTTATTCTATTAATTTAATCCTGTACCTAAAGTTTAAAAGCATTAGATACATAATCATCATTTAGATATTAAAAATTATCTACTTTTAATCATTAATTAATTTTAAGTGACACCAATATTTAATTTGTTATTTGTCATAATGATGAAGAGTTTTATAATAGTCGGAAATACAAAATACATAGCGCAAAACTATAATATATTATTTATTGTGTTAACTAATGGATATTAGTGTACGTTGAACTTTTAAATATTATATTTTTAGAAATTGGGCACAATGGGTAACCAAAGTGTGATTTCAAATTATTTTTTAAAGTTGCAAAATTAAAAAATCATTTTTTGCGTATCTAATTTAAATTATATAAAAGTAATTGACTTTTTTTATAATTTACCTATTATAATCGGTATTAAAATTGTTGTGTGTAATCAAAAGCGAGTGCAGTCTTTTTAGTGTCTTGCGCAAAAGTGATGAAGCTCACCCTATAATTGATTTAAACAAAAAAGCTGCATTTCCGCCAATATTGCGTTTTTAACCTTTTTTTCCCCTTGTTACTATGTACTAACTAAAATAAACCTTTTTGTCTAATTATCTTTTTCAAAACCGGCTCTGCTACCTTGGAGAATATATTTCTTCTTGTATCTTTAATCAACTTGATGCCATCGAGAAAGAAAAGTACTATAAAATCATTACAATTTTTTGTTTATTTTATGGACAATCTTAAATACAATGTTGAAAATTATGACGTAAGAGTACTTAAATGTTATTTAGAACAAATTTTTTGTTTTAATCAAAAAGTAATTTGCCATGTTCAGTTCATTATAAAAACAAAGGTAAAAGTACTGCTTAAGTTACACCAACATTTTGCTTGATTTAAATTAAAAATCATGATTAAACATTCGTATCATAACATAAATTAACGGAATATATCAAGATAATTATTAATTTTTTCGCATAACTCGTACGTGTTTAATTATTTTTTTAAAGCGCAGTTTATTAATTGCATTGTTAAAGGGCACACTTTTGCAGTTTCGGGCAGGTGCAATAACTGTCTTGGAGCTGCCAAAAATAATGAGCCGGCAGATGCGAGTTTTAAAAAATTAAGTAATTGAAGAAATCCATATTATGTTTCTTATGTATGTAAGCATAACACTTAAATTTTCCAATCGTTGATTTCGTACAACGATTTGATCAGTGATACCTGTATGTTTTATATATTTTTTTTATTTTAGGTAATTCTTGATAATGTAACGACATTTTTAATTTTGCTAATTTTTTGTTAATTAGATAGGAGGTTGTATGAGGAAGATTAAGATATCGATCTTAATTGAAATATAAATTTGCTTACGAAATGGCTCTTAATTTTAATTATTAATTAAAAAGTCTCGAAAATAATATATGAAAATATATTTTTTAAGTTGCATTCTGCAGCTGAACATTTTAGAAGTTTTATAAAATTTTAATAAATTTAATAAAATAACATTTAATAAAATTAAAAGTTTGCAGCATACCTCATTAATATCTTCATTAATTTACTTAAGATGTTATTTTATGTGGGTGTGCATTTTTAATTTTCGTACTTAAAATCAGTTTTTGTTTCCTTGTATATAGGTATAGCTATACCTATAGGTAATTAAATTAGAACAGTGTGTTTAGATGGATTATGAAAATCTTGATTCTGATATTCGCTAGATTCAACCCTTTAGGGTAGGTACATTAATTGTTAATGATTTATCATTAACAATTAATGTACCTACCCCTCTTATTGATATTTTCCAAGGTTTTCCTTTTGTCTCAAGTCAAAATCAATATTCAACGGGAAAAATTTTGAAAAGGCACTGCTAATAATTAGCAGTGCTTTTATTTATTTAACGTTTAATTTTTAAACGTTGTATATTGGAATTGTGACTGTGAGCCGGAGAGTAAAACATAAAACAAGCATGTACTTTGTACTTGTATAATGTATATGTACTTTATAATGTAACGATTTTATCTACCCCTAACCCTAACGTGAACCAGATAAGCCATTTTGAAGGCCTGGATCAACACTTCTAGATTCATAATATAGAATTGGAACTTAAGGTTTTCCTGAGATATTAAAAGGGACTTGTATTTATATCTGTACCTACATAATTAAAAATTTGAAAATTTGGATAGAAATTGGATAACTTATTCCTTTAGTTCCCAAGTGGCCTGCATTTCCATATTTGAATGTAACTCCTAACAACCGTTTCTAAAAAACCCAGTCTTGCTGGAATTATTCGGCAAAGTGAAATTTGCTGTAGCAGTTCTGCAAGATTTTATAGGTGTTTTGAGTACACCAAACATTTGAAGTAGATCCTAAACACAGAGGGCCACAAGAATTAATACGGGAGACCTAAAACACATTGAATATGACATCTCTTTCCTAGCTGTCTCCCATGCCATGACATGCATGTTTTATTCCAGATGTACTTTGTACCTACTACAGCAAGTGTAAAATGTGATTGTGTTTTATCTTTCATAAAGTTAAGATTAAAACTCTGCTGCGGCCCGATATCAAAAAATCGAGGTGATCTTATTCAGGCTCATCTTATGTTTATGAGGGATGCCAAAGTAAAATCTTATTTTTTATGTAAAAAGTAAGTAGTTACTTTACCAGTGGGGAACCCAAATAGCTTTTATGAGTTAAAAGTTTATGTGTGCGAGTGTGTAGCAAAAACACGTTTATTTCAACCCAACTGACACGCTCTCAGAGGAGTCGGTTCTTTTTATAAGAATGAAAGAATGTCAAAGTTGCACCCCGAATGCTGTCATATTTCTTACTTTTTTCCTTCTTTAAAAAGATCAATAAATGATCCTGAGGCCTTAAGCCAATGACTGGAACTGCCAATCAGATTTTCGTGTTCGGTGGCACTCAAATAGCTTATTTCCAAGAGATGGACCTGAATAAGATCACCCTGTATTTTCTTCAATAGTCTATTAGACACATCTTCCAAAAGTAATTAATATTTATTTGAGACAAGTTGCAAAGACATCTTTTCAAAATTTTTTGGGGATATTGCAACCTTATTTAAAAAGGTTGTAAAGAAATATTTTCGATGTGGTTCTTAAAACCAACCATGTGGCTTGCCCAACTTTTAAAGCAGGTAATTACTTTGCAACCATCATTATTCGCAATGGGTAGGGAAATCTGGGACAGAACATGGTACCAGGGCAAAATGGGGTAGTACCCTAATTAGAAGGGCCCAATAAAAGAGGAATTGTTATTATACAGTAGGTACTGATGAGTGGACTATATTTTTAGGTTCTCTTTTCTCTTTTATACAACTTGATACAACCTACATAATTTGTTTGTAATATTTGGTATTTTTATGAAATATAATGTTCAAACTTGATCATTTCTGTACCTACAGGGTGTACCGGGAAGAATCTGCCTAACTTTAGGGGTTTATTCCTTAGCTCATTTTAAACAAAAAAAGTTATAACAACATAGGTCCGATTCGGAAAGGTTACTGAGTTATAGCTTGTTGAAGATAGTAGTGGATTACGATGTGGAAAACGTCGATGATATTCCAGTACGGCAGGTAAACGTTAATAGCGTGTTTCAAATAATCACAATTACCAGTTAAGTTAACATACAAGTAACAGCAAAAAAGGAAAGCATTATTCTAAAATTTTTTTCAAAGCCTACTCTTTACAATTTTGAATATTTAGCTATTTTCTTCGGCTAGCCATAACTCGCTAACCTTTCCGAATCAGACCAATGTTGTTATAACTTTTTTTGCTTAAAATGACCTAAGGAATACACTCCTGAAGTTAGGCAGATTCTTCCCGGTACACCCTGTATATTTCCTGCTTATTATTCGTCATAAACTGTTTGCTTCAGTTTACCAAAAGCTCCTGGACTGTGCACGAGGCAGAACAGGATACCCTATTCTGCGACCTGTGGTCAAAGCTCGACGAGTCTAACTCCCCAATCAATGACCATAACGCTGCGTGTCTTTCCTGCAGTTATTCCTATTCCAAATTTAACGAGGGGTAGATTTTTTGCAGTTACAAGCAGAGCCTGCATGTCATAAATGGGCCCATGATTCCTGCTCGATAATTTGAATAATAAATAAATATTCTAAAGATTAATCGAAAGTACTCAACATTTAATCGAATACGAGCGGGCACCCCCGTCGAAATTCGACGAAGTAATTGTAGAGATGAATGCGTTGATTATAATTATTAATTAATTATTATAATGCACGTACTACCTACAACGATGATTGTTTGTTGTTAAATGTACAAAATAGGCGTATCCGTAATTTTGAACTTGAACTTTGTTAAAGTGGGGAGATAAGATTAATACTCGTAACAATTTATTATTTAACAAAATGTATCATATTGGTAAGAAAAAAATTAGTGCTGACATAACTGTGGGTCGACAGCTTCAATTTAAAAAAAATTGATCAAAATCGGTCCAGTAGAAGCACTCTAAAATTAGCGGTGAAGAAAAGGCTTCGGGTTTTAAATAAATGGATAATGCTGTTTTTCACGAAGTGACCAATCATTCAATCGACTATAGATAAACGTTTTAATTTTGATCGTCCTTATATTTTTATTAGTAGCTATTCTGTACCATATGGTACTGAAGGTTCCTTTATATTTGGATTTTTTAACTTATTTTTTTTTAACAATCTCTCCAACTGTGGTTTAGATTTCCTTCCCTTGATCCCTTGGTCATGGTCACTGCTTCATGTGCAATAAACAATTTGACTTGACGCCTTATTTTTGGATTTTGGTCATATAAAAGTCTAAAATATAAAAATCTAGGAGAAGAACTTTCCAAAGAGTACGGAAAGAAGTTTGCTATTTTTAGTTATAAAACATAATCGGTGTTCCAACGGGAGGTTAACACTGCACATAATTTTCCTTGTTCTTTTAAATAAGGTACAGCTCTGAAAGTTTTTAATCTGTAATCGGAAAGCACTACCAGTTTAGTTATATTGCAGTATTGCAGTGACAATAGTGCAAGGCTGCAACGGACACGGTGGTGGATATTTCATATTTGTCTGATATTTTATATTGTTCCAAATTCAATGTCTGTCAATCCAAAGGACAAACCTTGTGCATGTGTGCATATTGCTGAAATCATAATTTTATAATTTATCCAAATCTACAAAGAAAACATCGGGTTGCAATTTAAAAAAATATTGATGACGTCTCTGCTCAAAGAGGCGGGGGTAGAAAAATAAAAATCATTGGAAAATGTTTGTTTTGAAATAAATGAATTTGATCGATCTAGCCATTTTTTTTAATTCCTGCCGGAAAGAAATAGCATTATTCCAGACTTTTGGCTCGCTCTGTATTGATTTTGCAACACACTGGTGTTAGAAGATTGAGATTCTTAAAATTGACAAAATTGAACTCGATAATCATTTTAAAGTACTTCAATGATTACTGTTGTTTAGGCCATTGTTGGTAGAAAAATTTTTTCTAATAACTGTACGTATGTAGCTTTGCTGTTGATGAACCTGTCATTAGTTTCTCGTTGTGTTATAGCTACAAAGATAATAAGGTATTACCAGATTTGATTGCAGAATAATTATGTAAATTTGTGCTCGGTACAAGCTATGAGCGTATTTGACGCGAATATATGTGGATATGTTCAATAGTTAGAACGCCTTATCACATAAAAGCTTCCAATAACAGCATCGGTATGATGTGTTTCAGAGCCTTATAATCCAAGTCGAAAGGTTTTCTAATAACATTAATAATAAAGCTGACTTTTTATTTAAATTATGGTGTATTTTTAACCAGTGTTATGGATGGCCAATTTGCCATCAATTGTTAGTGCAGTTCAGTTAAAAGTTAATGTTGTCTCGTCATGATCCTACTTTACTATTTTCGTAATCGTTTTACTTAAACTACATATTGAGCAAATATTTTTGTTATAAGTTGATTGGAGTATTATTTTTTTACAGTTTAATAACAAAAAGATAATATTGAAATGCAAACCACCTAAGTGGATACTGAAGAACATAACAAACAAGAAAGATTGTTATTCTCAAAATATAAGCCTGTAATTTTTAAATTCTCCCAAGTACTCATAATTATGGGGTTCGCATATGCAGTTCGAGTTCATTTCACAAAATTTTGACTTCTGAAAAAGACTTTTATAGAAAAGTTTGTGGTGGAGAAAAGAATTGTGTGAGATCGAAGTACGTTGCATTGATATATCCCACATATCGAATATTTACTTATCCATGTAGCAATAATTTAGATTTCGACAGTTTAAGTATACGCTCAAGTAATTTTCTTTTAGCTAAGCGAGTGTAACTAATGACATTGCATATCTGCTTTTAAAATGTTAAAGAAAGTGATCACACGGTGCTTAACAAAGGTTTCGTTCTGTATAAATATTTGAGTCGAGTGCAAAGAGCATTCTCACAGGTCTTTTTATGTTCTTATGTACATTAGCATTCTGATATGTAGACAATAGTCAGCTCAGTTTGGCGGCTCTGCTACTGTATTATTACGACACATTGCGATTTTAGTAAAATTATGGTTTACCTTTCACAAACCGGCGCTACATCATATCCCTATGCGCCACTTAGCATATATTAGGAAGTATAGAATAGTTAAAATTGCATATTATAAGTTGAAAAGAACGAAAATTTAACAGAAGAGGAGGTGTACACAAAAAGATCGATAAAAACAAGATGTTTTGGAGTGGTGATTTTCCCTTAATTTTTATATTTTGTGTGGTATGCATTTTTGAATCTAATTATAAACCCTAATTTCTTATCAGATAAAGATACCGCACCCATATTAAGTGAATATTATTCGTGTAGGGTTGGATAATAAATAACTCTGATAAATAAAATATTTTTATTAACTTTTTTATGAGAATACTTTGAAACATGCAAAGGCAAATATAACCAACATGGATACACAAGTTTGGACTTATATCTAAATTATATAAACCGATTTTTATTCAAATGTTCGGCTAAATAAAACCACCATTCACGACGTAATAAGCGCTGAATATATTTTCAATTAAAGCTAAGTAAATTTGGTCTATTATTCGATTCCTTTATGTATAATAAATAATTATTTCTGTGTCGGAAATATCGATAATTGTTACGACAAGAAATAAAATTTGATTAAGCCCTCTAATAGTTTTTACATATTAGTCACATATGTTTAATTAATAAGAAGTATTTTAATTATATAATAAATGAAAAACAAAAAGTTCATTATTAAAATTTATATTAAATAATGGATATAACAGAGAAAGGTCAAATGTTTATTATTTTTTTAATGGTTTTATGTAAAGCGATGTTAAATAAAGGGGGTTATTTATTGTTGTTTAAAAAACAACTTGCAAAAAAATTTACATTTAAATATTTCAACAACATTTTTTACTACCCTCCTAAAACTTCTCATTCTTAGTCGTTTTACATATTATTACCAAAAAATTTTTATATTAAGAAGGCTTACAAATGTTTAAGTATACAGTGGCACACGTATAATAAGAATAACAATATTTCTTAAGCTATCTTTATAGAAGTTTATTTTAATCGCTCGCTCTAATACAGACCATTTTTGGGGAGCTTTTCTAAAGAGCAAATTAGTAGAAGTAGTAGGTATCAACAGTATTTTAACTGTAAACATTTATGTGCCATTGTTTAATCATTTATTATAAACATTTTGTGCATTTAATTAAAATCAATGATTAATTAACACATCTTTATGTAAATGGCTGCCATAAAATTAAACGTCTAGGTACTTTTGATTTATTAATTAGGTATATTTATGAACGATTTAATGTATAATTGCTAATTTTGCTATTAAAATATATTTTTTTATTGTTTACGGGTTGAAGATTTATTATTATTTACAGTTTTTATGTAAAATTATGCCCCAAAGGTTTGCTCTTCTATACCATAATAATTATTAAACTTCAAATATTAATGCTAAGTAGACGCAGACAATTGTCTGCAAATGTCGACACTTGTTTGTTGTGTCTAGTTTTAGAGGTATTCACACACCGTTTAATAAATTTTTGCATTGAGTGACGTCTACAACAATCCAATAGAGTGAAGTTGCTAGACAGATCTAGCTAGTGTCTACCTTGTTCACACATATGGTCTGGTTCAATAGAGAAGTGTCGACATTTAACGCCCTATAGGCTAACAAATTTGGAGAAATCTCTCTGGTGATTTATTTTGCGACATTATGTGCTAGTGCATTATGTGCATAATCGCAGTCTATGAATTAATGTCCATAGGAATGGTTCAGAACGATCTGAGTCATCAAATGGTTCAAACATATCTGGTACTTTGAGTGTTAGTTTATTAAACTTGGAACACTCGGAATAGGTCCAAGGTACACGTTGACAGTGTCTTCACACTGTCATTATTACTTAACTTCTCTAAACGGTTAAAAAATGAGCCTAATTTTGGATTTTTTCAGCAATGAATCTTTTCTTTCATATCTGTCACTCGATCATTTTCAAAACTATAATATTGAATACCGCCTTCCCCTATATTTTATTTTTTATTTGTTTCACTTCGAGCCGCTTTTGTTAAAAACTTTGCGCCCAGATAATCATGGACTAGAGGCTATACAGTATGCAAGCTACAGTCTAATTTAAGTACGTGGCCTTGGAGTGTTGGACACACTCAAAAATATCTGGAGGTTTGACATTCTACAATTTTAAAACAAGTATTCTTTCTTAGGGCTATTTGACATGAACTAAGTATCTTATACTAACTGTTAGTGACTGATCAACTCAAGGAGCAAAAGCACGGGAATCTAAGCTTTAAGGACGGAAGATACTCGCAGAAATTGTAGAACTTAATCAATTTTTTCTGGCTTATAAAAATTTATTTTCATAAATTGATGATGTGAGGAATGTTAACTAGAGCTGTACTTAATATTTGTAAAATATAAAAGTCATAATCATTATAGTTTAAGAGATAGATTTTTAGACATTTACGGCCTTAATATTAGTTCAATTAAATCCGCGTTTAAATCATGTTATAGAGAATCTCTCATTCTAGGGTATGACATATTTTATAATTTTATTTATTATTATGGAACTTGTATAATGCAATTTTATTGGAATTTTATATGTCTCAATATACAAAAGTAGTCATCGTCGTCATTAGAAATTTTGACGCATGGCCGTGGACGACGTTAAAGCTTAGATTCCCGTGCTTTTGCTCCTTGAGTTGATTCAGTTACTTCAGTTAGTAAGATACTTTAGTTCATGTGAAATAGCCCTTCTACCAAAAATAAAGGAAGGGATTGCTGACTCTTGCCCTATGCTTATTTAGGTCATATAGTTTTCCAAAATTGCAATATTTTTATTTTTTTTGTGATACTTTCTGAAATAGATAACTAATCTATGCCATATTTCTTCCGCTAAAATACGATCAAACACAGCCAACTTCACGCACAATTCAAATAGCTAAATTTTGACCATCTCTCTGATGGTCTCATTGAATATAATAAAACATAGCATAATAATCTCTTTTCACTTTCTATGCTGCGCACCTAGTTATAGGCTCTTCGAGGGTTACCATTTTATATCTATCCCAAATTTCTTTGAAAAAAAAAACGAAAAAATTGTGGAGGAGAAAAACATAATAGTAGATAATAGATTAAAATGAAGTGTGCAGTGATATTACGTTAATTGTTTAGTAATAAAAAAAATAATAATAAAGTATTATAACAAAAGCATTTTGGAATTCACACACACAAACACAATATTTATTTTAAACTATATTTACAATTGCAATATAATGGCATGGCCACACACACGCTTTCTTTACAAATTGCTATGTCTAACAGTGTATACGTATACGTCACAACACGTAATGTAAATAGATACACCTCTTTAGCTTACAGTTAGTATTGTTGCACGCATCAGCATCACGCAATTTCTATTACTTTATATTTATATACAATATTCATGTTATATTCACATGCTGCATTGCTTACGAGAGGTGTTCGGACCAATTAACTGACAATTAGAAAACAATGCGTTTAATATGCACTCGGTCATAATAAATAGTGCATATTATAAAATGCATTATAGTATGTGGCGCGTATATTTACAAGTTAATCGTTATTAAGCACGGTTAAGGAAATTCACCTGTTCGCTTATTAACTTACGCATTAAATTTAAATTTTTAAGACATAAAATTAGAAATTAGCACATTTTTTACAATCATTATTTCAATAACAATTTTCTTATATTATTTTGAAAAACTATTAAGATTATATCTTCTTTTAGCTTTAATTTACCTCTCTATATTAAGACTTTATGCAATTTTTATAAGTATTAACATCTTTGTAAACAAGAGTTGATAATTTCTACCTATATTATAGAGCTACTGGGTATGATCGTGGACTAACTAACAAATAAATTTATATTCAGTGTGTCCCAGATTCGAAACTCACCAGTGAAATTTCAAAAACTATAAGACATCCCGAGATTAAAAAAAAAATTAATATCGAAATCCCAGGATTGAAAAAATCAATACTGTACTAATACTAAACTGTGCAGTACTACAACAGTCCCTATTAATCAAGTATAGTCTTCCTTTGAACTTTCTATGAATATTTTATTTGTTTTATAAGTATGTGCGAACAGCCAGTTCTAGGAAGCATTTAGGAATTCCACGGAAAATGTGGACAGAAATATTTCTTGATATAGGAAAATCAATTTTTTGTACCTATTAAAATTACAGTTTATGTCGCAAAAAAAGAGGGTTGAAGTGTTCCATATTGTCATATTACATCAAGCATTGTCTTTGCGGGTATATTATACATTATGCAATCTACATTTATACCTACATACATACTTAAAAAATTTTCAGGAGCAGTATGATTAGTTTTAAATTTCATTTTAGTCTGTTACTGATAAGAGAGAAGCTCAGAAGAATGCTGAAATAATAAAAAATAATATGAAAAGCAGTACACCTCATGCTGAACTCTTCGACGACCATATACGCACGCATGTAGTATACAGTGTCTACAGAAATACGCTCAACCCACGTGACCAATTTGCTAGACAACCACCAATCTGATTGCTTGGTGGTGGTTGGTGGTTATCTAGAAAATTGGTTACGAGGGTTCAGTTTATTTCTAAGGTACTGTATTAGAAATTGAAGTTTGCTGAAAAATACCGTGGTGAAATACTTAAATTTAAAAATTATCGATATCTCCAAGGTGATTCCAAATATGTGTAAAATATTTTAAGGCGCGATTCTTTGGCTAAGTTTCATCATAAAAGTTTATATAAACATTGTCTAAATCGGTATAGAGTTTCAAAGTTATTGGGTGTTTAAGTTTAATAATAATAAAAAATCAAAGAACTGAATGAAATATGAAAAAGTTAAAGAAATGCAAAAAATTGTACTAAACCAACACAAAACTTTTAGGGTTATTCTTTGGCTAATCATGATTAGCCAAATTTATTTTATGGTGGTGCACTAACAAAGCTCATATCAACATAGTCCAAATCGGCATAGTTTTAAAGACATATACAGAGTGTTTAATAATCAATTCATAAAGTTTTAGGTAATAATGAAATAAAATTATAACATTGTATGATACCTCTAATAAACAATTAGTATCTCTTTAATTCCTGTTAGAATTATGAGATTTAAGCACTACTATCAGCGATGATGAATTTCAGAAAAGAGATAGATAGGCAATTCAGAAAAGGGCTAATGTTTGTCGATTTTTTTTATTTAAAAAAATATCGCACTACGTTGATAATAATTGAGGGGGTCAGCAGCCAAGGGATCTACGTAGAAAATTTTGAAAATCGAGTTAAGTGCAGAAATTGGAAATAGTAGATGTAAAATTTTACTTGGTAACAAAGAAATTCAAGTAGATTTAAATACCACAGTCTTAATAAAAGACTAATATACCACATAAATCCTATGTACCTATTTATATTAAAATGATAAACTTTAAAGTTAATTTTTTCTCAGAAGTGTTATTTGTCTACTTAGATTCCTTGGCTTCTAACCCCTTCAATTATAGTAGCACATTTTTATAAAACGTTTCAATATTTCAGCATCATCAGGAAGTTAAAATAAGCAATCCATTAAATATCAACAAGAAACTAGAAACAAGCGCGCTTAGGTAATATCTTCTTCCGACGCTTTACTTTTGAAATATTATTATAAAAGAATTGATATTAATTATCGCTCAGTTTTCTGAATCTGATATGGGGGTTTAATTCACGAACCAACCAACCCAGGATTTAGGTATGTTCTGAACCGCTTAACTATGTACCTATTGTTAGATTTTTTCAAAGGTTATTCAGAAACTGCTCATTCGTGATTTATAAAAGAAGGTGCATTTTTTGGGAATGGCTTCCAAAATTATTTTAGAAATAAACAACCAAGTATTAGATAGTTCCAATTTGTTTGAAAATTTATTTTCAAAAGAATTCTGAAAATCATCAGTAGGTAATAGTAATAATAATCCAGAGTAATCCGGGAAGCAAAGTATTATAGCTACTAGTATTTATAATTGTCTTAATTTTCATGTGCTTAGAAGTTTCTACGAGACCCGTCAATTTTAATATTGAGGAGAACACTTTTATAGAGTACCTATTTGTTTCCTTCCTATAGGTCAACTTCCCAATTTGGGGTCGACTTAACCCCTTATACCTTCAATAGGAAGGGTTGAGTGGCATCTTATTTGAAAGCCCGTTCAATCTCTTTTTGAGAAATTGCGTTTTAAAAAGTATAGGCATAATTTTTTAAGATGAGGAGCGGTAGAGATAAGTTCTCGCAGGTTTGACCACGTCCCTTTAATAATTTAAATATGTTGGAGGGGAAAATACCAATTTAGGTATCTGCGCATCCCCTCAGCTAGTCATCTTCAAAAATTATACCTGTAGTAATAAATGAAATAATCGCATGAAAAATTATTTAATGAATTGTTGAAAATGTTGTCCATTATGTTCTGAACAATAATAAATTTTGTTTTGAAACTCTTCTTTAACATTTCTAAATACTTCAACTGTCAATGATCCAGCACGCTGCTGTAACTTGCTCTTCTTAGGTATAAGATTCACAATATATCATCAAAACTAATAATCCAAAAATAACAAATCAGCATAACATTGTAAAGACAATTAAACGGACTTTCAAATAAGGGGACTTAACCCCCCTTCTCATTTAAGATTTAAAGGATTAGTCTACTCGAATTTTGGGGTTGATCTTGGGAGAACGTTAACTTCATAAAAGTGTCAATCTCAATATTAAAATTGACAAGTCTCGCGAAATTTCAATACTTCATACTAAGGCGAAGATATTAGAGGTAACACAGTGCACATCTACTTCGCGAAGCTTTTACCTATCTTTTATTGCTACTTAACCCAGCAGAGCGCTAAAAAGTTAATAAGGATGATTTAAAAGCTAATTTTACCTATATTTGAAGTTCTTTTCCAAACTTTTTCTTTAACTTAGAATTATGAATATTTGTCTAATTAAATAATGAGTCTAAGCAAAGATTTATAGTTTATAGTACAACTTAATTATTATAACTAATTCGATAATTTAATAAGTTAGGTATATTTTATCAAATTGCATATTGAATTAGTAAATGGCAATTCATATCGAGAATTGATTTTCATGTGTAAATTTAATAAATTATAAGAGTCATTTGTAATTACTCAATGCAAATTGGTGATGGGATTAATATATTATGAAAATAATGGGAGATGAATTATTAATAAATGCTCTTACTAACAAGAAAAATAACAGTTGGTATAGTATAAAAAACAATAAATTATAATATACCTAATTAAGTTATGTGATGAGCATTTACTTATATTAATTAATATAAATATACTCTATTTAGATTCAAAATTCAGTTTTTAAACAAATGTACAATCTGTACAATAGTTAAACCAGAATTAATTTGTTAATTGCAATTAATTAAGCATTTCATTCACAGTTTATCTATCTGTTGGAATCATATAAGAAAAATATCTTTGAATAAAAAATTATATATTGTTCACTTTATTTTATTATATTTTTTGCATTGTCAATAATTGTCATTTTATTAGCATTCTCCTGTCTTCTCAATAATCTACACTTTTTTTTCTCTGGACGACCCCCGTTTAGAGCAGCAAAACGCTACATGAACTACATATTTCTATTTAGCTATTTGTTCTACCAAGAGACTTAATTTTCTTCTATTTGAACTTTATACCAAAAGGGATGGTTTCTGAAAGCTTTATCTAGTTCCTTAATGTGGTTCAATTTGATTTTAGCAGTTCTCTGGAGTCTGGTTTTGACTGAACATTTCATGAGCTCTTAAGAAACTACTAGCAAATTCACTATTAGAATTCCAAGAAGTGATGTACTCTCTGAGATTTATGTTTATAATTTTTATATTTAAAAATTTAAAGAAAACGGAATGAGAAGTTAACTTCTAATTTAAATTGCAAAATTTTTCCTGGAATAAAATTATATTTTCAACTTTTAGTCACGTTTATACTATTTGCAAACAATTATTAATAAATTGTAAAATTTGAGTTTGTTAAACTTAAAGAGTGACATGAGAATAAAAAATAGCTTTTTAAACCTGTAATTAACACCTTAAAATGTACAAACGTACATATAATGTGTTTATATTTGTATAATTATAAAATTTAAACTTTCTGATTTCTTCAAAAAAGTAGGTACTTGATTAATTATAGCAAGTAAATCAGTAATATCTATTTAAATAATTACGTTAGACAATTTAAGTTAATTATTGAAAGGTGGACAACAAAAACTAAATAATTAATTTTACTGTCTTTTAATATAAAAAATTATCCTTGAAATTACATGCACATTATAAAATCCTGAATACCATAATTACCTATTATACTTATATGCAGGTATGTATGGTATCTAATAATGAAATAGAATCATTAGATAATTCTAAAAAATAATTAATTTAATAAAATAATCAATTTAATAATAAACTTTTTGTCTTACATAATTTAATGGGTGGTTTTTACAATTTTTTTTAACTTTTCCTGTAGGTATGGTATATTTTAGAAATGTGCCTGTATAATTATTTTTATATTTGAAAGGTAACTATTATAAACAATTATATCTTACATTTCAAATGTTGTTAAAAATTATAGAAGAAAATAATTAGGAAGAAATTTAATAGTATTTTGGCAATTTTATATAACTGTATACATAGTTATAAATAATTTTGTACAAAAAACTACACGAAAAATAGTATTAATATTTAAGTTTATTATTTAAAAAAAATTATATACTTTTTCAGAAATATATTATAAGCTTTTTTAGTACAAACTTTTTAAATTAATTATTAGTATCTGGTATATAGTAGCTATTATATTTTTTATTATTTAACAAAAAATACTGTATAGTAATGGATAATAATATTTTTTACTAAATTAGGGCCTCTTGTCAAAAATATTATTTATATTATATAAGATTATGAGAATGTTTTTGGGCTCTAATACATACGAAAACAATTAATAATAACCTATTATAATAATGTCATTTTCTATGTAATAACGGTGTAAAGTAGAGCAACAATCATCACCCTTCTCCTAATTATTGGTTGTAAGAATTAAATTATAATTATAAGAAGCTACGAGATCAGAGAAATCATAAAAGGCAACATACAAATAATATTAACGACACAATTGATGAAAACCGAAATAGATGTAAACAAAATCCCAAAGGAGAAAGAGATCCTAGGAGACCCAGGAAGAAAAAGTGGTGGGAGACCGAAATAAATCAATTGTTCTTCATGCTTGAAAAAAAAAGATTTAAAATAATCAATTGCAAAAACCATAGCCAAAAATTATATATTGATATCATTTAGGGTTAGGTACCTATACCAAATAATTTTAGAAAGACAGTTGTCTTTTAGGTTAAATAAAATTTGATAATAAGTATAAAATAAGTATAAATAGTATTTCCCAAAAACGAACTGGCCAATAAGATAGCTGATACTTCTTAATTTTTAATCAAAAAATGCGATGTTATCACTAATCAAACATTTTGAAATTCTGTAAAATAGGTAGGTAACAAAAGAAGAAAAGTTAACAAGTACCATCGGTTGAAAGATCAAATGCCTATTTGAATTACAGAATTAAGGAGTTTACTGAAAATTAATAAAAAGATGAAAATTTTTTAATTTTCCAATACCAAATTTTAATAGATACAAAGAAAACTAACGAGACGAATCAAAGAAAATGAATACAATAAAATGCTAATGATTTTGTACTCGTATTTATTGTTATGCCATAATTTTTATAATTCTATTTTCTTTGTAAATAACATGTAATGATAATTAGCAATAACTAGGTAAGTTACCTAGTTATTAAATGTGCCTACCTGTATATCAACTATAGGCAGGTATAACTATATGCAAGAGACATAATTCATATAAAAAATATTTTATTCTTTTTAAGAAATATTCGCATTTACCTACTTGTCTTTATATACCTAAACATCATGCATTTGCGTAAAAAATAAATTGTAGTTATTATCAAAATCTGCATATCAAGTCTCCTTATTAGCTCATAATTAAAATATGAATAATGTTTTATATTTTTTTATTATTTCTGTTATTTATTTAAATTTAAATGGTTGGTATTTATGTTCAGTATGTAACTTTTTGGAACGTACCTTTTTCCATTCCGACGGCGACGTTTAGTAGCATAAACAGTACCAAGTTGATTCATCGTGGTAACCGGCGTCGCGACGACGATGGGGGCGGACGCCAGAACACTTGGCGACTCACCTCCAAATAACACAGCGCCTTCGGCGACCGATAAAGAACCCGGTGCACATTGGCCCTGCACAGAGTTTATGAATTCCGTGATGGCGTCAGGGAATCACTCACTTAAAAACACGGATCACTCACGACGCTCCTATTGTCGTCCTCACCAAGTGTAAACGCACGAGAATCTGAAGTCTTTCTTATTCATGCGCATTTGTGGCGCCCACTTTGATACCCCACTACTCGACCCCACGAGATATTATGGTAAAATCCCGCCCCGTTAACGAATAGGGCGCCATCGCGTCCAAGATGGCCACAACCGCAGTGGGGACTATGCTGATTAATCCCTATGCAAAAATTATTTGTGTGTAGTGTATCTCACTTCTCATTAGCCTTATCTGATAGTAAGATAACGCGGATATACAAGTTTTAAGTCGATTCTATCGTTATATCCCGTGCAATTACTTACCCCTTACAGAATTTCAGCATTATGTTTTTATGATCCATGCCTATAATACAACCTGTAACTAACTTAATTAGTGGTTTTCTTAAAATTCTTCGACGTCGTAATTAAATCAATTAATGTTTCAAAAGTTAATATTGAGATTAACTCAAACTGGCATTTATTGTAAAAATCACTTTTTTTTCATTTTGTGTTATATCTTCGAAAGAAGTTTACATATAAATTCGGGCCACTCAGAGACGTACTCTAAAATTTTTTTATATAAAAAAATTATTTATTTTATTAGTTTATTTATTATGATTAAATTGACCGTACACTGTGCTGCACAGAATCCAAATTACTAAAATCGAAAGGGTCACATGACCAGGCAATTTTACTCTCGACAGTTTTTCATTGCCTTCCGAGAGGTGGCCGATGGACCCGTTGGTGTGTTACTTTGTGAAAAGTTTTCTTACTTTCACGTTAATTGTTAAATCTACTTATGCACATTAGCACATTAAATACCCTGGCTGTATATTTGTTACTTGCTTAATCGTAAATATATAGACCAATGATAAATTAAGATTATCAATGTTTTAATAGGTACCTATAGGATATTTTACTTTTAAACTTATGCACTTTAATTTAAGAAGTTAGTAAGTAATTATAGTCCTGGAACTAATAACAGAATAATCGGGGTGATCGTATTCAGGTTCATATTTTGCGAATAAGCTATATGAGAGCCACCGAACACGTAAATCTGGTTGGCTGCCTAAAGAACTGGCTTAAGGTGTAACGACTACTAATGTGTAACGACTATACTAATATAGTTATATTTCAGTTTTTTCAAAGTGTTTTTTTTTATTTAAACCTCTAACGTAGTAGGGGGGTGCCCAACATGGTGTACCCATATTACGAACATGGTTCTCTTAATATGGGCACTTTAATGGTTTTATAAAAATAAATATATTTAATTGTTTGAAGCCCTTTAGCCACTTTTGTTTAATATATGTTAATCTGTATTAACTCAAGAGCAAATAAAAACTATTTCAAATTTTTAGCTTGATGATAAACAAAGCTTGTAATAAAATAAATTTGCTTAAGGGGCCCATATTTAGGCAAGGTACCTTATGCTTATTCGAAACTTTGCATTTAATGACTGACGAAGAATAAGGTTGATGTGGATAGGGTATTTTATTGTATCTATTTAAATGAGGCCCTGTATCTATATCAAATTATTGATTAGTAGTAAAAAGTTTAAAAAGTAGGGTGTATAATACTAAACGGGTGGATTTACAAAAATAATATTAAAGCAGGTGTATAATATATATTTCCAATTGCATTTTTTATCAAATAAACCCTTTCCTCTTTCCTAAGGGAACCGCAAAAACTTGTGATATCGTGCATTAACTCGGTGGTTGCTTTGTGGGAGGTTTAGTTTCAGATAGGTGATGTCATGATATGCCTAATATATTACAGTTTTGACATTATTAACAACATTACGTAAATACCTAACAAAACTAATGGTATTAATAAATCTACGTAATTAGTGTTTGCAGTTTAATTATTAATTATTATGCACATACGAAAATGTTATTAAATCTCAAAAGTTTAATAATGTTCACAAACTATGCCTAATAGTAATAATTTGCAACAACGCATTTTTTCCATATCAACTGTGTGCAGTTTTGGTCACTGATGCAAGTAAAAGCTAGTCTCTCCAATAGAATAATAGATTTAGCCATTAAAACTTAATTTCTTATATAACGTTATAATTTAAAATAAGTATACCTACCTCCATTAAGAAAGTACCTATAGATATAGGTAGGTAATAACCACTTTATTGTTTGTATATATTTACTGCTTGTTATTATATCCAGTCTAATACAATACAATGTGTTATAATTTGATAGATATGGAAAATTATAAAATGCAACATGAACTCGCTTATTGCGACGAGATGATATCGCTAGTACACATAAAATATAAAACATGTTCGTATATGCATATTATGCAGTGTATACGGTTTCCGATAGTCGTCGCATATTAATATGTATGTGCTAACCGATTATAGACTTTGATAAACATATGGTTTCTAAATGTACAAAACTACCCTTGTTATTTTATAAATTAATACTAGTAAATGGGGTTGATATATGGTTTTTTATGTACAATAAAAATTTTATTAAAAACATATTTTACATTTTACAATCTACATTTTATTGATTAAATATTCACGACTGAAGGTTAGTAAAATGTTTTAATTTCAGCAGGAAAATTTTAATACTACTCATAAATTATAAATTTAAAAAAATATAGTTATTAAGTATATTCATTTATTCAAACACTTAATAAAGTACCGAGTGCGTCCAAAAAGTGTACTTTATTTAATAAAATTAGTAACAAATTATTAGCAATTTTTTCAAGAAATATTTCTTCATCTATCCTATCTTAGATCCTAAGACGTACTGTCGATATATGCGGCTATTGATTGGGTCACTTTAATACAAAAAGTCACTTTTTGAGTTATGGTTATTTGCTTTTGTGTTTGGTACAGGGCCGTAGCCAGACAGTGTTATCTGGGCAGACTCAAAAATTTTCAAGGGAAGCTGAAAGCTAAAATCAGGGATTTCTCTCTTCTGGGTTTGTATAAATCTGTTGACCACTGTAATCTCTTCTGAAAATGGAAGTTTTTTGCCTAAAATTAGCAAAAATTTGACTTTCTTAAAATCAATGTTTTCTTCTTCGGCACCAATTAGGAACTTATCGTTTCATTAGTATAACGAAATCCAGCACAGAAAGCTCTGGCTAGAAACAGGCTTAAAATTTTACAGGAGCACTCCTGGCTACGACCCTTGTTTGGTATATATAAAACTGGTATTTTATTTTATCTTTATTAATCTTGAAATTTGCACACGTTACAAAGGGAGTTTTTTGAAAATGGTCTTAGTTTATATAACCACAAAATCGCTGTTGCAAAAAAGGCACCATACGGTTCTACTATAGAACTACTGTATACCGGGTGTAAACGAATAAATTAGGTTCACCTCTATAATTTTACTTTGAAAATGATGCTAACTTTGATTTTTCAAATGGAGCACTACATTTATTTATTTTTTTTGAGTTTAGTTATAGTCCGAAAATATTTGAATGCTTACAAAACACACACAAATTAATAATATGATTTCATTTTTCCTGTAACGCTATATAGGCACCAAAAGTATAAATTTTCAGTGATCACGGCTACCTCGATGCGAAACTAAATTAAACAATTTTTTTTTATTATACTTGCATTATAATCTGCTAATTTCACACTAAAAAGCGTTCATAAAATCGTCTTTATAGCACAAGTGCTCTATAGTCGTCTATAGGTAACAACAATAATATTAACTGTTGTGCGACTGTTGTTCTGCAATGTAAACTCAAAGCATCTATGTGGCAACAAATATATCCAAAATCGGCATGCTTAATTTTCAAATTTTAAATACTGATTTTTTTCTTTTATAGAGGTTTTAGCTGCAATTATAATAAAAAATAGCGTATAATACTCGTGTATAAGTAGACTTTATCGCATACGCGCCGTTACAAGCACTAGCAAGCTCGTGCTTGTAATTTTCGTCGCTAATGCGATAAAGTCTTTCTTATACACATGTATTATAATATACTATTTGATATGATGAAAATGATAAAATAGATTATAAGTGGCTTGCTAAACTCAAAAAAGTAAAAATAAATATAGCGCTCCGGTTTGAAAAATCAAAGTTGGTATCATTTCCGGTAAAACCGGAAGTATCACAAATATTTTACTGTAGCGTATAAATTTAAAATTACAAGTTATTTAACCTCCTAAACTTTCAGATCGATATCTCCAAAGATAAAAAGATGTGAGTCTGATTCAGAAAGTTCAGAAAGGTGAACGTCACCATCAGAACACGGTTATTGAGTTCTGAAGTAAAACTGACGCATTAATGAGTTCTTTTTTTAAAAGTAACTGTGTATTTAGCACAGACTACTAAATAATTATTATTAATCTGCGGTATTTAGTAAAATTTGCAATCGAAATTTCCAGTAAATACAACATTCTATTGAATAAGTTCAACACTCCACTAAGTAAGTTCTCATCATTTTCCCACCAAGTTTCCCAAGACACCTAATTTCACTACTAATTTAGTTAAATGTACACCAAAATAAGTCAGAATCCACTCTACTTTCAGTAGAGTCAATCCACTCCAGTGATCCACTCAATCAGTGGTGTGTTGTAAGCACCCAGTTATAATATAACCCGAACGTTGAGTCTTTTTTCTTTATTCAACAGAATGCAACAGACATATATCCAGCTTCGTTCAACGACTCAACGTTGACGTTATAAATAACCGGTCTCTTACAACACGCCACTGATTAATAATGTATTGTGCCTAATTAAATAAGTGTTAAATGTACTCATATACTCAAATCTGTATATTTTTTACTCAACGAAGAATTAAATATTTTACTCAAACACAAATTCGGTGTGGACACGTTTTAACTCAAAATTTTGATCGTGGATGTTTATAGAAACCCGCAGTCGCAGTAAGTCTGATTGATCCTTACCTCCTGTATGAGGATTCACTTACTAAATTTGATAGCGAACGACCGACGTTGGTAAGTAACAAATTCATTGGGCATCAATTCTGTAATTCAAAGTTTGCGATTTTTGTCAATAAAAAAGTCGTTCGCTACAGAGAAATTAAAAGTCAAATTAACGATTTTCGGGAGCTAATGACATATTAATCGACAAAAATCTCAAATTTTGAGTTACAAATTAGATGTAGAACCTTAATCGCTAGTTAACGATATCGCTAGTTATCGAAAAAGTTAACGAATCCCTACACTGTGAAGAACTATAACGTTAATTTCTCAGCTGAGAGTCAGCTATATACGAGTACATACCTACCTACGTTAGTCGTAGAAGTTTAGCGAAGCAAGCAAACAAGCCGGTCCTGAGTTGATCAGATCAGTAATCACTAAAGCTCGGATTTTATGCTTTTGCATGTTCTTTAATATTAATATGCCAACAGATTCGTTTTGAAATCTGGACGGATTAGGCAAAAACAAATCCAAAAAACCACTTGTCAAAATGCATATTTTGCATATTTCCAACGTTTGGTGCATATTTGAGCAAATGATGCATATTTGGGCATATTTGGGCCACTTTTGGTGTTTTTTGAAGAATTTGAATAGAGAAAATAAAAAATTTGCCAATTTAAGTAATTCTTTTGAAGAAAAAAATAGCTCAGTGTTTTTTTAAGATAAAATATCGGATGGTGTTGAATTAAAAATCTCAAGTCACCTTTTCTATATTGATTGGTGATACATTTCTTGGAACATAGCCGTGCGTTACTGTTTATAACTTCCTAATTGAAATAGGTATGCACTCTTTGAAAATTTAGTGTTTATTTTTTATTGGCAGTATTGGCTAGCCTGTGCTTTAGTTAGAACTGTGGTAAATTTTTGCAAAGTTTATACGTTGTTAAGTAAAGTACCTAAGTCTATTATTCCATCAACAAGGGTTTTGATGTCCGCTTGGATTAAAAACTATCCAGAACTATCTAAACGACGATAGGTACGGTGTTTTGTGGACAGTGTTCTAAAGTACTAAGTTAAAATTTTAAAAAATTGTCTATAAAAATTCGAAGAAAAAATATTTTTTAGTTTGCATATCGATGCATATTTTAGCTTTTTTTGTAAATTTTAGTGCATGTTTTAGAGAAATTCGGTGCGTATATATGCGCATATTTTCAAGTATTTTAGTGCATATAAATCCGAACTCTAGTAATCACCTATACCTACTCGTACTTACCTATAGATAATGACGCTAATGAAAAAGTGGACTGCTGCATCCGGATAAAGACAATATGTAGGTTAGGTATATAATCAATAAATCTAACCATTTGCTAGAAAAAGCAATTGCTTTAAATTTTATTCATTACTCCCAATATGTTCAAAATATACCTACCAATATACAGGGTGTTCTATAAGTCGTGCTGTCGTGCTAAATGAAATGGCGTATTCGAAATAGAATGTTACTCTTTTCAATTGAATTTCCATGCACATTTATTACAGGCGTTTCAAGTTGCTATGTTGTAACTTTCTATAGCTTTTGGCCGATTCGTTACTTAGCCTATTTTTTCTCCTTCCTTATCACAAACCAGCTGTTGAACACAATCTTTCGGCTGGTACAGCCCTAGCAATAATATCTACTAAAAAGATTATTTGCAATGGAATAAGAACAGGGAAATTAATTCATTCATTCTTCATCACTTCAAAATGTCTTATGTCTTTCAGGCCGGTCAGAATTGATGGCTCGACTTGGTCTGAGAAAATTGCGGCCCGGTTTAAAGCATCAGGTTTTGGAAAGAAAATGTAAGCCAGGTTCGAAATCAAACCGAAGTCATTCGTATTCCCTCAAAAGTTAGTTCGTCGATGTCAAGTTTGTTTTGATGAGCTGAAGGAAACATTTTCAAAAATTTACTTTAAATAAATTTCTACAGTTAAGTGATGGCAAGATTTAATAACAGTAGCAATAATTGCAAACGCCTGTATCTAATAAACATCAAGTGAAAAGTGGACCTATGTTTATTTGAAAAAAAATTTGTAATCGCTTTCCATTTTCCGACGCGAGTTATGAAACCCTCACCCTCAAGGCTATAGGTACTACAGTAGAACCTCGTTATAAAGTACCCCTTTATAACGTTTTTCCGGATATAACGGAGAACGGACCAAAATCTTTGGTCCCATTTCAATATTTTGTTTATTTATTGTGTTTTTGTGAACGAACTTCCTGTTATAACGTACCAAATTTTTCGGCCCCTGATGGTACTTTATAACGGGGTTCTACTGTATATTAGTTATAAGCAGAGTCGTGTGCAGTTAGCGACGACGCCACGTGGATGGCAGGGTGAGCCCTGACTCCTTTGACAAATAGGTCTTCCTAAGATAAAATGCAGACCTTGCATTTTAAATTTTCCTTGTTCGGTGAGAATTTCTTAGTAATGTGTTATTAAAAAGGCTGTTTTTTTACAGTACAGGAACTTGAAAGATGTTAAAAGATGCGCTTTTGGTGTGGGTAGGGGAAGAGCGCAATGAAACGGACGAGTTTTGAAGCGGACATTGCCATTATCTTTGGAACTAAAAGGCATTTAAGTTTGAAATTTTAATAGATGTAACTTCGTGTACTCTGACGCGAACATAATCCTCTCGTTTAATACAAAAGAAGTACTTATAGTGTTTTGTTTTTTATTTATATAAAAAGTAAATATTGTTGCAAGTTTTGGATGTTCCAAAGTACAGGGATGTATTTACTTATTTTACCTAGTATTATGGCAAAACGTGTATTAAGGTATCTATTTATATGGACAACTATATTCAAAACAAATTTGGTTTTTGCATTTTAATTCTATTTAAATATTCTTAAAAAATGTCTCGGTGAAATGAAATGAAACGGACAGTCGATTGCGCATTGAAACGGACTATAGTATAGTCAAATTTTTAAAAGACTACCGACACGTGACCACCTTTATATGTATAAATAAAGATGAAAACGACTTATTTCGTGAGTTTAATTATTTAATTTAGTTAATACATCTACTGTTAATTATTATTAAATATTTATTTAGAAAATTTGCATTTAAATTAATTATTTATTGAATATTTTAAAAGTCACGTGTCGGTAGTCTTTTAAAAATTCTAGTGTAGCTTATTTTCAAAACACAATATAATCCGTTTACTATTTATTTGCGCTATGGTTGGCCATGAACTTTTGTTTTTTAGTTTGCCAAAATAAAAAGTCCCTATTAAGTTGACTGATAGCTCTTGACAGTACCAAAAAAATGACAGACCATTGACAGACCAACTATTAACACAATAGAGCGTGTCACTTGTCAGCATGAAGTTCAATTTTATTCTACGAGGTTCGCACAATCGACGGTCCCAAACGTCAAATTACAGTATTACCAAATTACTTAATTCAAACAAATTTGAAAAAATTCCTATAATTATATACAATAAAAGTAATTTGGTAATACTGTAATTTGACGTTTGGGACCGTCGATAATAATAATAATAATAATTTATTTGCACAAGAATACATTATTTTTATTTTTTGGTTACAGTTATTTCTTGTAAGTTAATTTTAACTTGACCATGAGAACAAAATTTTTATTTTTTGCATACAACGCAAGTAAATAAACAGAATTAATAATATATATATAAATATATGAGAACAAAATATAACTTAAAAGGTAAACTTAGTAAATACAATTGATATATTGCACACAGTCAATTCGAGATCAGAAGAAATATAATATTATAGTAGTACCTAACCAAAACTTAACCCTAATATAACAATGCATAATACTACCTGTTATATAAATTAAAACTTAAACCTTGTAGCACAATTAATTTAGTGTACATAGTTAATTTGAGATCAGAAAGATAAAAAAATATATATATATGTATAGATACAGGAAAGTTCATACAATCAATACAATTAAAACAGTAGTTCGAAGGCTAACGAGAGAGTTGCAGGAGATCAATTATCACTGATTCATCCAGATCACCTACCCATCTCTTAATTCTTGTTTTGTAGGAGTGAAAAGAAAGTGACAGAATATTAGCATCAATATCATTTTTCAATGAATTAAATATTCTCGGGGCATAAAAAATAAAGTTTCTCTGTCCAATAAACTTTTTTGCTTTATTGGTCTTTTTTATTGACTTGAAATTATTCCTAGTTTCATAATTATGTGTAATGCCTCTTAGCAGATTTTTATTTTTATAAATATACTTTAGAATTGAAATGAGGTCGATTGTGCGAACCTCGTGGAATATAATTGAACTTCATGACATGGCCAACCATAGTGCAAATAAACAGTGAACGGATAATAAGTGCAAAAATTATTTTTCGATATAAGCACAAAGCACCAAAAACGTATTTCTCAATAATGAGAGTTGACATACCTAATATACTTATAAAATTTTTTTTTCAAAGATACTGATTTGTGAACATTACACATTACATTTTGGCAAATCTCAATAGCGTATTTAAAAAAAATAGCAGATAATTTTGGACTTGTTGCTTATTGAAAATAAAGAGGTGACTTGTTTTACTTTGAAAATTAACAGTGTAATTAACAATAATTAAAACGTTACAGAAAATGCTACAATGAGTATCGTTGCAACACATTTAAGGGTTTGGGTTATAATATAATCTATCCACCATCCACATCTTAATAAATGAAAATGTCTAAATAGGAAAATTTTTATTTCAAATTACACTCTCAACGATCTTGATTTGCTGGGATGGATAAATTGCGGTCCAAAAATAAAACCATGCAGGACTTATTGCAGTTTGAAAATTTTAGTAAAATTTAGCATTGGGACTTGTTACGTTTTATTATAATATTTTTAAACTAACTTGTAGAGAAGGTTTTAGACTATGTAACGCCATCTCTAACTGAAAACTTCAATTTTTGGACATTTGCGTTTTGAAAAGAAGCTCCTCATATAAACGTATAGAAGTGATTAAAACATTAGAAATAGATGTTTCAAAAACAATAAAAATATATTTCTATTGATGCTTTCAAATGTGTTCTGCACATATTTTTGAAATATTCTATATTCTTTATTTTATTATTATTAATTATTGTAGTTTTTTTCTTAAAATTTTTCTTTTTGTTCAGAAAATACTTACAACGATCTGAAAAAAAGTGTCCGTTTCATTGCCACCTTCCCCTACTGTTATTAGAACAAAATAGATATCTAGAATCTATATAAATAGTTAAAAAGTTAACGTTTTTTGGCAATCATTATTTGTAAAAATAATCCGTTGTAGTGTTCTGTGTTCTTAAAATGAGAGACACTAGAGAGAGGAACAAAACAATAATTTATTATAGTATGTATTTCCTTATTGATGCACTTTTATAGAGTATAATATTAGAACTAAGAACTTTAAAATTCGCTCCTTGATTATTGAGATTAGGGAATATTCGCACAGTGAATTTTTAGCTAATTCTTTTTAAAGTATTTATGACGTTCAACTCTTGTTATAGAGTAGGTACAAGGTACCTATTTAAGTTAAGTATACCTACACTTCAAATTTATTATACCATTGAACTTGTTGGTTATTGATTACTAAAATATTTTGATTATACACTTCTTATGATGCATAAGTAGAGTATATTACCCATTTTAGTGCAATTACAAACACATGTGATGCTCGTAGAGGCGGAAACGACTATCTAGGAAAGAAGTCAATGGTACGCCTTCTATGTTCATTGGTTTAACAGGAATACTCCACGCCTATCACTTGACCGTCGATAGGTTCTCAATCATAGAAATTGAATTTTTTAAGCATTATTGGAAATAGTGTATGAGCGCTGGTATAAAATATAAAATGCATTATGAATTACTTCGTGATCTTTAACAATTCTTAGTATATTACATCTTTACGAAATGTATTTTAGTGTTTAGCACGTGCTAACACTTCTACCTAGATGCTATACATACAGGATGTTGCAAAAATTAAAACTTTAAACAAAAAACAAAACTTCGCATATGGTAGTACAAGAAAAATAGAAATATTTACTTATAACAAGAACAAAATTAGATGAACAATGAAAATTGTTGTATAGGTACTTTTATATATAGAGGTTCTCTGATAGGTATTTAAGAAACTCAAGCTCACAAGAATTTTTAGGAGGGCTTTCTATGTCTCATATTTATATCACTTTACTAGCACTTTAAGTTTTTCACTTCATGTAGGTATACGTATCTATACAGGGTGTTTCAAATTAGAGTATATGCATGGGTTAAGAAATGGCAGGTTAAGGTTTCCTACCTACTTTAGAAGATATTCACAAAAAACTAAATTATTGAAATTTCAATTTTATTCTTTCTTGTCTTTATTAGAAGGAATATTTAATAATAAATAGCACTACTTTATAGCCACTTTGATTCTCTATCACTAGCTACTATTAAAATTTGCATACGTTTCGTCTCTGTGTAAACTTCATTTTTTTAAATATGGCAAAAATAATTAATAATTGACATTTTTAAGCAGTATTTTTAATTCTCTATTTAATGATATATCACATTTTTCAGGTCCCAAAGTATGTTCCTTATTTCGGTTATAATCGCCGCAATTAAAAATTGGGACTTTGGTTGGCTTTTCAAGTACCCAATTAAAAGATTTATCTCAGTTCAGAATTTGTTTTGTTTTTCAAGCCTAGGGGAAAGACGCAATGAAACGGACACTTTTTTTCAAATAGCTCTATTTTCTGAACAAAACATAAGTTCTAATAAATAATACTTGGTAACGTAACAAAACAATTATTCATAATAACATACCAAGCAGCAAGTTTTTCATCAAAACCATAGACTATAAACTATCTAAATAAGACCGGAAACTGAACGGTATAAGAATGCACCCAGTCGACCGAGGTTTAGTTTTTCCAAGTTTTTCTTATCGCTGTGTATTTAAATAATAATTGCAACCCGCAAAACATCGAAACACGACAATTTCTATTCTAGTCTGTCGGGAGAAATCGTGTTAAGTTCGTTTCATACTAAAGTTTGCTGCTTGAAGCTGCGAATTCTTTAAATCTGTCTTCACAATTTTTTTGTACTTTTTTTGACTTAAAAAAAAATCAAAAAATTTTTTTTTTATATTAAATTGCTTAGTTTTGTTATTTAAAACTTTATTTACAATATTATCCAACATCCGTTTTTAAATTTTTAAACTACCTAACCTTCTTGCAAAATTTTATCTTTTTCTAAGAAAAGCTGTTTGAAATCTGCAATGGATTAAAATTTTTGCAACTCTGACAATAAAAAAAGGTTTAAAGTTTTAAATACAATTGAGAGGATCGGAAATCTAAAATTTGTGAAAAGGAAATTTTCATTTATTTCATATTCTTAACAAGATACTTTATTATATTTTGAATTTCCAAAACAAAAATAAATATGAAATTGCACATGAAATAATAAAATTGCACTTATTATAAATTTGCAAATTGTTTATTCGGTAATTCAACGTCCATACAGTTGGAAAGACACAACAGTATCAGAAAGTAACAGTATCTATTTATTGGATAAAGTCCGAATTTTATGGTTAGCACTGAGATTTGTTTTTTGGATTAAATTTCTGTGAACTCTATTTGTAATCAATTTAATAAAAAATTTAATTAGTGAATCAACGTGCACTTCACAATTCCAGTTGAAATCATATTTCTTACAAAAAAGATCGAACAAAATTTTAAGCTCTCTTTTCATTTCGGCGGTAAACTTTTTACACAATTTGTATTTATCATACAATTTTAAAAAGTTTGACAAAAACAATTGATTTAAGGCACAAAATCCATCCGAAGGTCGTTTCAGATACCTTATTTCTGTTAAATTAAAATCTTTGTAAAAAATTAATAGCTCTCTATCTTCTATTGGATCACCTTCTGATTTCAAAAGAGCAATTTTGCAATGGTCGCAGTTGTATTTTTTAATAATCCAATACGCTAGATATCCAGCAACATAAGCATTGCTACAATTTTCCAATGATGGTGTCGAAATCTCTAAATTTGAAACTAACATTTGAGATTGATGTTCACTGCATATTTCTGTAAAAGTAAAACACTGATTAAAATTTTGAATTTCAGTAAATAAGATCCAACTACCTTCTAGCTCATCGACTTGTAATTCTGATGTTTCCATTTCCAATTCATCTAAACGTTCTGCACCTGTTGAGGAAAATTTTTGCTCCGATATATTTTTCAATTCACTCAACTCCAGATACTGCACATCTTCGTCTGCTTCACAATTACTGGAGTTGACATCATTCTGAAGTCTGATGTGCATGTTATGTTGCATAGCAATTCTGAATTCTTGGAGAGTTGGATATGGATTATAACCACCTCTCGTGCGTATCACAGAAAAAAAGTTTTCCAGAGGATCTTGATTAAGATGTGATGTTGGTAAATATTTCACTTCTTCTTTTTTTAGATCTTCCCAAAGTAATAATACCGCAGTAATTGTCAAAATAAAACCGTCAATGCAATAAACATTTGCTCTAACTTTTGAATTCTTTGATAACATTTCAACGTTTGCAAATAATTGCTTTGCATCTTTCAAAGTATTTTCCGGTTTTGTATCGAAAATAGATAATGGACGCTTATTTCTATTTGGATCTTTTAAATGTTTACTGTTCAGAGCATCAAATATATTGTTCATAGATTCTATAAACTCGGCAGTATCACTAGCACTATCGCTGATTATTTGTTGTATTTTTACCGCTGTTCGTATAGCAGATGACATAGTATGACTAAAAATTTGCGTCGCATATTTCACCCTCATTTTTTGGAAGCTATTAGGCGTTAGATGGACTTGGGTAATTTTATGGAGAGCTCGAGTCGTTCCACTCTTTTGATCTACCTCGTATACTGCTATGATATCTTCCCAAGAAATTTTACGACCGTTAACTACGAAAGCTGACTTCATATTCATCAGATTATTTCTAACCGATTTTATTAAATGGGGCACATCATATATTGTATAAATTTTCTGTTCATTTACAATAAAATACGGATTTGCCTTATCGGCGCCTAAAAGTGAAAATGTTCCTCGGTTATTAGATCCTTGATCACAAACAATTGCTCTAACTTTAAATGAAATTGAAAATAGTTTTTCGATTACCGCAGTAACTAATAATTTTAACCGGTCTTTAGATGTAGGACCTGAACTAGCGAAGAAACAAAATGGAAACTTCCAACGATAAAAAAGGCCTCGAATGTAAAAAACTAGAGCAGTATTCGCTAACTTGCTAGATTTTTGCAAATGTCCCAAATCTTCGTAACCTTCAATTTCATCTAGAGCCCAATTGACCCGTAAGTCTTTTTTTAACGAAATTTCGTCCATTAAAAGTACTACTTGTCTTTCTCTATCATTCATGGTCTTCGCTTTTTTAGACAGCTGTTTTATTAATTCCGAATTTACTCCCGTGCTAATGTTTGCTATTTTCAACCAATTATTAATAGTTCTTACCGATGGCAATGCAAATTTTAAACTAACGCGTAGAAATCGATACGTTGAAGGTGATTTGTAATAAATACTTAAAGCTAACTCTTTTTGTTTTTTGGTCCAAGGTGTTTTAAGTTTATGGAACAATTGCATTGCAACAAAAGTTTTTACGGCGGGACTCTTGAAACTTAAAAAAGACATAATTACTTGAAAAATAGATTTTTTTGGTTTTTCAGAAGCGCGTTTCTTTAATCTCGTTATCTTTTTTTTATGAGAACGCATTTCTTTTCTTAAATCGCGAATTTTATATTTTAGTTTACGACATTTCGGAGTCAGTTTTAAGGACGGCAAATTTAAAATTCTACTACTAGCTTCTGAAGAAGATTCATTGTTGATTAGTTTGTTATGGTCAACAATATTTTTAATTCCATTTTTGCCTTGGTATGTTTTTAAAACCTGGGGCAACTGAGAAATACTTGGATCGCTTTGCATCGACGTATCTTTGCGAATTCTTTTTGAAGGGGGAGGTGATAATTCTTCTACGAACCAACAAACACATTAAGTTTAATCAAAATTGGCAAAATTAAAATTAAAACTTACCTTCATCAATGTATTTTATAGGAACAGCGGTTTTAGTTAAATGTTTGTTTCTACTTGTCACTATAATGTCACGTTCGGAAAAGTGTTTTTCACATAGTCTTGTATACTTTAATTCATTAATATCCTTATCCGTTAAACGAATATTGCCTGAATTTTTTACCCATTCATTAACTCTATATTTATCACTAATGGGAAATTTAAAAAATGATAATTTAGTACTTTTTGTATGTTTGTTATCACACTTCACAAAAGCGCATTTGTAGTCATATTTTTCTTTCTCCATTTTTAACAATTCACTTCGGTAGTTGGGAAGTAACTGATCATGAAACTGAAAGGTAGGGTGGGAGATTCGAGTCTGTAAAGCAGTTCGAGTGCCACCTGCTATCGAGACGGTTTTTCGCGGCCGTCCTAGCCCCGTTTACTTTCGAGTCTTATTTAGATAGTTTATAGTCAATGATCAAAACTTAAAAGTTGTAAGCTTTTAAAGTAAAGTCAGGAAATGTCCGTTTCATGGCACCATGCGCATTGAAACGGACACATGGGGTTGGTTATGAAACGGACATTAGTTTTACAACATTCGCACAAAAAAGATGGAGAAACTTAATATTATTGATTTATAGATTCATTTGCAAACTTGTTCAAAAAGAAAAATTTTAAGAAACAAGCTATAATAATTAATAATAATAAAATAAACAATCTAGAATATTTTAAAAAAATTTTGGCAGAAATTAAATGCCTTTTGGGTTTCAAGATAATGAGAATGTCCGTTTCATTGCGAGTCATAATATTAAGCTTTTGATTGCGCAACTTTGCTCCCATTTAATTACTTTCGTATCTCTGTTTCCGAGATCCCTAATGCATATACTCGAATTTGAAACAGCCTGTATAAACACATGACAAAAAGATTTATACCTAAAGTTTTGAACTGATGTGATGTGATAAGCAAAACATTTTTTTTGAAACATTATGTAGATTTTTATTACTACTTACCTTATTAATTAGAGTTTTTGAAATTTGAAAACAATGTTCTATACACTGTACTATTTTCGTATCAAATAATTAACACAAATTTATTTTTTAATAAAGCGTTTCTTAGTTAAAGAATCGTTATGTGAGTGACATGTTTGAATTTTAAAAATATTTTCATTAGGAACTTACCTATGAGCAATGAAAGTAACCACTTTTTTTCATGTTTTCATACAACTCTAATTAATAAAATAATTGGAATTTGAAGTTACTCCTAACATATCATTTAACTTACCTAAATTACTTAAAAAAATAATAGGTAATAATTCTTAGAAGTCTTGGCACCAAATATCAGCATAAATCGGTACATAATCACGCAGCTCTTTTGAGCAAATTAATGAAATGTTGAAATTTTCTGGACAGATTTCGTGTGTCAACGTGGAAACGATAAATTGGGTACCAAATCAATAATAGGAATTCGACTTTAATTTTATATAATGCAATCATATAATCGTTTCATCGTGGATCAATTTGAAAAACATTTTCATGTTACGAAATATCATAAATTTCAAAGAACAATATGACGACTTTTCTACCTTACCTTACCTGATTGCTTGTAGTTTAAGTCCGGTCAAGCCTAAAGTGTCGATGTCGATCAAAAAGTACACCCAGATCGTCGACCTGATCAATCACAGTTAAGGGGGAAAGTCCCGCTTTAGTAGATAATTCTTCATCGACGAACGAAGCGTACGAAAACAAAAATTTTCAAACGTCTTTACAGTGTTGATGTCCCTGCGACTGCCTTTTTGGCAAAAAAGTAAGCTGTCCTTGAATGGTAGGCAATTGTATACCGAAATTAACCGAAATACGGGCTAGCTAAACTGAAATTATGAAAAAGCATGAAAACTTTTTGACGATTTTTTTATAAAAATGTAAAATATAAACATGGTTGTAATGCTGTACAGAGTGACACTTGTAAGCAATTTTCATTGCTTACTTTGCATTCATTGCACTTTAGTTTGCAAATTTTTTTTTTTAAAAACAGTGACAAATTACGGCGGAATTTAAGGTGGCCGAACCCATTAAAATTACTAGCGGAGCTTACCCCCTTAAGTCGTAAGAATTCATACTATAGTGATGTACCTACTTTACTTAATAGAGATGCACTTTTTACTTTGTTTAGTCACGATATTTATTAAAAGCAGTGGCTCTATTGCAGAAATTCTTAAAATACGTTAATGGAAAAGATTGAACTTAGATTCTAGTGATTTTAGAATTTAAAAATTTTGAATTTTTAGCTTCGAAAAAAGGCTAGCAAAATAAGAAAAAAAAGTTTTAGTAATAAAATAAGCAAGTAGGTAATACAAAAAAATATTAAATTCTAAAGGCCGTTTTACATGGACTAAATTAATATCGTACTAACTTATTAGTACTGAATCAACTCAAGGAGCAGAAGTACGCGTAAATCTAAGGGCTGTTTGAGATGGATTAAATTTCATACTAACTTGTTAGTACTGAATCAACTCAAGCAGAAGCACGGGAATCTAACCTTTAACGTCGTGCGTAGAAAATTCAACACACTACCGTGCACAACGTTAAAGCTTACATTCCTAGGACCGACATTACCCTAGGACTAGGGACTTCTAGTATTTTCAAAAACACATTCCCGAAGAAAAAAATTCCACCCTCTTTCATATGTCCTCTACACCTCTGACGTTCATTGACTATCTAACTTCTCAACGTGGTCAGTTCTCAGTTGCAGTTGAACATACAATCGCCAGTTAATTATTGATTTTATTTGTTGCTAAATTTTGACACCATCTGCAAGTAATGCACCACTTGAAGAATGAGACCCGTTACTAGTTGTCAGTTATCATATGTTTGATGGTATGTTTTCTGGGCTTGTAATTAAATAAGTCTACTCCTCTTGTTGCAGAGTTGTTTTTATAGTTTTAACAATTCAGCTCGTAGTGCTTAACTCGTAGGTTCAGTGGTGGCGCTATCTATTCTGGCGCCACCTGAAAACTTAAACTATTTCGCCCCCCACCTACCAAAATTGTAATAAAATAATTTAAGTTAACTTTGACTATGGATGGCCAAGAAACTAAAATCAAAAAAAGGCTGTGCCGTTAATTAATTTGTGGAAAGCTGGAAACGGCTTTAATCTCTTTATTTACATGTAAAAAGAGTTATTTAAAGTTGAATTTTGCACCAATTTTTGTGCTTGTTCTAGAAGAAGGGGGGGACACAAAAATCTCGCATTTTTCGCACTTTTTCATTTTTTGGGAATAACTTACAAACGACGTATTTATCAAAAATCATACATTTTTAAAGTACATAAAATTCTGCGTCGAATATGGTGTTTCATTTCTGAAACCACGTATAGTGGTATAGCTATAGATACTAGATACTGTGAGAGTTCAAAAAATATTTTTTCTATTTTGCGTTTACAATATACTCATTACAGCATCGAAAACCGTCCAAAACGATGTTGTAATGTTCTACTTTTAAGTACTGTTTCTAGTTTTTTTTTAGTTTGAGATTGGTTGACATTGGTAATTAAAATAATTATTTTGACATA
Organism: Malthinus seriepunctatus; assembly: GCA_963924605.1. Lineage (NCBI taxonomy): Eukaryota > Metazoa > Arthropoda > Insecta > Coleoptera > Cantharidae > Malthinus > Malthinus seriepunctatus. The sequence continues at coordinate 40,776,940 of OZ004601.1, forward strand.
TGATACAAATCAATTATGTAAATATTATTCTTAATTTTAAAAAATAATCACAAAAAATGCTTATTAAGTAATAAATACTAAAGGAATAATGTAATTTTTACGTAAATTGATTAGTATTAAAGTTAAAAATATTAAAATCAAACAAACTTTACCACCATCTCTTGGTAAAATCTTAGAAGTTTAAATAAACGTCAACTGTCAGTAGGACCAACTTAAGAATTTAAGCAATAAAATTCTCTAACACGATTTTTTTAGAATCAATTTTTAAAATAAATCATTGCAAAATAGAAAAAATAGTATAAAACACTTGTGTCACAAGAGCTTTTGACACATGTATTTTAATATACTATTTTCCATTTTTGGCAAAAATAGCATATTTTGGATTTTTGAACTCATTTTTGAAAGGTAAATTGCAATACATGAAAAATACCGCTATTTTGGATATACAGCATCAATTTCAACGATACGTAGCCCCCACTTTTGCTTACTAGTCTACTAACAAAGTACTACTAGTTACTAGTACGTGATGAAAACATCCCTGTCCAGCACGCTGCAGAAGAGCAGAAGATGCTGACTATAGCAGTTGCCTGTCACTCTGATTGTGTGATTGTAATGGGAGAAGACCTCCTAGTGATCCTTACTGCATTAGCTCGTGATAGCGATCGATTTTTTTTGTGGAAGCCTTGAAAAGGAAAGTCGGAGACCGTCTTCTATTCTCAAACACATTTCTAAATGTCAAAAAATGTGAAAGACAATATTTCTACAAGATTTTAGTGAATGTGATTCTACGTCAGCCATTTTCAGACAGGAGAAAATAAAATTCGCCAGGCTTCTTGATAAAGAAGCAGAGGTACAAAATGCTGTCGAAGTAGTTAAAAACTGTCATGCTGCTGCAGATGAAGTAGGTGCTGCTGGTAAAAAAATCATTGTTGCTTTGTATGCTGGATCCTCCCTTCAATCCTGCCTACTAAATGAGACCCGCTTTAAAATATTTACCAAGCCTAGTGCGGAGTAATTTGAAGTTGGATGCTCTTGCTCCTACTGAAGAAGCTGTTCGACTACATTCATGTACAGCATTTCTTCGGGTTAATTTCTGGAATGGTCATCTTCTAGACCCGACTCAAGGTTACAAAGCATGGGTGCTCCCTGTCACATCAACAGCCGAACCAGATGAACCAAATTGGTACCTTGTTCGTAGGTACCCTGTACCATATCCAAAATAGTGCTATTTTTCATTTAAAAAATGAAGTCAAAAATATGCTATTTGTGCCAAAAATGAAAAAAACATTTTTAAACTCACATTATTTACTTTACGTAGTTTCAGAAATGAAACACTATTCGATGCAGAATTTTATGAACTTTAATTTATGTATGACGGAAATTTTCTTAGAAATGCATGGTTTGTAAGTTATTCGCGAAAAAATGAAAAAGGTGCAAAAAATGAGAGGTTTTTGTGCTCAAATAACTTCAAATAACTCTTTTTACATGTAAATAAAGAGATTAAAAACGTTTCCAGCTTTCCACAAATTAATTGGCGGCAAAATCCCATGTTTCTTGGCCTATTCACAAGTTTATTTATTATTTAATAGTTATTTGTTTTATAAGGAGACAAAGTGACGTTTTGTGTGACAAGATTGTGTTTGGCTGAAAAGCGATCGTAGCGAGCGAGTCCGGCAATATAGGTGAGTTACACAAAACTACTTTAACTCCGTATAAAACATTTAATTTTTTCTGCAAACGTAAAGCGTAAAACTGAGAATTTGGATTTTTGAAAGAGCACCATCTCTTGTCAATTACTTGTAGTTCAATTGCCAATAGTTTTTAAAATTAACTTTAAATTGGAAAAAAAGGTAATTATTAAACGCAACAAACTAATTATAAAGGAAAATTTAAAAAACATGAAATTTTTTACATTACAAACGCTTAGAAAACATTTTTTACGTTATAAAAATAAAAATTAAGTTGGGTTAAGGTTTTACTTTGTCTGTCTATATTTAGGCAAAGAAAAGTACTTTGCTGACAATTTTTCCTGCCTCGGCGAAAAGTTAAACTTCACCGTTACCTATATTGAGTGACACAAAGGCGACTTTTTCTGACGTTTGAAGAAAAAAGTAATTAAAATTAATAAAAATGTTTTCGAAAATAAATAAAAGCTTACCTCGCTTACCACCTAGCACCGCCACTGCGTAGGCTCATAGAAGGCAGTGTGATATAAATTTATTTGTTAATGTCTTTATTTCAAAACAATCTTTTACAAGATATTTAACACTGTATGAAAATCTAAATTATACAACACCGCGAGGTTAAGATTTTCGTCTGCTTTTCCTACTACTATGACCTGCATCCCAACAAAGAAAACTTAGATCACTTGATAACTTTAAATAAGTAGGTAAAGATCGGTAAAAATTTTCTATCAAAACAAAAATTTATTATTTCATTCACCCAAAAGGCAAATGAACCATACCCTGTAAATTTTTGCATACTTGGATTCCCTTTTCGATTATAATCAAAGTGATATACAGGTTAACGTTTGTCTGCAATGAGTCTGGACTCGGTACCAACATATTGTACATTTTATGCCGAAAACAGGTCAGCATCGTATTTACAATGCTATCGCTTATTGCTTCTTGGATTTGTCTTCCACAGATAAGAAGTTCTTCAACTGATCGAAGAGGTGACTACGTGCTGAATGCTAAAGAACTTCCCATTGTTTTGGGTACTTACCTACCTACATATTACACATTTTTGAAATATGGATTTTTTGCTCTATAGCTCTATCCGATAATATCAATATTTAAAATGATGCTCATAAGAAATTGTAAAGTAAAGAGTTATTTTTGTTAGGTATCTGTTAAAAAAGGTAAACGAGAAACAAAATTAGAAAACCACACTTTTGCTGTTTTCAGTTATATCACGGAAGCGGGAGAAGAAGGTCAATTTTGTTTTTAGATTTGCATTAGGCATAAACTAGGAATGATTTTCTTCTAATATTTAACCAATTCTGTAACTCTGCAAATTATCTAGATATCGTCATGTTAGAAATTATTTTTTGAATTTTTTTAAATAATCATTATAAAAAATGTATTATGCAGCATGTGGCTTGTTTCCATAATTCCCATGGCCTTACTGTTTTTCGTACATTTAATTTTTATTTTGTTGATTTTACGGTTCGTCGATGCAGCATTTCTTTTTACAAAAAAACAAAGCTGTAGCTTTAAAAATTTTAGGAGAGCCAATAATTGACCATTAATTAAGAATTTACTATTGAAATCCCTATGCCTGGTCGCGCATTTCAGCACCCTCTGTCCTGTATACCTATAGATGTCTTTTTTAATAATTATTTGTTTTCAATTTAGTGTAGGTATACTTCTACAATTTCAGTGCTATTTGAATAAATACATACTATAGGTATAGTTATAGTATAGGTATTATAGGTAACCTGTAATTTTAAGAATCGAGGAGAAAAGCATAGATAATTTTCAAACTTTGTGTTAACATAGGTAATAACAAAATGTGTAATTTTACAATACATAATACCTAACAGTAAGACGATATTCTCGTAAAAGTATTCTTCATTACAGAGATACATAACTTTTAATGACCGTGAGACAACTTGAAAAGTTCACTACGACCGCTTTAAGTAAATGTGTCATACAGAATAACACGGCGGCATGGCGAAAATAATAGGGCGCTCTATTTATCTATTTTTACTTTTTAAAATTAGTTCTATTGTGGTGTTTCTTGAACTTTGCTACGATCCGAATTAGTTTAAAACTTATTCTAAACTTATTTAATAAGCATCAAAACTTTTGTTTAATTTGGGTAATTTTGAAATAGATGAAAGTGTGGAAATATTAAAGTTATAAAATATTTCTCGAGTGCTTTACACATTTATATTTATATAGTACCTATCTGTGTGCTTGAATATAAAATGTAGTAACATAAATATGAAAATTAAAAAAAATCTCAAGTAAAATATATTCATCGCTTTCAACACACGTCTCATAACTTGCAAATCGTTTAACATATATTTACAATAATGACTAAACGAGCTTATAATTTAATGTGCAATTCTTAGTATTGTGCATTATAGGCGATTATTAATTAATTCTCAGTTAAATGCAAGGACCTGGAAGTGCTGGAAGACGAGTGGACGTCCTGCGGAGCATCGACTCAGTGTGGGTTCGCGGGTTTGCTATATCGCCGACCCCACACCTCCGTATCTACGAACTTTATTGCCGAAGGGCAATAAACAATTAACTTGTAAGTTATAAATATCATAATTATTTTTTTCTTGAATAAAAAAAATTATTTTTAGAAATATATGTCTACCTACAACTAAACTGGATCAATTTAATTTCGTAATCTTACAAGTTATTTTTATTTAAAAATAACGATTAGAAACTTACGCATATTTAAATACATACATTTTAAGAAACTATACAAATACACGTTACTAAATATTAATAAAATTAAATATAGGATACTGTTATTTGAAGTTTTTCTAATATAATTGAACAAGTGGGTTGTTAGTGTTGTTAGTTCTAATCCCTTGAGGCTTTAGAGAGGCTGGGTGGTTCCAACTTTGAAATCTATTTAGAGAACAATAATTTATACTCTTGATGTATAGCGGAGTAAATAGTTCTACTTTAAAGATAAACGGTGTATTCCACAATTTTCATCATTTGTGAATTCCTAGAGACCAATTACCAAAACCTGTGAGTTCTACATTATATTTTTATCGAAGCAAAATCTCAATAAGTTAATAGAATTTCTAAAATTGTAAACAAAGAGTTGAGAAATATCAGAAGATGGTCAATAAAAGAAACTGTCTAAAATTTTAAACGATGGTTAGAATTCTTACTATGGCCATTATTGGAGAGACCTGAAAAAATACTTTCTGGTGTACCAACTTAAGATGCTTGAAGTTACAAAAACCTATTTACCTTTACCTATTTACTTAAATAAACTAATAAACAAAGGGTCTGTTTATTATCCGGACATTAATAAAGTCTTGTTTTGACACTATTTTGACGAATATTTCCGAATATTTGTCTGGAAATTGGCCAACATTCTTGTAATTTCAAGAGAAACAAATACTATATTTTGGTTCCATGATCTCACTCTACAAACTTGTGGGCGCTTTTTAGCGACTCCCTGTAGGTATAAGAAAAGTTTTTCGACTTTTCTCAGCACCTCTTAGAAAATAATACAAAAGGTTTCAGAAAAATCGATTCGGAGAGAAAAATTTAACCGATATACAACTAATTACAGTGCACTATAAAGCAACCTGAAAACAATTTACTACGAAATTTCAGAAAAAGGAACTTGAAATCATCTATAAGGCTCGGAGTGCTGATTGTGAGTCTTTGGGATTCTGGTCAGGGGAGAGTCGGTCCCATCACCATCCCACGGTGGTGCCGGTTTCGTCGATTGGACCAATTCATTGTTACCTATCGTTTTGACTTACAGCTTGTTTCAGTTGCTTTCAGCGATAGCTCAAACAGACTGGAAGTGGAAATTGTGGAGGAGTTGTCTCGGACTGTCAGTGTCTCTAGCCAAAAGATCTGATGAGAGATGTACTCGAGTGTGTAGTACAACAGACTAATTTTGATAATTTTGCAAATAAATTTTGCTAATTTTCCCTGACTCAGTTTAGAAATTTTGAGGCTTTATAGCCGCTCTGGGTCGTGCAGAGAAACACTTCTTTCACATTCAGTCGTTCTAAAATGAGAGTTTTAACATAGTTCTTTGCTCTTTATTTTTAGTTTAATTGGAAAGCAATTTTTAAGAGCTTTCCAATGATGGATCACAAGTAGGGGTGCCATTTAATATTTCTTTTCTCCTTATTTGAACAAACCGGAACCTAGAAGAATAGAGGGTTGGTATGGGGTCACTTACTATCACTTACTATCTCTTATTGATTTAAATGATTTTGAGCAATTTTTAATGAAATATTTTTAGCTCTATAGATATAACCTATTGTACATTTTTAAAGTGGGATACATTATAATACCCTGTAACAGGTTGGAAAACCTGTAAATACATATTGGAAAAATCTTAAATACCTTTATTAATAATTATCTATACGTTTAGGCTATTTAATTTTCACCGCATCTAAAATATGATAAAAAGACAATGGAAATATTTAACCCCAACTTATCAAATTGCATATGTAAACCAGTAAGGTATTACCACTGCCACCATATACGTTCTTTGCAAATTGTTGTTTTTACTACCACACAAAATGTGTTAATACAAGAACATAACTTGTATTTTGATGCAAATTATGAGAAACATTAGTACAAAATGTTACCGATATCTTCTTGCATTCTTTGACATGGGTTATTGCTTTTAAAACAAGACAATGTTACAAATTATTGTTACAAAATATAATAAACAATTTGTGAATATAATTACTGCTAGGTAACAATATTTTTTTGAAATAAATTTAACAAATTGTTATTATATTTGAAATTATTAAATACTTATATTATACATTTAAGACCTACTAAGCTCTACTTTTGTAGTTCTAACAATAATTTGCTCAACAATTTGGACTAGAATCTAGAAAGGGTCCCTGAAAAAGTGAAAAGAGTTAGGTTCTCATATTTCATTATTATTGCAATCGGTTATTCTAATAGAAGCTTAAAGAAGTTTTTCTATTGTAAAATTTATTAGTAGTTGATGTAGAAATCGGTACAATAAATTGTTATATTCTCCAATAGCTAAGTGTTCCAGTGTTCGTATAATATTTAGCAAGTCAAACACAAGTTATTCACACTACTGGATACTGTCTGTAAGAACTTTGTTTATGAACATATGGAACGAATTATTGGGACTCGGTAAAAATCATAGATGGACCACATGCTGCTATGATTTACATTGTGCACCACGACGATGGATAACTGTACCCTGGAGTGCATAACCAGGTTTACACAGCGCCAATATAAAAAAAACTCAAATTGTACCACTGCATACTTTAGAAACATAAACCTTCATACAAAAATGTGAAATTCGATCAATTAAAATTTACTGATATCGAAGAAAACTTTTATTTATTAACTTATGAGTAGAGAAGGAGATTTCACCGACGTCTTTTGAGTCTGACACCAAGCTGTAAGAGCGAGATAGTTGTGCGAGATTGCGTCGATTAATAAAAAATGAAAAGAATAAATTTTAAAGTTGTTCATTGTAAACTTGTCTTAACTTTCCTTAAGAAATATAAACACATTGAATACTCGGTGTTCTCACATTTATAATTGAGAAACGACTACAACTTGTAAAGTTTATTTGTAAAGCTTCTGCCGACCGCAAAGCAATAGGTAGATATACTTTCATCAATATTCAACATTATTTATTAGTTGCATTTATGATGTTTTATGTATCGTAAATTTGTATAACATAACTACTATTTTATTATATTTGTGGTTCCATTTAATTAAAATTTGTTTTTTTTATGCGGGCATCTGGCAGTCGTTGGCGTGGAATCTGCATTTTTCTATATCTATAGCTACACTTACACGTATGAAATCTATTTGGTATTGATGAACCCTGACAATTTCTCCAATGTGTGCAGAAAACTATATCTAATTTTGGCTAACTCGATTATTTAAGCAAAAATAAATAATGTAGGTGTGGGTGTATGTATTCCCTTTCGCCAATCAAGGTATGATCCATGCAACAGCCCAGAGTCTGTCCACCGAACTGTATATTTTTCATTTCGGGGTCGTTACCACACCCACCAATGGTACAAGAAATAAGAAATACCGCTTAAAATCTGTATATTTTAAAGTCATTTATTTATAGTTTATACGTGCATTGAACATACTATAACAGAGAATAGTCCATTGATAGTACATATCAATGTGGTCGTCGAACTGGAGTCGTCAATGTATGGTCCACATATGGGTGAACGTGTATTGAACATCTTAACTGAGGTCATTTTTCTATTGTCCATACATGGACGTCTAACTGAAGTTGTTCATGGTGCATAAACGTCCAACAAAGAATCCATTTATAATTCATTCGTGGACATCTATCTGAAGATTATTTATTTATGATCTAATGCGTGAAGGTTCAATAGTCTAACTGAGATCATTTTTTTATTGTTCATTCATGGACTCCCAACTGCAGTCGTCTATTTGTGGCTCATACGATGCGTAAACGCCTAACTAAAAATTGTCCATTTATATGCCATCCTCCAACTGAGGTAGTTTATTTATGATCCTTACGTGGATGTCCAATGGACGGTCAAGTGCGGTCGTCATTTTATGGCCCACATGGTATTGACGTCCAACTAAGAATTGCCCATAAATAGTCTATACGTAGATTCGTTGGAGGTCTAACTAAGGTCTTCCATTTCAGATCCTTACGTGCACATTAGGGTGCTTCTTATTTGACCTACTTGCGAATTTTCGTTCTTACCTCAATCTACTCCAAATAATTCAAAATAAATTATCCACGTAATAATTTTTTTTTGATAGCGGTCATTACCAGCGGGATCGAACTTTCTTATTTTGATATTACGGAATAAAATTTTTTCTTAGACTAATTGATGGTCTAAAAATCTGACACTTGGCAGCCCAAGTAACATTTTAAAAGCCAAATTGCTTTTCTAAGTTTTATAGAAGTTTTATCGTAACTTAAAAAATTAAAATAGTTTTAAGGTTGTTTTCATAAATGCAAATAGTACTTAAAGGCAAAATAGTTTTATGAACAGGTTTTAAGAACTCCTTCAAGGGTAGTTTATAAAACCTACAGGCATTTAAGGACATTTGCTCTTAATAGTGCTTTATTATTAGGTAGCAGTAAAACCTTTATAAGGCTAATTGATCTTAGAATACCCTTAACATGCAATATGGTTTTGTTATGGTTTAACAAAGTGTGAAGAGTTTTATGATGACTTTCCTGACCAGTTTTAAAGCGTCCTTCAAGTAGTCTTTCTTTTCTTTAGATGTATTTATACTATTTGCTCTGGCACAAGTATTTCATAAAACTTATATCATCTAAGGTTTTAAGATTACTTTTAACAAGATAAAAATAAGTCACTTATAAATTAATGTGTTCTTAATAAGTCTTTCATAAAACCATATTATTGCCATTGTCTTCCCAACCGCTACGAACGATGCAAAGACAAACTTGCCCATCTTCAATGGTTTGTACAATTTTAAAAAACATATTAAACTCAAAATCATTCACAAAACTAAAACGTTGCTTGTTGATAGTAATAAGGTAATAACAACACTAAACTAAAACTTTGAATTTTGAAGGGTTATATAAGTGTTCACAGTTTCAAAAAAAAATCATGCGTCAAGGGTAGATCATAAAACCATTTGGTTTTAAAATGCACTTTTGCTTTTTAAAGCCTCAAGGTTCTCGTAAAGTCCAAATTGCCCTGTTCAAGACCAAATATTCTTATGCAATGTTAAATAGTTTTAAGAAGGTGTTTATTATATCAGCTTTAAATCCAACGAGTTTTAATGTTTACTTAATTTACTCACGCAGCAGTAGTATTAGTTTTATTGTATCATGATTTGTTGCCTAATAGATTTAAAAGAATATCGCCCAGCTTTTATCAAAAAGATGGAGAAAGAATAGTCAGTGGCGTAGTGACCAGATGTTCGATTTAATACAGAGTTAATACTATACCTATATTTGTTATCTTGCTTTTCTTATGAAGAAATAATTGGCGCATTCAGACTGCAGAAAACAGTACTTAGTCTTTTTTCCGATAAATTTTTGTCATGTACTAAGTACTTAGGTAAAAACTGCAATAAGTGTATACAGAGTGATTCAAAAATGGGGACATTCCTCTCGAGAAGGGAATTATTAATGGAGCACGGAAAAAATATTTTAAAAATTCTTTTCAATCATTTTTCTGAAGTTGAATTTTAAAATTAGTTATAGAATTTCAAAAAAATTATATTTAAATCTAAACCTTCAATTAAAAATGCGAATAACGTTGATTTTGCACTAATTTTGAACAAAACTGCTACTTTTCAACGTTATTCGCAATTTTCAATTTTAATTCATGGAACTACGGGCTGGAAACTTCGGATTTTTATTAACTAGCCTTATTTAAAACAAATTAAATTTGATCTTTAGACATTTTTTAGCGATTCTCAATGGTCATTTTTTCCGTCGTTTCTTAGACTATTGTTTATTGCTATTTATTACTTGTTACTTTACTCTTTATAGCCATCAAAATTTGTTCGACATTTAGTTTAAATTCTTAACTTTCATACTACAAGCTTAACTGGATAAAAAAAGGGTTCTGAGGATTTTTTTTGTTTAATGAAGGTTGGTGCAATAATTTTACTGTTATGTGTATTGTGTATATAGAAAGTGTAAGTTACTATTGTTAGAGTTTTTAAAAACGGACAATTTGTTCCAGATCTTAAAAATTGTATCATTGACATATATACATACATACGAAACTAAGAAAATGTTAAATTTTTATAACCCCGTCGTCTACCCCTTTTTTAGCCCTTTCCCAGCCTCCTTAGGCCCAATAATCTTTTTAGAACTGTGTTAAAAAAATAACAGTTTGTTTACACTCATAACTTGAGTTGGGTCATCTGATGATTTATGATGTTTGATTTATGACGATGGTACCAAAAATTACAACTTTAAAGTATTGTAATTTCCTAGTTGCGTTTTAAAAACCCTTACAAAAAATAGTAAGTCCTCTACCAAAGTTAGATATTTATCAAGAACTTAATCTTAAATTAGCAGTAAAACAAGCTTTAAATGCTCGATAATTACAAAACAAAACTGTAAGAATATTTCCCTATAACTCAAAATTTGTGAAATACATTATTTAATAGGATATGGATCGGCGGTTTTATGTTATATAGGTATTATTTATATTATATATATTATATAATTATATAGGTAGTTTTTTATCATAATTTGGAAATTAAACGTTTTTAAGTAGCGATTTCTCGCTACGCCACTGGAAATATCGTCAGCCATGTTAAAGATAGGAATATATTTTAGTTATCAAAATACGAACTCATATTTTTATCGTATTTGTTTGTAAAATGGTACAAGAAAAGAGTCCAGGTTATTTTCTTGCAAATATTTAATTAGCAAAATGGTTTTTATAATAAAATTGATTATTTTGAATTTTTTTATTAAAATATTTTTACAAAATACTAAATTTAATAGAATATTATTGATGGCCCTTCATTTTTTTCTATCTATTTTATAACATTTCATCAGAAAACTTTGATGCGTTTCAGTTTTTTAGTTACAGATTAACCGTTTCAGTCTGATAATATTAAACACGATAAATAGTATAACACATCGAGAATGGCAAAAATAAGAATGTCTACCACCGAAATATTAAGAGACAAAGCTTAAGATACTTTTATGCAGTTACAAACTAACATAAAAACCAAATAGACTTCCACAATCCATTATTTAAACGCTGATAAAACTATTAGGTATTTTGTATATAACTTTAAGGCCAATGTGTCTTACTATCAAACTTTCAACTCTTACAATAGTTTTATGATAGGTTTTCATAAAGTTTTATAGTTGACTTAAAGGGTACTATAAGACTAATTTATCTCAGAACTAGTTAGTTTTATCGTAGTTTTAAGATACTGACTACAGAACCCTCATAAGATCATCAGCTTATAGGTTTTATAGTGGTTTTTAAATTTGGACTTCAGAACCTTGATAGGATTCTCCACTTTGTGCTTAAGGATGTTTTATGATGGTTTGTAGGAGGTTGCGGAGGCAAAACAGTTTTAAGAAAGCCTAAAAATAATAGTTTTATAGCTACCTTGAAGATAATCATAAAACTTAAAATGTTACTTGGGAGATAACATGTTGATGGACAAACAAATTTATAACAATAAAAAGACTTATATTTTTTTACCAAAAACTAGTATTTTAGAGGTTAAAAGTTAGCGCCAGCCCCTGAAGGGGTAGTTGTAGTAGTGCGAGTTTTATGCAATTTCTACCACAGGATGACTTTTATAAGATAAGCTTACTGTATAAAAATCATTAACATATTTATAGTACGTTTGGAGATAAAACTATTTTTTTAGTTTTAACCCCAACTTTTTGAGAGCCTACAACTTTTTGAGGATGCATTTTTTGATATAATTGCAAGAGAGGCAAATGTATTATTTCGGTCCTAGGAAACCACTGTAGTTGTTTGTCGGTATTATTCGGGGACACTCTGTATTTTTGGTTTTTACAGGTATTATTAATTTGTTCATAAAAAATTTCTGATGAAATGGAATCACTCATACATATTTTTAGGATAAAATATAACAGTTATAAGTTTGTTTGTTCATCAACATGTTCTCTACTAAGTTTCAGACTTTTAGACAAAAAATTAGTTGAAAAAAAAAATTTTATTCCGTAATATTAAAAAAACTTGTGTATTTTACATAAGAAAGTTCGACCCCGCTGGTAATGGCCACTATCAAAAAAAATTTATTAAGTGGATAACTTATTTTGAATTATTTGGAGTTGATTGAAGGGGCGTAATAATTAAAATTCGCTAGTAGGCCAAATAAGAAGCACCCTAGTGCACACCCATATAGGGGAAAGTGGGTGAATATCGACCACCTAAGGCATTTCTGGCATAGAATCTCTAGATTTGATTCAATAAATCTCAAAAATTTTTTATATGTCCAGTATGCTTCCATGCATCTTAGGATTATTGTATATGTTCAATTGAACATATAAATAAGTGCCTTCAAAAACAATAATTTATTGTAAAACGAAAGCAAGAAAATGAGGGGTAATATCGACTTGAAGGGTAAAATCGACCATCGGGTAGGATAATATCGACCAAAGCATTAATTCATATAATTATCATTTATATTAGAAAACGTCTTTAAAAAATAAACCCTAGTCCTATAAAGCTTTGGATTAGCTTAGTTCGACAACTAACCTTAAAATGGAACTTTGTATTTGTTCTTCCGGCTGTTACAGCCGGTGCTATAACACTTTAATGTCAAATTACAATAAATTTAACCTCCCCACAACTGTTTTTGATAAAACAGCATTAATTATTTATTAAATAACCAGTTCCATTTTGAGGTTACTTGTCGAACCTTAGAGTGCTTTAGACGGTCTTGCACCGTACTATTACAGGACTTGGTACATAGATGCCGATGCCGCTTTTCTAATTCCTAGTTCATATTCTTGTACGGCTGTTACCGCCTTTGTCGTATTGAATTTTTTACCCGATTGACGAGCTGTTTTCCTTACATTATTTTTAGGCATCTATGTACATGAATCAACTTAAAAAGTCATTTAATTTAATATCAGAGATATTAAACAGACCGACAGACATTAGACAGAGATGGTCGATATTACCACATGAGCTGTGGTGAACATTTTTCCCAAGTTGAATAAAGGCCGATTGTTTATTTGATTTTCTTTTAACACAAATTGTTAAAAATATAGCTATCGATTCATTAGAAATAGAAATGAGCAATTATTTGCTTTAAAAAAGTCTATTTACCTTAAAACCGCGCAGGAAAATATAATAAAGAAAACCGCAAAAACTTATTTCTAGCACTGTAAAGCGCCTGTGTGACACAAACATTTGTTATGATTAGCCAATGTTTGCAACATGAACCGATAAATGATGTAGTATGCTTTATTTGTTTTTTTTACGCCTATCGACCCTTGTCCAATATCGACCCTTGTCCAATATCGACCAGTGCCCTATAAGGGGGCTGTCAGACAGACGTTTTTCAGCGACCGTCACAGACCGACCAAAATTTTAAGCACGTGATTTCGATTATCATTAGGCACACAGCATCGACCGTCATCGATAATTCGATAATGGTCGGTATCCCTCACTCGCTGACGATTGACCGTTTGTCTGACAGTTGCCTAATTATATTCAAAATCACGTGTTTAAAATTTTGGTCGCTCTATGACGGTCGCTGAAAAACGTCTGTCTGACAGCCCCCTAATAGGGCACTGGTCGATATTGGACAAGGGTCGATATTCACCCATTTCTCCCTATTACTCGGACCTTATTTTACAGATTATGAACGTTCATTAGACAATATGTGATGTATAGGTCATCGGTCATAAATTATTATTTTGTTTATTTAAAAAATATTTTTATCCACTACCGTCCAATAATACGTTCATTACTACATGATTTTTGACTTAATGTGTGTCATTACTCACCACTTGCAAATCATTGAATAATATACATATTACTCAATGATCATTATATTACTCAATGGTTTACCGGGCGACACAGGGGATTGAAATACTTTTATAGCTTCGTTATTTGTCAACATATGAAAATAAAATTTGCTGTGAGTTATAGTCATATAAAAAGCAATTTCTTTAACTTCTTTTGAAAATTCTTCCACTTCCGATTTCACCGGAAATGAAGTAAATTTTTGATTTTTAAATGGAACATCATATATATTTTTATATTTTTGAATTCTGCATTAAATTTTGAATACATTTCCATAAAAGAAATAATTTTTTAAAACAAATAAACATTTTTTTCAAACCATACCGGGGCATTCAATGTATATTTGGTTTATAATATTTACATTACAGTCGTGGATAAAGTATAGTATCCTACTCGCGGGTAATGCTCATTACTCACTCTAATGATTACGACACTCACCATATTCACTCTTGTGAGTAATGAGCTTCATTACCCGCTCGTTGGATAATATACTATTATATCGTTTTTATTTGATTGTTGGAAAAGTTATATACTGGTGATTTCTTCAGAGCTATAGTTGGTTGTAGCGCCATTAGAAGCATTAATTATTGATGTATCAATATTGTGTAGGATAAAACTGAATTATCTAAATATTTATGAGTAGGTACACATTAATATAATTAATTCCACATAATAATAAAAAAACTAACAGTTATAACATAAAAACCATGAATTAATCAATTAAAAGATTACCTTTGCTTAAGATTAATATCGATTGACAGCTGTGTATTGGCTCATTGCGACTTGTCAACACATATGATACAATCAAACAAGTTTTTCACCAACATTAGTACCAAAGTCATTTTAATTAACGAATTCTAAGTTTAAAAGCACACCCGTCATTTCTTTTCATTTCACATAATGAATTTACAAAGCTCATTATTTGACCACAAAAAATTTATTTTTAATTTAAATTTTGATACTTAAATCAAATATCAGCTTTCTCTATTAACTCTAATAGTTGATGTAAGTATTAGGTTTATGTAGCAGGTTTTCAATTACATATTAGTTTCGAACAGTACCTATACCTTATACATATCAGGTGATAAAACTAAAACTGTCGAGAAGACTTAGATGTGATTGCCAAACTAAACGACCGAACGTGTTTATTTTTATTTGCTATTTTGTCACATTTGAACATATTTCTCAGTTTTCTGAATAAGCTATTATTTGATCACATCTTAATTATTATTGGAGTTTACAAAGAACATTTATATGCAAAGGCAAAATTAACATACAGTGAAAGTCGGATATAACGACGGCGAAGGGACCGACTAAAAAGGGTCGTTATACCCGGTCGTCGTTATATCAAAACTTACCCATTTTTATTATTCTCAAAAATTCTTTATTAATAAAGCACCATGAAATAGACATAACATTTCTTTTTCTCGACGTAATTTTTCCCGTCCGCGCCGGATGATTTCCAGAAAATTATTTGCAGTCGTTGATTGCAAATATCGCCAGGTGAGACCGAAAACCACGTGCTAGTCTTAAAATTATCCCGTCACGTCGTTATACCCGGCCTGCCAAACCAAAAATTTTCGCTTTTTGCGGACGTTAAAAGCGACTTCGTCGCTATAGCCGGTCTACCGGCGTCGCTATATCTGAATTTTTTTGAATTGAGTTGAATACAAATCCAATCAAACTTTCAAATCCCCGTCGCAATATGCGAGTTGTTGTTATAAGCGACGTCATTATTCGCGACTTTCACTGTAATTTGTATACAGAATAATTTTTGGTATAGTGATGCATGTAGTACACAGGGTGTTTCTAAATAAAAAAGCATAAATTATACATCAGGCGACTCTAGATGTAAAAATATAATAGGTACCTGGTGTAAACGAAATCAGGTTCACCTTTTTAATTTTTTTATTTTAGGAGATATCGATCGATAATTTTAGGAGGTTAAATAACTTGTAATTTTGAATTTATACGCAACAAGAAAATATTTGTGACGTTTCCGGTAAAAAATTTTTGTTTTTTTAATTGTTTTTTTGAAAATGATAGAATACCTTAAAAGTGACTTCCTAAACTTAAAAAGTAAAAATAAATATAGTGTTCCATTTGAAAAATCAAAGGTGGTATCATTTCCGGTAAAACCGGAAATATTTTACTGTAGCGTATAAATTCAAAATTACAAGTTATTTAATGTCCTAAAATTTCAAATCGATATCTCTTTTTATGGCGTTACAATAAAACTTTTACAGATTTTTTACATTTAGGGGGAATCAAAAACATTCAAGAACTTTATAAATAGGATCGTTTACATAGTGCTAAAGCTATAACCAAATTCAAAAAATTAAAATCAGATTAAGTTGGAAATAGGACAAAAAATTAGAATTTTTTTTATCTGGTGCTCAAAATGTTTCTCAAATCTGCATGGGAGTCTGTAAACATTTTTTTTTTAATTTCACGACTTAAGCTGATAATTTAGTTCCCCTTTTCAGTAACTAAACTGAGTAATTTATTAAGAGGTAATAAATCATCAGGGAGTGCAAGAAAGAGAGTAGGTAGAGTGGTTGCCAAATGTAAGTGACCTGCGCAGAAAGCAAAATTGTGTAACCTCATAACCAAGGTTACATATACGTAAAAATCATTGAGAAAACAATGTTTAGGCATCTTTTTCTACAGCTTTCTCACTTGCTTATCTGCGCATATAAGATCGCTTACATTTGGCAATTGCTTTATTTACCATGGAACTAAAGTTCCTGGTACGCACTTATAATGTTTTTGTCGTTCAACAGTTTAGTCGGCGGAGTTCTACTATTGCAGTTTATAGATTTATCATACAATAATTATCAACTGTAATATCACAAGACCTCATTTTTCAATCGATAAAAAATTGACATTTGCATGAAAGTGTCAAAATGCATGTACATTTATTGAGACCTTTTTGAGCATTATTAATCTGAAAAAAGCTCGAGCGCGCAGCGCGAGGGCTTTTTTCTTGCATTAATAATGCTCAAAAAGGTCGAAATAAATTACCTTAGGCATTTTGGCACTTGAGTGCAAATGTCAATTTTTTGTAGATTGAAAAATGAGGTCGAATTATATTCGATAAGACAATTTTTTTTTAAAAAGGTAACGTGATTATGTACAAAAAAAAAATTGTCATATTAATATTTATTTTTAAGAAAATGCAACTGTTTATAGTTTACTTTATAACTGCAATAGTAGACTTCGCCGACTAAACTGTTGGACCACAAAAAGTTAATAGTGCGCCCCAGGTTTTTAGTTCATTCCTGGTGTGATTCTGATTATTGCCCTTGCTCCGCGCTTTTATAAGCTCAGAAATAAACTTTAACTCTCAGGATTAGATGAGAAACTTTAGGCTCTTAGTATGCAATAATATATTATTATTACTCTCTTTTGAAGCAAAATAAACTATTATTCAGATCAGTTAAATTACATTTACTGGATTTATGTATATTAAACATAATAATAATCCTATTTAAATTGGTCACTCATGTAAAACTTTACTTACTTTGTTCTTATTATTTTAATTATTTATTTATATTATTTAATAATCTTTATCCCGGATATATTAAAAGAACTGTTGAACTTGGTTAATCTTAATTTATTTAATTAATTTTTTATCTCGACTTTGCTTTTGTAATTTGCCACTCTTCTATATTTAAATTTAGACTTGGTAAATAACGGGTTTATAATAAGTACGTAAGTAATAATTAAAAATTTAATTAGGCACTGAATATAGTGAATATAGCATATAAATATTTATAAATTAAGAAACAAAACGAAAAAAAAAGTATATGACATAAGGCTCGCGTCTTCATCAAACTGCAAGTAGAACGGTTCTAAATTTTCTATCTTATGATATCTTGTTCAATTTCGTACTGAATTTAGGACCGAATTTGCTCAGAACTTTTACGCACGACATTAAAGCTTAGAATCCTGTTTAAAAATGCTTTTGCTGCGATTCAGTAATTAATTGAACAAGGGGTCATACGGCTCTAAGAAGTAGATGTAAGAACGAAAATGTTTTAGTTGACGCACCATGAATCATGTATCAAACATCGATACCAGAACGGTATCGAAATATCGAAGCATCGGATATATTGAGGTATCGAAAGTATTTATATCGATGTATCGAAAGCATCAGGTAACAAACAACGCAGAACGTAAAGGTGGGTTCAGACTACATGATTTCTCATATAGAAGAAGTAATATGACTTATAATAAAAGAAATGGTCTGAACCCACCTTAACGAAAACCACATCAATTGCAATAGAAATGGTGTGAACATGACAACTATAGTTCCAGTCTGAGATAGCTTTTGTGTGGGACCTTTGTAATAAATGGAAAATTGAAGTACTAGTCAGATTTCAGATATATTTCACTTAAACAGTGGCATAAGAAAAAAGATAGCAATGTATAGCTAACGTCGGCTGTGTATACCAAACGTTGCATTAGCGCATTCCCACCCAAAAACTTTTGACACCTACCTAGATTGATTTATAGATTTTAGGGATTTAGGGAAAATATGACATATAGGTAGGTATGTTAATAAAACATATTCTTAATCGACTTTCGCCTACATTTATTTGTCACAGTTTGTAAGAAGGCATGTTATCAATTCTATACGAAGTATATCCTTCTAGAAACTCGCCGTTAGAGGGCTCGTCATTTTGACTGCCCCACCGTATCGGTGCATTTTTCATCTATGTAGACTTGTTTCTACTTAAATGTAGAATTTAGAATTTAAAATTATTCATTTTTAACTTATGATGATTGAATATGATGATTTGTCTTGTCCCTTATAATTAAAAATTAACGAATCGTTTTCTTCGTTCCATAGCTTAAGAATTTTCTAATTAGATCCTTGTTTTCATTGCAATTAATTGTGTTTACTTCTGCTTTTGTACTTTATACTTTCTATTAATTAATAACTGTTTTTGTTTCATTTTTTATTGATAGCAACATTGTTTGAATTTGCTCATTAGCTGCTGCAATCGCCAATGATGATATAAATTTTGCCTTATTTATAAAATTTCTGGTCCTCGTTCGTTCATAAAACATATGTATTTTTTTGCATGTACTCTGATTTACAACCTTTGTGTGACAAATTGGAGAGATTGTACTTATTTATTTTGTCCAATAGCAACAAAAGAAGTTTTTCTCTGATGCGCTGGGTATTCGGCAATTTGGACATCTTTCTCGATAGAATCTTGCATCAGCATCAGCATTGTTTTAGAATTTATTCTATTGGAGCATATCGCCATATTAATGCAAAACTTTAACTGTTATTGGCCATTATTTTTCTTAGATTTTCTCATAAAACAAAACGGAGGGTATAAAAAATTTTTTTTTAAATTTTGTTTGTCTCAAAACTGAAAACCATATTTTTATTTGTACTCTGTCCTCCTCCTTCGGTTATCAAAAGGTTTTGTTTAAATCAAAAATTTTGTTTAATTTTTAATCATCTACTATTATTAACTATTGAAAATTCTATAATGATTGTATCATTCATGAGAAAATAAAAACTAATAGTACCTACCTAAATGAGCAAATATTTTTATTAATAATTAGTCATTATCATTGAAATAAAATCTATCTAATGACATGCTCGGAGCATGAAGCCTTAATATTATATGTATATTTTCAAAAATTGTTGAACAAAATTATACAAACTTTCTCATCATTGGATTTAATTGTTTTAATCCTTAAGATAAAAACAAAAACTAGTTAGTTGGTATGTAATTAAGCTGTAATTTCTCAAATAGTTGTTTAGTTATACTATTTCAAAATGGCCACCAAAGTAATTTTTGTTATAATAAGAATAATTTTCAAATATGGACGAGCTATTATTATGTTTTGTAGCTTTATGATTGGATGCTTTAAGCACAATGGAGCAAAAGTTCCACCTACTTTATGACGTCATATAGCGACAAACAGAAGCTCAATCACCCTTATATTGTTCAAATAGGGTGAGTTTTATAATATATTTATATTGGCAAAACAAAATTTTATTTATATTGTAGCGTTCATTTAATAATAATTGTCACGAAAATGTTCTCTTGTAACTCTTAAAATTTTGTGGACATTTGTATCAGAAGAAAAAAAATATATTAACAAACTAAATACAACTTAATTGCAGATAAAAATAACTACAGCTAACACAACTTCTGTCCCTCTGTTTTCTTGAAATTGTTCATCTGACATGACAATCTATCACGTCATTTATGTCTCTCTGTTTGTGATGGTAGAAAACATATAACATCTCGATGTTTTCTATTGAAATATCAATTTTCAACGACGATAAGAAGAGTAATGGACATAGAAATAGAAAATTATCAACTCCATGACTTGTAAAATCACACAAATCATCAGGTTTTTAAATAGAAGGAAAATTAAATTAAAACCTAAAATTTTTCAGCGAAAAGTTTTAAGCTCCACCGGCAAACATCCGCTAGAGCAACTGATGTATATTACCTAACCAATGTAAGTTATATTTTGAGGCTTTTAGGCATATAGAAACTTGAAGCTTGGGTATGCATAGTAAACAATTAAACATGTGTCCAAAAATGTTCAACAAGAAAGTTACAGCGAAGTAATAAAATATCATAGATTTTAGGTGTTCTGTTAGGTAAAACAACGCTCCTGGAAAGATTTTCCTCGATTACTGCATTTTCGGAAGTAAACCCCAAATAGGTGTGAGAAGAGCCGCTACTTACACTTCTTTAGAAAAATTAATCACGAATAGTTACGTACCTATCCATAATCTGAGTAAGAATTAACTACCTACTAAATTTAAATTGTAATAACTAAAATGCATTTGTTTTTAATATTAGGTACCTAGGTACCGCCGAGGGTAGGTACCTACATATAGGTAAAGTGAGAAATTGAAACTATAAATTTTTACCGGCTTTTACGCTCGCTTTTGACAGCCCCAAAGATAAAACTTTTATGAAGAGCAAGCATCTTCCAATGAGAAAAATCGACTTGTACTTCGTCAATTGCTTGAGTAGATATTGTATAAAAATTATTATGAATTGGTAGAATCCAAAAGAAAATCTGGGAGTTAGTTTATTTTAATTTAAAAAAACATTAGGCGCAAAACGTTGCAGCAGTTTTAAAACATAAAGGGTAGAGCGGGTGGCGACCTATGGAAATAATTCTTTTTATCCAAGAAAACTCTGCTCCTTAATTTTCATAACACTATTTCAAAATTTACCAGCTTCAGAAAATCAAAAATCTCTTGTGCTAATAAGTAGGGAAACTGCCTAATATCAAACCCATTTTGTAAATTTTGAATACCTATGTCATGCAGTTTAGGGCAAAAATGAGAAAATAAAGGTTCAAAAGATTCACAATACCTATAGTTGTTGCTAAACAGGATAAATTCCAGTTTATTATTTTTGAATTAAATATTTTATTTTATTTCTTTTATAAAAGTGTATTTTTTACAAATGAAAAAATGTGTTCTAATATCGAACCCCATTAAAAAAAGTGTAATGATGATAACTCGATGTAATAACTGTCCTTGCATAAATCCCAAATGAAATTTTTATAATCATGAGTTCCACTGCAGTCTTTATGTGGCTCAAATAGAAATCAAATGGCGAAACCCATTGCCGTTTTCATTTATTTAGTTTCTGATAAGGCTATTAAGCCAGTTTATTTCAAATCAAGAAGATTTTATGGAGGGTTAGAAAACATTTCGTACTATACGGTTTGGACCGAGGGGTTATCCACTCTCGGCAGTCAATGTACAAAAGTTGAGCAGTCAAAGGCAGTCAGTGACAGTCATTGGCAGTCTCGGCAGTCTGTGTACAAATTCAGAACAGCATGATTGATCCTTCGGTTTAGTCAGTTAAGCTGCTACAATTTTATCAGTAACAGAATGTTTCTTTTAATACATGATTCTTCTTTATTTATATGCAGCATTTACGCACTAAACTCGACCTTTATTTATTTCTACTTCTATTTAAACCTCAGCTGCACTACATAGTTCCATCAGCAAATTCGAGGACTAACTTAAAATAAAAGCGTAAAGACATGCGAGTCGATCACTTTGTGATGCAGCTGTGGCTTCACTTGCGAGATTTCTCGTGAGAAATGAGCGTTTCTCACCTCGCATCTCGCTATTTCGCGAAACTCGCGTGAAGCCCGTATAGCTTCACTGCGAGATTTCTCGAGAGAAATTAGCGTTTCTCGTCTCACATATCGCAATTGTTTGCGAAGCGAGATTCTCTAAATTTTGTGAGACTCATGTGAAGTCCAAGAAGCAACTATTTACTGAAATCTGCAACAGTATACCTGTCTAATTCTAATTTGTATCAAATTTACAGAAATAGCATTTTTTCCATTAAAAATAAATAATGGTGTGCAGACACATTTTTATTCCCGGCGATCATGAAAACCAGTGGCTCGGCTCTATTGCTAAGATTAAAAAAATACGTTAAAGGCGAAAGTTGAACTTAGATAGTGGTGGTTTTGAAATTTAAAAATTTTTCGTTTACTTGCTGATTATATTGCTCAAACATTATCAATTTTTTCGAAACATAATGTCCAAAAGTACGAAATTAAAAAACCGCCAGTATCTAAATTCAACTTTTGCCTTTAAAGTATTTTTTGAATTTTGGCAATAGAGCCACTGGTTTTAAAAATCACTGGAATAAAAATATATTAAAAAGTATGCATAACTGTTTTCTCTGTTTCTAATTAATAAGTTACTTTTGAGCCTCTTGCACTAACGCTGAGCAACGACTTATGAATTGCCTAAATGTATTGCTCACATTTGATTTATTTACAAATCAATAATTTAGGCAACTCCTAAGTCGTTGCTTAGCGTTAGTGCAAACGGTTATTAGTTCATCTTTATGGAGTAAATGACGTCCTTAAATATTGTGATTTACAATAAATTGTGAACTAAAGTGACTGCAAAATGATCTTAAAACACTACCACAAAAGGTTTGCTATCAGTAATCTAATCTAATCAGTAATCTAAAACAGATTTTTTGATGCTGAGTTAGATCAGTCTACTGTCCAATTCAGACACCGCGGACTCACAGTATACCTGGATAGATAACTGATAAGTGATAAGGTAAATAAATAACAGGGCCTAGACGTATCTGAAAGAAAAAGTATGCAAAGTAGAAATGTCTGTTCACAATTCATTGCTATAAGCGACGTTTTAGTTTTAGTACTGACTACTGAGTATGTTTCTTACTTCATTACTTGAACTATTTACTGGCATATTGTGTAAATTCTGCAATTATATGAAATACTTTCTGTTGATAGGTACAGCCGGCCAAAAAGTTTTTAGCCACCCCCTGACAACATTTAAAAAGCAACCAACATTACACGCCGTGTAAATTAAACGGCGTGTAATGTTGGTTGCTTTTTAAAATTGTCAGGGGGTGGCTAAAAACTTTTTGGCCGGCTGTACGTGCTAGGTGGTTTTAGTTACTCGTACGACTTCCTGGTACCATATAAATAAGGCTGTAGAACAAGTTACCAAGAGTGCCTTCTGTCTTGTAGACATATAGACTGTAGGATCTCGCTGGACGTCTAATAAAATAATGTTTTAATTCACCCGTTAATTGATTTAAAGACGCGACGGATTTAAAATTTGTAACGTCATGTCGTCGGTAAGAAAATTGTAATAAGTAAGAATTTGTATTTAAAATTTAACTTAACTATTTAAAAATAACTTAATTAGAAGCAAGTGAATTTTTTGCATAAGTTTTAGAAATTAATTTAAAAGTTTATTGTACCACAGACTACTAGGTATAATTTTCAAGTTAATCTGTGCGATACTCTATAATCTATATGTCAAACTATTTGGAAGTTGAGTTTGCAGCTTTTAGAACGTGTTATAAATTACAAAAGTTACTATACCTGAGCATATTTTAACCTAAATATTAAAAGGTAACATCATAAAAAGCTCTGATAAAATTCAATTCTATATGGATTTCTGAAATTGAAGCAGAGAAGCAGACATTTATTATGTAAAATATTTTATGTAAAACACTAATTTATAGCGCCGGGCTTGTACTAAGTATTTTATAAAATAAGCATTATCCATCCATCCAGTGCCATTGGAATATCCAACAGACCCTACTGGACAATCTTTCATACAGTGGATTACTTCTTTTCCTCGCAAATTAAATAAACGGAAACACGTAAACTCCAGATGTTGTAATGCCACATAAAACATATTGAATCTACGTTGGGGCACGGAGGACCACAAGCGAATCTCTGCACGCCATTGGCGGGCCCTTTTTTGTTTGGAGGTTCATAAGCTAAAGCATATAGGTAAAATTTTGAATTTATCACGTACCCACTAAGATTGTTTTCAATGCAGCTACCTGAATCGCTAAAAATACTGCAAAATGTGTAAATTATGCATTTTGACTGTTAACTTATACCGGGTGTTGAATGACCTACCGATACATAGGGCTATAGCACGTACAATCACGTTTTTATAAATTCCTGCTTCCCTAATTGTTTTAGAGCAAACATGAAAGAGCCAAAAGTGATGGAGAATTAAAAATTAGAAATGATAGAGGTATTACATTTTATCATACTTTTACTTAAAGAGAAAAAAAGACGTTTTCGTTAATCAGGGTAGCGATTTAAACGTTGCTACATACAATACACAATGAAATTATTGCTTGTTATTCAAATTGCTATCCTGATTAATGAAAATTTTAACAACTTCTGAAGTCTTTATTGCTCTTTAAGTAAAAGTATCATATCATAAAATGTTATACCTCTATCATCTGTAATTTTTAATTCTCCATCACTTTTGGCTCTTTCATGTTTGCTCTAAAACAATTAGGGAAGCAGGAATTTATAAAAATGTGATTTTACGTGCTATTGATGCCCTATGTAACGGTAGGTCATTCAACACCCGGTAGATGAAGCACTGGATTTTAAACTAATTGGGAGGTCCGCTTTCCTCCGCCCGTTCTCTGTACCCCATCATCCCCTACGTTTGTTTATAGTTTAACCACTTTATATTTACTACATAGGACCACATAGTATTCCACCCCTTGCTCCTACTATCTACTGAATGATATTTTTTTATCTAATTGTTCCCACTTTTTAAAAGCAATATGGCTTTATTTGTGGTGATTATATTGCAATATGCTAAAATAACTATTATCTAGCAAATAGTGAAAAATAACGCTTCAGCGTTAACTGAAACAAAAAGTATTCCATTTCCTGTGTATACTTTTTTAAATAAAAAGTTAAAATTGAGCCATAGAACTCGATGAAGCAGGAAACTGAAAATAATCAAAAATATAAAAATATTTTCAGTTTTCCGCTTATCAGCACCATACAAAGGCTGCTAGCATTATTTATTCAGATTTACTAGAAAAGAGCTCTCGTGCCTTTTTCATTAGTTTTTTCGACATTGAAAATTGCGTTGCAGACACAAAAAAATATAACAAAAGACAATTGATTTGTTAATCCTAATACGATTGATAACTAGGCTAGAACTTTCTGTAAAACACAAAGATCTCGTGACTAACAAAGACTGGAAACTTATCATCATCTATCATTTAATTTAATTCATTACACCCAGCTATTTATCACATTGATTTTTTATTAATCTTTGGTTATACTAACTTGCCCATCTTTAATTATTTTACGTGTAGCTTTTAATTTTCATTCACATATTAAAAACTTTATTTTAAGGACGAAATAGAAAAATTTACCTTTGTAGGTATATTAAACGAAAGGGCTTTACTTAAAAAGTTCAGTTGTGATATTGATCATAAATTAATTTATTAAATATCATAGTTATATAAATACTTGATTGACTTTTTACTCTATTTAGAAAACTACCCCATTACCTTAATAGCTCTTTTAAATTAACTTTTATTTCAAATATGTATAACGCTTGACACATTATGGCGGTACCTAATAATAAACAAATATTTTTACTTACTTAATTATATAATTTTTCGTATATTAGTTTAATGTTTTTAAATAACACGTAAGTAAATAAACAAACAAACACTACGATCTACATTATTTATTCAACATTCTTTATTATTATTACACATCACAATAAATTAATATTACAACACTTAAAAATAAATGTCATTTTATTAAATGAAAATATGTACTTTGGAAGACTTCGCGAGTAACTGTAGAATAATATAAACTTCCAACTTCCAACAGAAAGCGATGGTGGGCCCCCAAATGTGCCGTGATGGCTCCAGCACATCCTGCACGCCCTGTTGCGTGCTGCACGGAGGAATGCGTCTCTTCTGCAAACTGTTGCACTCGAACACGCATATGACATCAAATTAAACTGCGAATAAATACCTGTAGAATATTTCATTACTTAATCTCAATCTTGTAATACAAGTGTGTAAATTATTATAGATTATCTATGATATCGTGTCGGTGTCGGGACTTTTCTCAACAAGATCAATTTTCTAACATCGTATAATACGTAATAAGAGCTAATTAGGATGTCAAGTCAAATGTTTGAAGTGACAAGTTGCAAAAATTCTCTTTTTAACTAATTTACACAGCTTACATTTTTTGTATTTTTATTACGTTTGAATGCTTGAAAGATAGCAACTGATGGAACGACTGTTGCGCAACTGGCTGTTACAGAGTTTGTTTCTGTTTTCAAGCTTATTGGCTTATTTTAATGGATTTCTTAATTAATTTTGTCACTTAGACCTAAGTGACAAAAAATGAGATAAAATCCAAATAATTTTGAAATTGAAACGTTTGGACATTTTAATTAGGTATCGGTAAAACGGGGCAATTCGTTACCCCCGAGCAACTCTTCAACTACATACTTCGTCATCCCGGACAACTGGCAGTTTGAGTAAGTTATGCTGCAGAGATACAACAGTTGCCCCATTTTACGGTAGGTACTATTTTTAATATGAAAAATTTAATTTTCTGAATATATCATTTAGAAATTTTCTAATCTGTGACCATTTCTAAGATCCCCATACTATGAATTCTTATTTATCAGACACAGGTAGATGGAGTACCGGGTTTGAGTATCTCTCAAACTAACGCGAAAATTCGATGCGGTGGCAACGATGGCGCTTTTTCGTGTTGACTGTTAAAAAACATTTGTGTGATTTTCTAAACCGATGCAAAATATTCGTGGGGATGGCCACCACAGCAATAACACAGTTAGGGTGTTGTTACATAAGTTGTGATTATTTCATCCTTCTACAACTTGTCTCTTGTGGTGGACATTAAGTAAATCACTATAGTATTATAAAGCACTTTCAATCTGCACCATTTTTCTAAAAATCTAACGAATTGTTTTGATGGTAGGAAGTTGCTCTTCTGCTAATCCTGCTACTATATTTTCCCATACACTCCTTGAATCTAAATCTAACTTGTCCGCTCTCATGTAAATTAGGATTTCGTTCCAACTGATGATATATGTGGGAGGAAGCTTAAGTGCTTTCTCGTGTTGTCCTGTAACTTTAGAGGAATGTTTGGGATAAATTTGACTATCAAATTTTATTAGCTTTTTACCATTTTATGTTTTGGTACGTGGTTTGTAATAATTTCCATGCAAGGGGGTAAGTTATGGAGAACATAATATGTGAATAAAACTTCAGCGTGTCGATGACGTGGAGCCCCATTTGCTGGAATATTTCCATATTCTAAAATTGGCCAATTACTCCAGTTGCTATCTGATGGACGTCTGGCCACGCGAATTTAAAAATTTTAAATGATTTCTTTCAATACGCGATTAGGTCGACTAAGTGTAGGTTGAAATGTTATTGTAAGACTTTCAAAGCCCTTGAATCATTATAATAACCATATAATAACCAGTTTTTTCATTAAAGGAAAGTAAGTACTAAATAAAATTATAGCTTAACTGAAAAAATCCCTAGCTTAAAAGAAAAGTTAAAGGAAAATATGAATCTGCTATTGTTGTGCCTGATTGATAACTTACTTAAACAGGCCCTCCTCACCTATTACACCAGGTCCCATGGATCCTGATGATATAAAAGACCACACTGGCTACGAATATTTGACGTTGGTTTGAGCGAGCATTTAAAGAATTGGTAGAGGTACCTATAGGTAGGTAATTTCTTGTTCATGCATAGAAAAAGGGAGGGGGGTTAAAAAATAAATCTAAAAAATATTATATAGGAGTGGGTAGATATATCATGGGTTAGGTATCAATAATACCGATACTAGAAGGATATCGATACTACTCTAAGTATCTAAAATCGAAGTATCTAAATATCTAAAGCATCGAAAGTTTAAATTCAAAAGTATCGAAGTATCACAGGTATAGAGATATTGCAATTGCAATATAGAAAGTACTTATTTTTAGTACCTAACCTAAAGGCGGAGACATGCACACAGGCTTTTACTCCGGCTCGGCGTCTGTGTGTGTATCTCCACATTTACTCCGGCTTGTCTGCTCAGTTTTGACCTGCACATACCTCTACGTCTTATGTAGAGGCATATTATGCAGGTTTGCCTGCGCAGGTCGCCTGAACGATGTATACAGACGAGCGGTTGCCCTATACTAAGCTGGAGTAAAAGCCTGTGTGCCTTGACAATCAAACTTTTTTTTTCTATTTTTTTGATGCCGACATTAAATTAAATTGACCTGTCTACAGCGTTATTTTTGACTTGTCCAAATAGTCCTAACTATTAGAGATACACTACGCTACTTGCGCTGTGCCCCTCTCCTACAAGCTTTTGGCAATTGGTAGGAGATAAGGGTTAACGTAGCTAGCGGATCCAGCACATAATTGATAATTAATTGAACATTTTGTAAAAGGACAGATAAAACGTTTCATGTTCAGTTTAATTCTTAAATTAATTAATCGAGAGCTTGATAGTATACAAACTGTACCTATTTTTAATTCTTGAATACTTTTGATATCTAAATATTCAATACTTCTATACTTTCGATACATGATATTTGCGTTACTTTCGTTACTACATATGATACCTTGATACATGCCAAAAAATCGAATCGATGTAGAAAATTTGGTGGGCATTTCAAAAGTCTTAAAAAATTTTTCAACATTGATTTACAAATCTAACAAGTTTTAAAAACAAATTTAACCCCTCCGGCCCTGCCCTGTATGTATAGCTTTATTTCATATTTAAGATATTTATCTATTAAAATGAAAGTTAATTATTCTATCTAAGACGCTAACAACTATAGTAATTGGTGTAGTTTCTTTGTTCGTTCTTATTAAAAAAATCAAAATTATTGTACAAAAAACAGTCTTTATCTAAGTTTTTGATTGCCTTTACCTAAATTGAGTGAAAGAGAAAAAAATATATATTCTACACAATTTGTGGCCATCGAATACCAAACTAATTTTTTTAGAAAATTGTTGTTTTCCCTCCATTTGATAAAATTGCCGCAATTATATTAATAGGTCTTGGTTTGCTATACGATTATTTTTTCAACTAATTTCCCTGTGCAACAAACAAATTATGTGGCTTGCGGAGTGCGGCTTGCGGGTCTACGATCAGATCGCGCCCGTTCTCATTTTGCTGTCACGGTTGCATCAAACTGCCCCTATAATTTACCTAGAAACAAGCCAGATAAAAGCGGGACAATTTACCTAAAGATTACTAACACACAAAGAAATACTTTGGTCGATATTTACTTTTTCTATTATTTCGTATACCAAATCTATTTTTTAGGCTTGAACCGTTATAATTATGTAGTATCGGTAACAAAAAATAGTTAATTAGCTACAAATTGGTTTCAAAATTAGATAATTTTAAACTTTTTATACTGTCATATTTTCGATTAATTTGAAGATAAGCTAACAATACCATTTATATAAAAGAAAAGAAAAATTGTTTTGTTCAGCTGCATAAGGGTATTATAATAATATTTGGTTGTCTTACATTTTCCATTACATAATCCGTCCAAAATTATACATATCTACCGCCTCTATCACACCATATGTAAATTTTGTTTGTATAAGTTGGAGCTCTACAACTACAGGGTAACTCTAAAATTATATAGCATAACTTCGACTTGTGTAAAATTTTGACTTTATCAAGTTTCCGTTTCACCCTTT
Organism: Malthinus seriepunctatus; assembly: GCA_963924605.1. Lineage (NCBI taxonomy): Eukaryota > Metazoa > Arthropoda > Insecta > Coleoptera > Cantharidae > Malthinus > Malthinus seriepunctatus. The sequence continues at coordinate 40,807,210 of OZ004601.1, forward strand.
TTTGAATAACTTCGCTTGTATTGGTCGGATCGAGACAAAAAAACTTTCGTTTTGTTTGTAATAAATCTCTCTTAAAAACTGACTGGGGTTAAAATAATTTATATTAATTTTCTAACCTCAAAAAAATTCAAAACTGCCGTCATTGGTGGGTTGTAGTTTTTCATATAGAACTTGAATAATAATACATATTAATGTTATGGTATGAAAACTTAGGAAGTTGTAGCTGATATAGTAAGAAATCCATATTGCAAGTTAGGTCCAAAAATATTAAGAACAACGGCTAAAATTTGCATTTTGGTGCAAATTTTCTTTTTCATATTTGTTGTGAGCAATTGGTGGTATCGTAATTATTCTTCCCTTGAAATGTCGGAAATTTAATGCTCTTTCTGATGAAAAAGAAAACTATCACATTAGAGCACTGTTCCTTCCCATTTCGTTGAAAATAAAAACTATTTGCCCACAAATCCAATTTTAGTGGTCGAAATGGTTGACCCTAAAATCAATTTTAATGTTCAAAAATAGTTTATAGGAGTTTTTTATAATTGATTTTTAAAAATACGTAAGAGAAGAATAAAATTGACTTTTCCCCCTTTAAGGGCTTATAAACCAGTCAAAATATGTTCCAATGGGGTTGGGCCTATAAAGACTTTTATTCACAGGGCTTTTAATATAACATACCAAAATTTAAGAAAATTTCACGGAAACTTATTTTACATTTAAATTATTAAGTGTTCCTTTAGCGTTTTTGATAGAGAATAAAATAAAAAAACGTTTGTTTTAAAAATTCCCATAAAAGTAATTTAATGAATTAATTATATTTTTAGGAAAATCTAGTATTGTAGGGGTTCAAAGTTAGGGCTACCACTGAAGGAGTAGTTTGACATCTTAGGCTGATTATGTGTGTCAGTAAACATCGGTGAACTGAACAATAACTCTACAATTTTTGGAGTGGACTAGAAATTGAAAACGGGTCCGAACGTTCGGAGCTCAATGACAAACGTAGCCATAATGAAAGTTCAAAAATGCAGATAGTTTAATCTTAATGTGTCCCAGGGTCTCTTTGTTTTTTTTTACTACTCTCAGATTATCATGAAAGTTCTGAAATTAAGTGGATTAGAAAAATATCTAGAAAATCCTAGGTATTTGTAGGTATGCTGTACCTAGTAATCATAATTGTTTAATTTTTTTTGGGTTTGTAAATTCCAAACTCAAAATTGTAGATAGTGATTCATTCCAAATATGTGTTCACGAGCTTTAGCTAGAGCTCTCGCAATATCTCCGCGACTATGACCGCCTACTTCAAGCTAGCATTTAACCACGTTTTATGCCGGTCTCAAACGAAATATTGTGCTAAAAATGATACACGATAAAGATCATGCAAACTTAAAAGCAGTTTAATATTTTTAGATCGATCATGTGTCCGAAGTAGATATAAAACGTGGTTAAGCGGTTGCTTGAAGTAGGCGCCCATAGTCGCAGAGATATTGCGAGAGCTCTAACTATAGCGCGGCTTCTATTGAGATAGATGCAGAAAACACGTGCCGCTTTAACAGCATAACGTACCTTACTATAATTTGATCAAATCTTGGTATATTAGAAGTGGATCCGAGTACGAACGATTGTCCAGCATAATGCTGTACACTGTACAGAAAAGTCTCGATGAGATTGAGAGAAGAGAGTGATCTATACTAGTAACTAATCACCTTAGCTTTTGGTTGGGAATTTTTTTATAAATAGAAAATTGAAGTAGTCAGATATATTTATTTCAGTTTCATAGTGGCATTTCAAAGAAGATATCATGCTCTAACAAACGTCGCGTCGGCTGTAAACTTAAAATATAATTATCAATGACGCATACGTGACTTTTCTTAGCGCAACTCGAAGTAAAGGCTTGTTTGATTACGACTATACTCTTCATTTGATCACTGACACAACTTAGATTTGTGGTCGCGAACTATACATACATTTCAATTAGTATCTCGATAATGTTGTCGTAGTACGTACGATATACAAATATCGTAGTACGATATTGCTATTGAAAACTAAACTGATTTGCATTTATTTGGCTATAAGATAGTACAGCTGGCCCCGCAATTATTGGCCACCTTGGCTATACGCCAGGGTATTTGTTAGCTAACAACGACAAAAGGACAAAAGGGGAGATTGTTGATTTACTACTTGTTGGCAGAATAAAGTTACCCTTCAATTTAAGTAGGCTAGTTGTAAATTCAGCAATTATATAACCAAAAAAAAAATTCTTTTGGATATATTACAGACAACGTAATTCTCTATCGAAATCGAAATATTTTATCAAAATCGACTGAGCGGATTCGGAGTTTTTGAATGTCAAAATTTCAATAATCTCTAATTTCTTTTTAAATAAAAATAAAAACTTGAAAATTGATATATGTATCAAACCCATGAATAGCTATCATTTGACACTATTTTCAGTTAACAAAACGCTTCCGGTTTTCAAAAATTTTAGGAACGCCCTATACAGGGTTATTCAAATTCGAGGGCCAACATGGGGATCTCGGAAACTGTAAGAGATACAAAGTTTGTTAAATAGGGGCAAAGTTGCGTTATTGGATAGCGAATAATATTCAAAGAAGAAAAGTATAAATATTCAATTAGGTCCCGAGATTTTTGGAAAAAATTGAAATTTCGAAAAATGTTATTTATTTTATTCTGAAGTTGTTTTCAAAGATATCAGGAAACTAAACACACATTTTCCTTGCACCTTTTTTGTCTCTACAAGATGACAATTTTAAATTTTCGGAACAACGTTTCGGTTTTGAATTACCATCATCAACTAAAAAATTTTAAATACGGACCTGCATTTTTTATTTTATTTTTGAGATTAGATTTTTTATTATAAATGCAACGACTTATTAATTAATGCAGGTCCGTATTTAAAATTCAAAATCGAAACGTTGTTTTGAAAACTAAAAATTGCCATCTTGTAGAGACATAAAAGGTGCAATGAAAATGTGTTTTTATTTTTCTAATATCTTTGAAAATAACTTCAAAATAAAATAAATGAGATTTCCGGAAATTTCGAAATTTTAAAAAATAAAAAAGTTCTATTTTTGTAGGTCATTGCATTTATAATAAATAGGTAAACTCAAAAATAAAATAAAAAATGCAGATCCTTATTTAAAAATTTTGAGTTGATGATGGTAATTCAAAACCGAAACGTTGTTTTAAAAATCGAAAATTGTCAACTTGTAGAGGCAAGAAAGGTGCAATGAAAATGTGATTTTTGTGATTTTTTGATTATTATTTGCTATCGAATTACGCAACTTTGCCCCCATTTAACCAATTTTGTATCTCTTACAGTTACCGAGATATAGTGGCCTTCCAATTTGAATAACCCTGTATATCCCATGAATATCTATTATTTGACACTATTTTCGGTTAACAAAACGCTTCCGGTTAAACCGGACATTATAAAAATATTAAAGTTTTTAGTAACACCCTGTATATTTTTAAATATTTTGAAAGCTCGTAAAATTAGCTGTTACACGATACTAAACACTTTATATTTTTACCGGAACACTTTATATTTTGACTTCCGGTTTAACCGGAAATGGAATCAAAATTCTTAATTTAAATACAACACCATGTATATGTTTTAATATGTTCAAAGCTCGTAAAATTAGCTTTCTGAAGATATAAAATAATGTATATTTTGAACTTCATTTTATGCCAAATTTAACAAAATGAATGAAATTTTTGAAGCAATTTATTTTTTTGCTTACGTACAAGTCTCAGATTCAATCCCGGACGGAAGCAATTTAAAAAAAAACTTTTTTTTTTATTTTCTTTTAAATATTTTTTTAATATCTTGTAATTTACATTAACATAAAAATAAATTTAATACTAAAACACCGGATATGCATGGCCATACGAGGAACTTCTTCTTGTTGTATTTTTTTTGTGCATTTCTTTTTTTATTAAAATGCAATTTGAAAATTTTAAATTATAAACTTTTAAAGAAATGCACAAAAAAATACAACAGGAAAAAGTTCCTCGTATGGCCATGCACATCCGGTGTTTAATTAAGAGCTCATTAGAATTTGATAAAACCCAAAAGAAATTTCTCGTTAACTGTTTTATGCAATACAATATACACATCTGCGAGGTGGGTTGCCTACTGAGTACTAACAATTTTTTTCATTAAAGAAAGTTTATTATCTGGCTTGATCTTATGATAAAAACAGCACCTTTACTAAATTTAATTTATTGTTTATTTCCGTAATAGTATTTTTAATTAGTTTATTGTAATTTTAACACGAAGATTTTAGTGAAATGACCATTATATTGGTGCAGTGAAATTGTAGTAAAATTAATTTAGAAACCTAATTTGACGGATTGCTTTAAGCATATTTAAGAAATGTGAGTAAGTGCAATATTTTCTAGAACCCTTTGTCCCTCATTCTTTACTTTGTGGCATAATTCATAATTTTCGGTTTTAATTCTTTGTGTATCTGCAACCAGCCCTACATAAGTGTATAAAAAGTTGCGAGTAAGAAATTTATTCAATGGTTTTTTGAGAAATGCAAGTGATTGTCATTTTAAACTTAACCTAAAAATTTGGATTTTTTTAGTTGCTCCAAATATTTAATTTACTTACATTTTGCTTTCAGTCGAGTGGAAAAGAGTTGAATTTCAGCTTTAAAGTAAGCTTTTGTGATGAAGTAAGTACTGTTGTTGGAATTAGAACTTTGATATTGCAGTAGTTTTTCCAACCGTTGACCACCACAACATTGATGTTTAATAGTTCTAAAATTACGTACAACTATAATTCAAAAGAAAGGATTTGGCAGGTTTATAAAGTTTTACTATTTCCTTACATCTTATAATAACTGATCGAGTCACAAATATGTGTACCGGAATTGTTGCAATTTAACTTTCGACTTGGTCATAATTTTCTTGCTTTTTATTATTTATTACTGATAGCTTCAATCATACGAAGGTCGGTGTATAACGTGCGCTCCTATCGTAACTATCGTAGTAAATTGAATTGTAAATTAAGGTGTTCTTAATTATAAATTATTTTTGTAAGTAAATTTAATCTTACTAGAAAATCTTATATAAATTATGTTTAATCCAGAGGGGGTCCCAAAAGGGGCCCCTCTCTTGGAAAACGCCAATATTGGCTCTTTAATAAAAGAAACTGTTGAAATATTGAACCAAGATGATATGCAGATTGACAACGCTAATATAATAGTCCACAGCGATATATCCATTAAAAAAACAAATAATAAAAATCCCCAAATTAATAACTTAAAAATTGTAAATAATTTATACGACAAATATGACCATGGCCCATACCAAGTTTACTTAGAATCCAATGATTCGAACATTGGATATTTACATCCTATGTCTATTGGTAAATTAATCCACCTTAACCATCCAGACCTTAACTCTGGGATCATAGACATTAGCAAATCAGGTCGTAACCGTATTGTAGTTACTTGCAAAACGGCATCAGAGGCAAATAGTCTCATAAAGTCAAAATTTTTACAAAACAAAAATATAAAAACCTTTATCCCTAATTTTTTGGTTAGACGACAAGGAGTTATTAGGAATGTTGATCTAGATCTTTCAAATGAAGAATTGCTAGACTTGATAAAACCTATTGGTAATGAACAATTCAAGGTATTAGAAACTAGGAGATTATCTAGGAGAACTCAGTCGTCTGAAGGGGAAAGTGTTTTTGTTCCCACCCAGACAGTTATTGTTTCTTTTAAAGGTCAAAACTTACCTAGTCGCATATCTATTTTTAGGGTTATTTGTACAGTAGAACCCTACATACAAAAAGTTACGCAATGTTTCAATTGCTTGAGATACGGACATGTTTCCAAAATATGTAGAAGTGCACCTCGTTGCACAATTTGTGGTGACGCTCATAAAGCAGAAAGTTGTTCTCAAGAACAGCCAATGTGCATTCATTGCAAAGGTAACCATTCGGCAACAGACCATAATAAGTGTCCCGAATTTAAAACTCAACAATCAATTAAAAGCATAATGGGCAAAGAAAATTTATCATTCCAAAATGCAACTCATAGAGTCAAAAATTCACTTGCCAAGGTAGTTTCTAATTCCTTGGTTGATGATTCTAATAATTTTGCAAACCCGGTATTTGCTTATCCAGAAAATAATGCTTTCAATTTTCCCCCTCTTAGAATTCCTGAAAACCACGCTAATAAAAAAAGAAAAGTTACAGTAAGATCTCCTTATTCTGAAAAACATAAAGAAATTATCTCGCTACCTAAGCCCGTTTCTGGTAACGGAAATTGTTTAAACAACGGAGTTGGAAATTCTAGTAAAGAGGTAGATACAGAAGACAATATCAATAAAATTAATGATTACTCTAAACAACTAGACATTGTCGATAAAATTTGTGAATTAGTTATTTCCTTAACTTCCAATAGTAACTCTAATAATTTAGAAATAAGTTCAAATATAAATTCGGTCGATACAATCAAAACTAAAGTGTTATCTATTCTTTCCTCCAATGGACAAGTTTAACATTATACAGTGGAATTGTAGATCTATCTTAAGTAACAAAGGAAGTCTAGAAAACTATTTGCATTGTGAAAATATTGACTTAGCAATTCTCAGTGAAACATGGTTAAAACCAAATCAAAATATTCGTTTTCCTGGTTATAATTTCTTCCGGGTTGACCGTGGCGACGGTTATGCTGGAGTCGGCATTTTGCTTAAACGCAAGTACATCTTTAAGGAAGTTACGGATTGTGCTGTAATTAATAATCTAATGTGCATCGGTATCATGATTACACTCAATAATGTCGATATTTATGTCTACTCAATTTATTTAACTCCTCAAGCGAGGATATCTGGAGTAGATTGGTCGAGCTTTTTCTCATCCTTACATCATCCCTGCATTTTGGGTGGCGATTTTAATCTTCATAACATGGCCTGGGGCTGTGATACAAACTCTAAGCAAAGTTTTTCTTTCTTAAACGAATTGGACGAAAGTGACTTAATACTATTAAATGATGGACAGTATACAACAGTCTCGAGACCACAAGTTAATAGATCGGTAGTGGATCTCTCATTTTGTAGTCCACACCTCGCACCTAAATTGGATTGGTCAGTTAAATCAGAATCTCTAGGCTCGGACCATTTAGTTATTTTGATGTCTCTTTCATGTTTTGGTTCAAATTCGACCATAAATTTTACCGCTGAGGTTAGATACAACACTAAAAAGGCAGATTGGGATAAATATAAGTTGTTGATGTCTGAGTATACCAGTACATTGGTAAATGGCGAAGTCAATTATACAAATTTCTTATATATTATGCAAAAAGCTATTTCTCTCTCCATTCCCGTATACAGTCAAAAACCGGGTCATTCAAAATTTTATAAACCTTGGTGGAACCAAGAATGTCAAAGATATATTGACGATAGAAAGTGTCTTCTTAATATTTATTTACAACATTCTACCATGGAAAACTTTTTAAATTATCAAAAGGTTGCAGCAAAAACAAAACAAATTATTAAAAAGAGTAAAAGAGAATCGTGGAAAACATTTTGCACTAAGTTGAGCAGGGCAACTCCTATGAAAGAAATTTGGAACCAAGTTAAAAAAATTAACAATATTACTTTTACTAATGATCAACCTGTTCAAGTCGGTGACTGGACACACGAATTTTTTACTAAGTTATCACCACCATCATATTATGTTGAACCTTTCTCGGGCTGCGATAATGATCAGGGAGGGGAAGTTCACACATTGGACAATTTTTTATTAGAAAACAATAAACACTATAGAAGAACTAGAAAAAGTTGTTAAGGGTAACCCTTCTACATCGCCCGGAAAAGATAATGTTCAGTATAATATGATCAGTAACCTGCCTTTAAATAGTAGTTCTCTTCTTCTAAGTATTTACAACGATATATTTGAATCGGGTTCAATCCCTCATGAATGGAAAGACTACATTATAGTGCCTATAAAAAAGGTAGGAAAGGACGCCTATAGGCCCATTTCGTTGTCATCGTGTCTATTAAAAACTTTTGAAAGACTTATTAAGAATCGTTTAATCTATTGGCTAGAAAAAAATAACAAACTTCCAAAAACTCAATTTGGATTTCGTATGGGTAAATCTACATACGATAACCTAGGTATCTTAACTACAGACATTTATTTAGCATATACAAAAGGCGAATCTTTAACAGCGTTGTTTTTAGATATAGAGAGCGCATACGACAATATTAACATTTCTCTATTACGAAAGCAAATGTTGAGCATTGGGATGCCATACAAAGTTACTAATATGATTGTAAACCTTTTTATAAATCGATCTATCTATCTCAAAATAGACAGACAAATTATGGGTCCAAGAATTACAAGTCAGGGGTTGCCTCAAGGAGATATCTTATCTCCGCTTCTCTATACTATCTATACTTACAATCTAGAAGAATATATAACTAAAAATACAACAATTTTACAGTTTGCAGACGATATTTGTATTTATGTTTCTGACAATTCTCTTGCAACAAACTGCACACATCTCTCTAAAGCTCTCACTGGTTTGCAAAAGTTTTTCTTTGAATACGGCCTAACTTTATCACGATCTAAATCTGAAGTTTGTACTTTTGATAGAAAATCGATAAATTATCCAAATCAACTCTTGATATCGTACTTGCTATTGCCACATCGAAATACAGTTCGTTTTCTTGGTTTATGGATGGATAGAAAGCTTACGTGGAGAATTCACATTGAAAAACTTATAATAAAGTGCAATAAGGGATTTAACTTGTTGAAAATGGTATGTCATTTAAGGTGGGGAGCTGATCCGAGTACAGCTCTTCTATTCTACAAAAGTTTCATTCGATCGGTTATCGATTATGGTAGTATCTTCTATGGAAATGCTGCTAATAATCATTTACAAAAGTTAAACATAATTCAGAACAAAGCAGTTAGGCAATGTTTAGGATACCTAAGAAGTACACCAATAGATGTGTTATTATCAGAAGCGTGCGAAATGCCGTTACGGTTTAGACGGCAAATGCTTGGGCTTAGATTTTTAGGAGATAGGTATATCAACAAAAGCAACATTTTTCTTGGTCTTTTTGATCTTTTTATTTTGGATATGACTCATAAATTCTGGATTCACAAGAAGTCACCTTTTCTGGTAGAAACTATGTATGAATTCGAAAAGTTGAAGCAAAACATATATATCTATCCGCAGTTCTCAATTTGTACTATACCTTACCATGCTTATTTTGTCAGTGCTAAATTTCATTATCCATTCTTTACCGAACACTCGCATGAAACAGAACAAAATCACTTATTTATGTCGTATCTTAATAATAAGTTTCCCCTTGCCTATAAAGTGGCCACAGATGGATCCAAAAATAAGTTTTCTTCTGGGTATGCAATTTATGATTGCCAGGATGGGTCACATATAGGTAAAAAGGTGACCACGGATTTGTCAGTATATAACTTGGAGCTTCTTGCAATCTTGGAGGCGCTGCGATATATGGTTCAATTGAATCACCATGAATTTGTAATTGTCAGCGATAGCAAAAGCTCTCTCCAGAGTCTGGAGAACATAAAAATGACAACAAAGTTGCAGTATATTACACTTCCTATATTGCAGGTTCTTCATGAACTGCAATCACGTGGTAAAGTTGTGTCGTTTGTGTGGTGCAAGGCACATGTAGGCATTCTAATTAATGAAAGAGTAGATAAGACAGCAAAACTATATTGTACATCAGACAATATTCCTTCCATAGAGTACAAATTAACAAAGTCCGAATTCAATAATAAAGTTAAAGTAATAATGATGGAATTGTGGAAAACTAATTATTTGGCATCCACTAAGGGCCTATTTTATAAGGGAATTCAACCAAAAATACCTCTTCGACCTTGGTTTCATTGTGAGAAAGCTTTGGATAAGAATTTTGTCAGGATCTTGTGTAGATTGAGAGCGGGCCATGCTCTTATCCCTCAATATCTACACAGGATCAACCTCAAAGATAATCCCTTCTGCGAGTGTGGAGAGCTAGGCACGTTACAGCATATGTTGCTTGAAAATTGTGTGCGGGACCACAGTGTTTTGTTCGAATTTTTGTTTGGTTATAAATTTATAGACAAGCCTTTCAACGTTACAACTATTTTTGCTTCAAAAGAGTTCGAAATTTTTAGAGCTGTGTACGAGGAAGTAGTGCGTTTGCGAATAAACATATAACTGGACATATAAAGGAAAAGAAAAATAACTATAACTAACTAACTACTAAATATAAGTAAAACGTTGTCATTGGGTAATGGCGTTATGCTACACCCAAAAAAAAAAAAAAAAAAAAAAAAAAAAAACTTTCGACTTGTTGACCTGTACTTAGTGTCTAAACTAATAGTTTATTGTATATTTTATTTGCTTGAAAAACTAATTGGAGAGAACACCTACGTGAAATGGAAGATGGAACAATAGCAAAAGAATGAAGCTAAATATAAACTTGAGGAAACATAATTAACTGGAAGACTTAGAAAACATATAAAATGGAGATGAGAGGCCAAAAGCCTCAACTTTGTTAGAAGAAGAAAAAGTAGTATATTTTTAATAATTTATTTTTTCTTCAAACGTCAAAAAAAGTTGACATTTTGTTACTGAACAAGTAAGGTTAAAGTTCTACTTTTACATCCTAGGAGGCAAAAGTGAACTTTTACCTCCTAGGAGGTAAAAGTAAATTCTAACCCAAAATATTAACAACAAATTTTAACGTAAAATGATATTTCTAAGCATTTGTAATGTAAAAAGGTAATGTTTTTATAAATTTCCTGTTATAATGTATTCGTTGCGTTTAATAATTAGCTTCTTTTTACAAGTTAAAGCTAATTTTTAAAAATATTTGACAATTGAACTACACATAGTTTTCAAGAGATGTCGACACTTCAAAAATTTTTATTTTTGCTTTTTCTAAGTTTTACGTTTGAAGAAAAAATTAAATGTTTAATACGGAGTAAAAATACTTTTTTTGGCTCGTCAGTAGTTGTCAGACTCAACTTCGTTTCGTCTGACAAGCCCTACTGACTAGCTTAAAAAAAGTGACATTTTTACTCCTAATCAAACAATATACTATTGTTAATAATTATTTTTCATATTTGAATAGTTTTATAAGAGTTTGATCCTGGTCAAATTCATACTATAATTTTTGATTCGTGTTATTGAAATGTTATTTCAATAACACAGCATAAATCGGTACCTAATCATAATCAGTAATTCCTCTTGATGGTAATTAATATTTAGACAATTAATAAACTAACAGTAATTTTAAATTAAAACATAATTTTTTTATCCTGCCAAACTTTTAGTAACAATAAACGTTACATACATTGGTGATACATTGTTGTGTTAATCTGAAATGTTTAAATTTAAAGCGCACAACATTAATAGATTTTTGATGATTCACTTTATGTCATTTATAGTAAAGTTTCGTAATTTATTACAGTTTCAATTGAACTTGCGAGTTGAAAGGATCGTTCCTTAACTGTGCCGTGCATTTAACACCAAACATAAGGATTACAAGAAAATGAACAGAGGTGAAATGTAAGTTATTCTCTTTTAACTTTGCTTCTAATTAATTATAATAGTAATTAGAATTAAATAATCCTCAATGTCTCAAAAAAAGGTGTGGGTGGTCTGACTTCAGTTCTTCCACAAATACAGAAATAGCAAGTCGGAAAGATTGCTTTTTCATAATAGAAGATATCTAAAGGATCCATTGTATTAAGGGTGTGCTAAATGTTCTTGAATTGTCTTAAACATCCAACTTAATTCCAATCCATTTTTAGTAGTAAAAATGAAATTTGTTTACATTATTGGGACAATTTAAGCACTAGTGACTGATGCTTTTGATGATACTTTTTTTTTCACAGTAGTTTAAATTTTAAATTAAAACATTATTTTTTTATCCTGCCAAGCTTTTAGTAATAAACAATTAACTTTTCCAAGAATAAAAATCCTTATTGAGTTAAATAATAATTGTTGTGTAAATCTGAAGTTTAAATTTACAAAGGCACAACAATTGATAAAGTATTTGATGATTCACTCTGTGTCATTTATAGTAAAACTTCGTAATTTGTTTTAGTTTCGTTTGAACTTCTGAGTCGAAAACCTAGGGATTAACAGAAAATGAACATAGACACGGACAACAATTCCAGAGTTGGAATTGTGGAAAGAAAGCTGCCAGGTGCATTCCCAATAAAACGAGTGAAAAAATTATGTAAGTAAGATTTATGATATTTATAACTTTTGTCTAGCTAACTAATTATTAAATAAATTTAAAGCGTTTTAATTCACTGTTTTGAATACGTAGCCGTTAATTTACATAAACATAAGGATCGAGTCAAAATAATCAGTAATTCGTATGTAGGTAATTAATACAATTACCCGTTAATTGAGTCGGTAATTCATTAACTCTCTAAAATAGGAAAAAAACTTAGGACTACTTTCATTAAATTAATTTTGACATAAAATACAATAATTATTAATGTTCAAATCAACCAATAGCATTATTTAATTATTTTTAACGGTGTATTTGTAAGAAATTTTTGGCAAGTAATATTTTAGAGTTGATTAATTAAGTTGAATTAAGCCCTAATTTCAAAATAGACTTTAGGTAAAACTTCTTACAATGTAAAATATCTCTTAACAATTAGCATTAAACTAATTTAAATTATCATGTAACCACATAGTAATCTGATGTTTGAAATTCTATTCTCTTCAACATCCTGTATAATGTAGTGATAAGCACAAGAATAAATTTTGTAAAAGTAAAAAATAATTAAAAATAGATAAGAACATTGAATTTGTGATGATTCACTTTGTGTCTATCATAGTAAACATTTCGTAATTTGTTTCAGATTTCATTCAACTTTTGAACTGGAAAGATCGTTCGTTAAGTGCTCTCTATACCAGAACAATTCCAAAGATCAATGGACCTAGGATTACAAGAAAATTAACAACGATTAATGTAAGTACTTTTCGTCTTTTTAAGGATATGTAAAGTATAAGAGAAAGAGCTATTTTATAAATACATTTAGTAGGCTTATTAGTTAATAAACTTCTTTCTATGTAAAATATCTCATAACAATTAAACATTTAACTAATTTAAATTATTATGTAAATCCATAGTACCTACTTACTCCGATACTTTATTTCTTCAATAAACTTTAGATAACTTCCCTTTACTAATTAAATTAATTTACTAAATAGCAATAAATATTCCCGAAAATGCTGTCCTTCTTCTGGTTCCTTGTAAATATTTAAAGTGAAACTTGGTGAAAAAATCGTATGTTTATTTAATTTATTTTGCAAATTAAAAATTCATTACTTAATTGAAAATAATCATTGGTTAACTATGCCTAATACATACTAAAATGTTTCTTATTTCAGTTTCCGTTCAGTTCTTCATTATGCCGAACAGCGGGAGGATTACAAAAAAACTTAATGGACCAAGTTAAAGTTATTTTACCTAAGTTTATTTACTTTCGAGCTATTTTGGATCAAAATATGTTGAATTATTAGTTACTAAAAGTTAATTAATTCGAAATAATCATTGGGCGAAAATTACTAAAATTTAAGTAAGTAATTTTAATTAATTTTAAATAGAGAAGACACCCTAGAAGTTGTTTGCTATGCTGCATGCTGCATTGCTGCATGTATTTTTAATTAATTTATATTGAAAAATAAAAATTAATTACTTAATCGAAACATATACTAAAACATATCTTATTTCAGTTTCCGTTCTATCGTCGACAGTGTCTTTTGGTCCACATCAAGAGGATTTTTAGAAAACCTAATGGACCAAGTTGAAGTTACTTTATCTAAGTTGATTATCTCACAGCGCTTTCAGGATATTTTGAATCAAAATATTTTTAATTATTGGTTAAAAAATTGGAAATAATCATTGGGCTATAACTATTAAAATTAAAGTAAGTACCTAATTTTAAGTAGAGAACTCACCCTCCGAGAACTTTATTGAAGCACTTTGCTTACACCTTGTATTTTTAATTAGTTAATTTTGCTAATTAAAAATTAATTACTTAATTAAAAATAATCATTGGTTGACTCCTGTATCGACACAATGCCTGTTACATACTAAAACGTTTCTTATTTCAGTTTTTCCGTTCAAATCTTCGACTTTGAAAGATGGTCTTGCGACTAACAGTGCTTTATTTTGCCTAACATCGAGAGGATTACAAGAAAACTTAATGGACCAAGTTGAAGTTACTTTATCTAAGTTTATTTACTGACAGCGCTTTCGAGATATTTTGGGTCCAATTATGTTTAATTATTGGTTATTAAAAGTTAATTAGTTGGAAATAATCATTGGACGAAAATTACTAAAATTTAAGTAAGTTATTTTAATTAATTTTAAATATAGAACCTCTACTCTACTCTAGAAGTGTGTTTGCTTTTTGTTATGCTGAATCCTGCATGTATTTTTATTTAATGTTTATTGCAAATTAAAAATTAATTACTTAATCGAAACATGCCTAAAATACATACTAAAACACATCTTATTTTAGTTTCCGTTCAATCGTCGACAGTAAGAGTGCCCTTTAGTCCACATCAAGAGGATTTTTAGAAAACTTAATGGACCAAGTTGAAGTTATTTTATCTAAGTTGATTTTCTCACAGCGCTTTCAGGATATTTTGAATCAAAATATTTTTAATTATTGGTTACTAAAAATTAATTAATTGGAAGTAATGAGTGAGCGATAACAACGAAACTTTAAGAAGCAAAAGTTCTTTTAACGATTCAGCTTGTGTCCAAAATGGGTACATCAGACTAACATCTCGATTAGTTTCAGATTACATTCCACCTTTGATTCGGAAAGATGCTTATTTTTATCAAGCCGACAGTGTCTTCTGGTTTTGGACCCAATATGAGGATTCATTCATTTTTAATTTATTTTGGGTTGTATTTAAGTATAGTAGTAGAAGGGTAGCTACACCTCTCGATTAGTTTTTTTTAAATTAATCTTTTTCAATTTAAATTCATTGCTTGCTTAGGAGGGTAGCTACCCCTCTATACTGGCCATCGCTACGGATGACGTAGCAGCTAGGTAAGTTGCTTCCAACAGCTCTTCTCCACGTTAAAGAGAGCGCGAGGGGAAGCAACCTCTAAGACCACTGCGAGTTGTCCTCGAATTGGTCGGAGGTTGTTCCTCTTCCGTAGTCTTTAATGTGGCGATGGGCGTGGACTCCATGTTGGAATGTGGGTGTGCGTTGGCGCCGGGCGGGGAGGGGTAGGTGGGAGGGGGGTCGGCGGTCCCCTCCCCCCTACCCCTCCCCGCCCGGCGCCAACGCACATGCGCACTCCTACACGGAGTCCACGCGCATGCGCATTAGAGACTAAGGAGGAGGAGCAACAACCGACAATTTCGAGGACAACCCCCAGTGGTGGACGGGGGTGCCACCCCTCGTACTCTCTCGGACAAGGTGCAGGGTTGAAGCGACGCCACCTACCTAGCAGCTACCCGATAAGCAGCCATTACCAGTTTTAATATTAATTAATATTTTGTAATTATTTATTGTTTTAATTATGTATTATGGGCCACCGCTTGATGAGCCGAACTCCTCAAGCGATGACTCCTCAAGCTTTATTTGTTACAGTTATTTCTTTCCAAATCTAACGAGGGGTGGACTTGTTGCAGCCCATGCCCTGGGCTGCAACCTTTAATCTTTTTTTTAATGGTATAGCTATTTTTACAATTTTTAATTTCTGCTGCATACATCGATTAGCATTAGGACACAAGACTGAATCGTTAAACGGACTTTTATGTCTCTTGAATCTCGCTTTGGTGATTTACTATAATAATAAATTGTTTACAAATAAGTAATTAGTTTTGAATTTGTAAAATTAATTAATAGTATATTATTATAATTTTCTTGTGCACATAATTATATTAAATATGTATATTATAGGTAATAGAAGATATTTTTGTGTATTTTTTCATTCTAATAAACAGCAAACTTATGTAGATCTTGACTTTTTTGAGATAACAGCGCCCTTAAAGAATTTCTCTCAATAATCTTCTTCTTTTTCAATTACCTTGAAAAAGATATTCCCTTTCTTAGTCCTTTACTCTCTTGATTGCCTTACACGTTAAAATCCAAGTCTTTAATTACTCTTAATTCTCTTTAGTTCTTAAAACCCAATTCTAAAGAAATTAGACCAGCGCTATTTGGATTTTAAAAGTGAAAAGTAAGTTTATTAAAGGCAAACAAAGTCTTAGTACATAAGACAATAAAGTCCAGCTGGATAACTCTGTGACACAAAGAGTTCTTCTTTACTCGACAGATGAGATAACAGAGAGAGAGGAGATTGACAGGTAAGAAAAGAAGACGGTAAATTAACAGATGAGAAGATCGTTGATATTTACAGAGACAGAGGCATCGAGAGATAGAGAGGGGGAGATAGATGTGAGACAGAGATAGAAAAATAGAGAGAGAGAGAGAGATATAGAGATAAGGAGATAGATAAAGAGACTGTTTAAATGAGATATTCAGATAGTAAAATTGAGGGAGATAGAGATAGATATATAGAGAAGAAGACAGATAAAGAGACTGTTGATGAGAGAGACTAATATAAGAAAATGAGAGACGATAGATATAGAGATAAATAGACTGTTGAAATGAGATATTTTGATAGAACAATTGAGAGAGATAGAGAGAGATAAAAAGACAGATTGAGAAATAAGAAGACAGTTAGAGAGACTGTTTAATGAGATATTGAGATTGGAAAATGGAAAGAGATAGAGAGAGATAAGGAGATTGTTGAAATGAGAGAAAAACATAGTAATATAGAGGTAGTTTAGAGATAGATACAGAGATAATGAGATAGATAAAGAGGCTTAAAAAATAAAAAAAAAGAGATAGATACAGAGATAGATATAGAGATAAGGAAGCAAATGAAATGCGATGTATATAAATAACGGTAGACAAAATAAATAGATAGAGAGATAGAATTAGAGATAAAGAAAAAAATGAAATGACATATAAAGTTAGATATAGAAATAAGGAGACAGATAAAGAGATTATAGAAATGAGATATTAAGATAGCAAAATACAGAGAGAAAATAGACAAAAATTGATATTGAGATAAGGAGACAGATAGAGAGATACAGATAAAGTGTCAAATAAAGAGACAGATAAGGAGAGAGATAAAGAGACAGATAAGGAGCAGATAAGGTGAGAGACAGATAAGAAAAAAGACAAAACTAAAAAATGGCAGGACATAGAGAGAGATAAGGAGACTGTTGAAATCAGAGATAAAATGATAAAATGTGATAAAAACATAGTAAAATAGAGGAAGTTTAGAGATAGATACAGAGATAAGGAGATAGATAAAGAGACTGATGAAATGAGATAAAAACATAGCAAAATAGAGGGAGTTTAGAGATAGATACAGAGATAATGAGATAGATACAGATAGATACAGAGATAAGGAGATATATAAAGAGACTGATGAAATAAGAGAAAAACATAGTAAAATAGAGGGAGTTAGAGATTGATACAGAGATACAGAAAGAGAGAGATAAAGAGATAACGATACAGAGATAAAGGGAAAGACAAAGAATGGGAAGAAGCAGAAACAGAGAGATTGATAAAAGATAAATGTCCTCTGGACTTTTTCCCTGGGGCTTCTATCTTTTTCTCATTCTTTGTCTTTCTCTTTATCTCTGTATCGTTATCTCTTTATCTCTCTCTCTCTGTATCTCTGTATCAATCTCTAACTCCCTCTATTTTACTATGTTTTTCTCTTATTTCATCATCAGTCTCTTTATCTATCTCCTTATCTCTGTATCTATCGGTATCTATCTCATTATCTCTGTATATACCTCTAAACTCCCTCAATTTTACATTGTTTTCTCTTATTTCATCTACATATATCTTTCTTCATTTTTTTATGTTAATATCTCATTTCATCAGTCTCTTTATCTCTATATCTATCTCAATCTACCTTCATTTTTTTATCTTAATATCTCATTTCAACAGTCTCTTATCTCTGTCTTCTTATCTCTATATATATATCTCTATCTCTCTCAATTTTTCTATCTTAATAACTCATTTAAAAAGTTTCTAAATCTCTATATCTATCTCTGTCTCCCTTCATTTTATTATATTAATATCTCATTCTAGAAGTCCCTTATCTCTGTCTTCTTCTCCCTATATCTATCTCCCCTCCTTATCTCTATCTCCTTCAATTTTTCTATCTTAATATCTCATTTCAACAGGTTCTTTATCTGTCTTATCACTACATATATCTTTCTTCATTTTATATGTTAATATCGCATTTAAACAATCGTTTTATCTGTCTCTTTATTTATCTCCTTATCTATATCTCCTTCCATTTTTCTATCTTAATATCTTATTTAAACAGTCTCTATCTCTATTTTCTTATTTCTCTATCTGTCTTTTTATCTCTATCTATCATTCTCAATTGTTCTATCGAAATATCTCATTTCAACAGTCTCTCTATATCTATCTCTATCTCCCTCAATTTTACTATCTGAATATCTCATTTAAACAGTCTCTTTATCTATCTCCTTATCTCTATATCTATCTCCCCCTCTCTATCTCTCGATGCCTCTGTCTCTGTAAATATCAACGATCTTCTCATCTGTTAATTTACCGTCTTCTTTTCTTACC